>CAMZMU010000034.1:70587675-70922736 GCA_947311845.1 Poa pratensis | reverse complement strand
AGATCATGGACATGGATCTCTCCACCTTGACCCCTACAAAGAAGGCGTACTATCTCAGAAGCAAAGGTACTATATGGACCGAGAGTGATCACATCTCGGTCGTTTTAACAATTGTATGCCTGCATTGAAATATGGCCGGGATGACCGGAACCATGGCCGAGATGGCCGGAACTACGGGCGATTCTTGTTGGGTTTGATTTTATGCGGCATGGCATATTATTTTGGTTACAATGTGATGTATTGATTTATTGCTATCCATATTTTATATCTTTGTTTGGTCGAATTTGCTAAATGATAAAAATGATCAAAAACCTGGCTGGGGGACCAAATGGGTCACCCGTTGGGTTCAGTGGCTCTTGAAGGGCGGGACATGGTCCGGACGCCAGTCCGTTTTGCGACCAAACGGACAAAATGCGGATGATTTCGTGTCCGTTTGGGTCGCCTCGTTGGAGTTGCCCTCACACTTCAATGATGAGTAGGTTGTTAAATCTTAAACACAAATATTTCAAATTAATGAAAACATGGTTGTTGATCAAACAACGATGACGACTATAACAACTCTCTTTATTCTAAACACCCCACAGTTCGTATGATAGTATTTTGTTACGAAAAAAGCCATGATACTCTAGAAAACACCACCAATCGCCTCTGTCCTTATCATTATTGAGGTTTCACGCAAATTGTAAGGAACGTCAATGCCTTCAATCACCATCTCTCCACCATCCGAGTTCAGGTCAAAAGGGAAGTGGAAGTCTATCGGTTCATTGGTCAAGGCAGATCCCTTGTGCCTTCGTAGATTGGATTCTGTACTACGTTGTACCGACATGACCTTCGTGAAAGCATGCTCCTTGAGCTCCATTACTCTTACTTGGTGTGAAATCCTTAATCTACTTAACCGAGTGTCGACGCGAGTTAAATTTTTGTTCGGGCACATTATGATGATCACGATGATGACCATGTCTTAAGAAAAGAAATATTATATGATTATGATTTTGCATCACACACATTATATTATGACGTTGTTGTTGATCAAAATCTTGTACGTTTTAACCAATCAAAAAATATGTGCTTATGTTTGTAACCTCTGTTTTTATTTACCATGCGTTTTGGTTCTTTTTAATCATACTTTTAAAGTTTGACCAAGTATGTACCAAAAAGTATCAATATCTCTAACACGAATACATATAATATGAAAATTTATTTTATTGTGATTCTAATAATATTAAATTTATACTATAGGTGATGATATTTTTTCCTACATATTTGATCAAAATTACAAAGTGTAACTTTAACTAATCCCAGAACGCAGCATGTTTAGATGGCGTGTAATATCGACCCATATGTATGAGCTTGACTTATTATGGGCGGATTGAGCTTTAATATTTTTGTTTGTCATTAAGTTTTTCTTTATCAATGAGCTTGTGTGTTAACTGCACAACTGCAAGGGCGGCGTTCATTTTGTCGGCTCTCTAACATTACTACGATTCAATTCGTACAGATTTCAGTGCAAATCGTATCAGCCATTCACTGTACGTGCACAACTACGAGGGGAGGACTTCATCGGTCTGCCGACCTTGCGAAAACTTCAGTTAGATAGCCATACTTTTGGCTATGTCATTATTCATGCCGACATTTCCTTTTTCGTTTTTCTTTTTGAACATCCATGAACAAATGGTGTATTTCTTTTTTTTTCTAGCTTCAGAGTTCAGCCGTTTGTTCCGCCATGCCCATCTAATCTACAAATAAATAATTAAGCATGCTGTCTTTGTGATAAATTATATGCAATGTACACCTACTATCGTCTTAAATGAGCCAAATAAGCTATCCCCACTAGCTAATGAAGCTAGCTGACTTTGTGAGCTTAATTCGGGTCGATCACGAGCGCGGTACTCAGCATGTTGTTCCATGTCTTGCGATCGCATCCACCGCGTTCTAGCCGAGAGAATCTTATCAGTTTGCACAAGTGTTAATTAGATTCCATGCAGCCATTTTCGTAACTCAGTTTGATTCAGATTTTGTAGACTAACAGAGAGTGGTGGCAGATACATGCGGGGATTTTTTTTGGGACGCTTGTCCATGGTGCACTGAAGCTGGCGTGTTCAGAAGTAAGAATTTTGTGCGTTAGTAGTTAGGTAGAAGACGCAACTATCCCACGGCCCGCGAAGATATAGGAGCGAAGCTCTCTCCACGGTGCGCTGAAGCCGACATCATCGGTTAAACTTTTATACAACATGGCAAAGAGGAAGCCGGTGCAGACGGACGTGCAGTTGCAGGAGCAAGGCTCCGTCGGCTCCATCGATGGCGCAACCGGCCGCATTGTGCATTTTTTGTTTCCCTAACCCTCATAGAAACGGCTGTAAACTAATTTCGGTTATTATGTACTTCCTCCGTCCCAAAATAACTGTCTTAAATTTGTCAAAAAATAGATGTATCTAGACATGAAATAAGTATATGTACATTCACTTTTGTACAACTTTAAGACACTTATTATGGGACGGAGTGAGTATAACACAATTAAGCAACGGTTCCATATTATAACCGTTGCCCACATATACGAGCAACGATGCGAAACTCAATCGCAATTGAGCCTTTTCACACCAGACAACACACTCGGGCAACGTCACATTTTTCCGTTGCCGTTTTTTGACCCGCACTAGTACAAAACGTCATATCAGACACCCGCTCTATAAAAACGACACGAGTTAGGCGAAAGAAAAAATGAGTTTTGCGCGCTCCGTGGGAGTGCGCCCGCGCTAGTCGGTCGATGGGCCAGCCACAATAGCAACGGTTGTAAAATTATATCCGTTGCCCTTATATTGCCAACAGTTAGTACTATAACCTATGTTGTTATATGTCCACAACGCCAACGGAGCTCTGCCAATCTCCGTTTCCCATGTGAAAGCACATTAAGCGGTGCGCCTATAACAACACCGTCGTATCCCACTCTCGCTCTCACAGTCACTCTAGGTCGTAACCCTAGCCGTACACTTTCTCCACGCACTTCACTCCCTCGATGGCGAACCCCTTCGACGTCGACGGAACTCGGGATAGAGCATCTTCCTTCGCCAACCCTACGCCATGGCCGCTGCCGCTCCCCAACATCATCCCCACCCCACCCGGCGACCGATCTCGCGAGTTCTTGCGGACCCGTCAGATCCCAACGGATCCACGGCGGCAGAGGCCCCGACGCCCGGATCTGGTCCTCCTCGGATGAAGAGGATTTAGATCTGGAGGTCGGCTCCTCCTCTCTCGCGCCTCCTTTGAGCGCGAGCGAACCGACGGTGTCATTCGGGCGGCAGCGATGCATAGAAGTCCGCATCTCCACCGCCGAGCATGCGATGGAAGCCGTCGAGGAGGCGTTGTTCCAGACGCAACTCCGGGCGGCCATAGACCGGTCTCTTCTCCCTGGCCAGGGTCCTGGGCCAGATGCAGCGGCGGCGGTGTGGCGGAGGAGGAGGAGGAGGAGCTGGAGTTCGAGGACGAGGAGGTCTCGGGGTCCTCTGACAGTAGCTCCGGCGCCTGGGACGCATCCAGCGGCGGTAGCGACCCCGCCTCACCAAAGGTCAACCCTAAAGGGCCTAAACAAACTCTCTGTATTTGCTCTACTTATGTTGTAAACTGTTGCTGACCAAAGCTGTTTAATAGTTTAGTTTAGTTAGCTCACCGATGATTAAACTGTTTATTATTTGCTTGTTTGTTAGGTCATCTTATTAGCTCTGTTATTTAGCTCGGAGTGCTATGTATTTGCTCTGTTTATGTTGTAAACGGCTGCTTGCAAAGCTGTTTGATAGTTTAGTTTAGTTTGATTTATTTATTAGCTCTGCTTATTAGCTATGTTTATGTTGTAAACTGTTGCTTAGCAAAGCTGTTTGATAGTTTAGTCTAGCTTGTTATGTTTATTAGCTTTGCTTATTAGCTCTGTTTATGTTGTAAATTGTTGCTTAGCAATGTTGTTTGATAGTTTAGTTTAGTTTAGTTTGCTCTGTTTATTAGCTCTGTTCATGTTGTAAACTGCTGCTTAGCAAAGCTGTTTGATAGTTTAGTTTAGTTTGCTATGTTTATTATCTCTGTTTATGTTGTAAATTGCTGCTTAGCAAAGCTGTTGATAGTTTAGTTTAGTTTGCTCTATGTATTAGCATTGTTTGCTCTTTTAACAATGATTATTTGTTGTGTGAAGGGTTTGGTGGATGCCTAGTGATAATGCTGCTGCTGCCGTGAAGACTAGTGATGGTCCCGAAGAGCAAGGCTTTGATACCTGCAAAAATAAACGGGATTAGGTTGAGACTCCAAGTGCAGAGTGTATAGTAAGTGGAAGACAGTTTTCCCCACGAGGGGTGACTCGAGGGTTTAATATCGAACTCTCGGGGAATCTGAAGTGGTAGATTTATCTTCTTATCCTTCTTTTGGTTACCTACAAAACAAGGTTAGATGTTTTGGTCCTCAACCTCACCTGTGGTTGTCAAGCACAAGGTGTAAGAATGATATCAGGATAGTTATGCAATGCAAACAAGAAATAAATATGCAATGATGGTGGATGCAATGATAAATGATATTTTTGGGTTTTTGAATGATGTATGCAAGATGAAAAGTATTTTTGTATTTTCGGATTTAATGATGGCTGAAAATAGAAAAGTGGTATATGGTGTTGGAAAGGTGTTTCTTATGATTAAAAATGGACTGGGGTTCATGGTTTCACAAATGCACTCTCTTTATAAAGTGGTAGACAATGGAACACACACAGTTAACATATGAGATTGCAACACAGGGTTTGATAACAAGTTACTTAGATATATGGGCATCACGTCCTAACATAGAGATCTTTTGGTTATTAACCTCTCTTATACTCCACCAAGATGCGAACTAAATCATAACACCTCAGTAATTAAGATAACTCAGAGTATAGCATTAAGTATCATGACATGAAGTGAAAATAAGAACATGCTAGATCTAGTCATGGAGTAGTGGCAATGGTCACGCCCACATCCCCGGTAGCATGGTATTTTAGTTTATCCCTAGTGAGGTAACAAAGTAAGGTAAAGATACCAAAGTGGATCGCAGAACTTTCTCTCACGTTCACTGCACTAGCCACCCCCCGTTACTCCAACTAATGCACACGTTCCCCCACACACGCTCTCATAAACATGCTTGATCAAAACAAGTAGACAAGAACGGGGTACATAATATGCATCTATACTCATAACTGAAACAAACATTGCAATCTCAAACATATATTAACTCATAAAGATCCACCACAAAGGTATTACAACGGTGACCGTAATCATGTTCAGCAGCTCATACGGTGCTAATTAGTGAAGCTCAAGAGAGGAGAGATACATAAGTTACTTCCACAAACCCATAGTCCAGAGGTGGACTACTCCCTCTTCATCATGGAGACGGTGGAGAAGTCGATGGAGAAGATGGAGACCACGCCGGCAGCGCCCCGCCGGAGTTTTCCCCCTCCAATCTGCAGCTCCTGATCTCCGTTTCGGTGTTTCTGTGTTTGTGCGGCGCTCCTTCCAGAGAACGTCGGGGGACCTTTTTTATAGGCGTTTTTAGGTCAAGACATGTCGGTGGAGCGAAGATCGACGGCAACGGAGCCACGAGGCCAAACGGTGGGTCCCACGCGGCCACAGTACCTGGCCGCGTGGGCCACCCCGTTTGGCCCTCGGGCCTCCGTTTGTTCGCTTCCTTCGCCCAGGTCTTCTTCCTTCCAAATATTGACGCCCGTAAATTTCCAGGTGATTTCGTTGACGTTTGGGTCCCTGAAACATTAAAATAAGAAAACGGGTTTTCTGCCTGTGCAGGGTTAATTCCATAAAAATAGGAAATAAATGAATATTCCCAAAATCATATAAAACATTGATATAACCCTTATATGATGCAAATATGATTGGAATATAAGCAATTAAAGTGCAAAGTTCATGTATGCATTTTACATGCATCAACATCCCCAAGCTTAATCCATGCTCGTCCTCGAGTATGAAGATGATAAAACTAACATGGACTTTGCAATTTAATACTTAACAATGGATATCAAAGATGATTACTATTGCTACATATAGTCAAATGATTCATTCTTCAAAGGAGTAGCAATATGCAAATAGTTTATGAAGTGATATCAAGTATTCAAGACAAGGATGTTCATTGATAGTTCACAAAGTGTAACATGGTAGCAAGTAATATGGAACACATGTATGCATAATGATAAGTAGAACATCCTACAATGGTCATAGAGTGTAGATGAAAATCTGAATATGATAGGTGTACACTTTGGAAAGATGTATATGTGAGTAGAGGTAAAGCATGCATAAGTTTCATCCAACTTCCAAACTCTTCTACTTAAGTTAATGATTGCAATAAGGTATTCATTGGTGTCAAGCTCTCATTGCCCCTATCATAGCATCTTGAATGATTAAGGTTAAAGTGAAAGCAAATATGAGTAGTGTGCTTGATAAAGAATGGGTTGAATGTCTCATGCCCCTTGAATACAAGTACTTACACCATGTGTTACTCAACTTGGGAAACAAAGCAAGTTCAATTAAATATCATTGTAAGCATAATAGTATCATCAAGAGCGTCAACTGGGGTACCTCTTGTCCCAAGATATGGAACAAGCCCATATCAAAATGACAAGACAAACAAACAAAATGAACAATCTCAACACCCTTTTTATTTACCATTTGGAATAGTTTTTTATTGCAAGGTGTATCACAGAAGGTTCACCATAGTATGTAAGTAAATTTCCACCATGAATGATGCATGGCTTAGATTAGCGGCCCAGGCGTCTCTCTAACCATTTACACAAACTCATTTAAACTCACTCTATTTCCACATTTATTTCACATGATAAGCATCCATAGACAAAAGCACATGATATCAACTAAATGAGATGAAGAGCGTGTTGAAAGCTTGCCATGTGACAGCACATATGGGCTAACTTCCAACCCAAAACATTCATCAAGCCACAAACATCATAATCTTAATCACAATGGGTCAAGTTTTATTATGCAAATAAAAGAACATTGTGCATCAAGTTCGTGAGAGCTATATAACCAATTTTTTCCATTGCAATCAATAACATAAACATTTTCATTCAGAGGTAAGATAACACAAACAACATGTTAAACATACTCGGAATAGCATAAAGCCAATAGGTAGATATGGTGGACTCACTGGAATAACTTTGGTTGAAGGTGTTGGAAACAAGTTTTTGCTTGTTGGAGTTTTTGGGCTAGCAAAAGGGAGAAAGTTGACCATCTAGATGCATGCATGAGTGTCCATAGAACTAACTAATCCATGTTAAACCAAGTAAATAACAATCAGCACCAAAACATGAATAAGTGATAGCTCTACAAAAAGAATTTGCAAACTATTACTCATAAACAAGCTCATGAATCATGCAACTATATGTATCATTAAAAATCAATCAAACATCCCTTTTCCCAATCTTATAAAAGCATCCAACATATTTCAACCCATATTTCCAGTAGCTCTCTCATATATAATTGATAGTGTGGTGGTCTCTCAAGACTCAAACAAAAACAAAAACGACGCTCCAAGTTTATGCGATAAAGTGTTTCGATCGAAAAACAGAAGTTGGACGTGTGCAAACCGAGAGTGTGTAGGTCCAGCGGGGTTGTCTTCACATCCCCAAGCTTATGGTCTTCACCATCCTTGGATAGCTCTTGGTGCATCTCCTCCAATCCCTGTGAAAAAACTTCAAAACACCGTTTCTCCCATCTCTTTTCTGTGGGGTGCATTAATAGTGATAAACAAATAGGTTCCTTGCTGCATATAATCCTTGAACAAAAATTCATATGAATGTCCAGAAAGTGTATAATGTTGTATGCCTACTCATAAACTCAATTGGATCAAAAAGATTCAACTTAAAAGCTCAAAGCATGCATCAAACAAAATGGGACAGAATCTGTCCAGAAAAACAGCAGCAGCAAAACGTATTTTTCTACCCTACCAAACTTTCTCGAAAAATTCCGAAAAAATTCATGCATACAGAGGATGAAAAGTTGCAACTACAGTTCAAATATGAGCTCATTCGGAGTTACAGAATAAGAATTAAAAATCATACCGTGCACTGATTCGTGCAGGAATAAAATCTCCGAACGCTATAAGCAACTTTTTCAAACCAAAAAGGGTAAAACTTGGCACTTTATTAAAAACTCCAGAACCTAACTAGACACAAAATCTCTTGTTACAGCAAGAGGACACAAAGAAAAATCACACAAAAATAACCGGGTTGCCTCCCGCAAAGCGCTTTCTTTATAGCCATATAGCTAGGCTTCTTACTTGTTGTTTTATTGTGGACGAAGCTCATGAGGGAGCTTGAACTTTGGTGGTTCCCTCTTCCTTGGAAGTGTTCCATGCATAATACCAGGTCCCATGGTGCTCTCAACCAATAAATAATAGTCAAGTTGAAACCTGGAGAGAGAAAACAAAACACAAAAGTAATAACAACGAAGTCTAACTTTCTTTCTATGCATTGGCATTTTGTATATGAATGAATCACCATAAATAGAAGTTTTCCAATGCATATTAACAAAGTTACTTGCAGCCCATAATTATTAGTAGCATAAAGAGGGTTCTCATCACCTCCTCTTCATAATAGTTGCAAGTAGTAGAAGTGTATTCAACCATATAACCAATAGAATCTTCCAACTTAGATAATTTAGGCACATAAAGAGGATCATTAAATTTATTTTGGAATTCATTAGCATGCTTCCCTCTTTCAAAATAGTTATTAAGATCAATATCAAGTTTAATATCATGGTTGCAACAAAGATTTGGAACTAAAGAATTGCAAACCACATAAGTATTTCTCAACATAAGCAAATTTCTCCTCTATGGTGTTATTAGGAGAATTCAAGAACAAAGTAGGACTCTCATGAGTGAGAGTACTATCACAAACAGCAAGTATATCATTTTTATCCTCACATGAATTAGTAACAACTTCTAAACATGGAGGATTATCAATAAGCATAGGACCATCATCTAAAGCATTATCATATAGCATATTTAAGCAACACTCCTCATTATCATCAATAAGTTCACTAGTAGCATTAAAAAGTAAAGGAGCATTATTAGTTTCATCATAATAGCATGGGTTATCATATAGGACCATAGAATTTTCAGTTTGACATTCATCATAACATGGGTTCTCATAAATAACAAAAGATTTTTGAGTTTGAGTGCTACTATCATGTGTTGATGGTGAAGTTGGGAGATCCAACTCTTCCCCAAGCTTAGGTTGCAACATATCCATTTCAATCTCCTCTTCACATACTTCCTCTTCCATGCTTATGTTTTCATCATCCTCTTCCTGCAAAATATTAGTATCTTCCATGGCAGCAAGAATCCTTTCTTTAACATAAACATTATCACTAAATTCCTTTTTGCAAAGTTGGAGAAGAATAGAAATTTGTCCTTTCATTACACGAGCTTCATGACTAGTTGCAAGAAATTTATTAATAAGAGAGTCTATCTCATGGGCTCCAACATAAGCAATATATTTCTCAACTTGTTCTATATCAGGGCATGAAAATTTATCTTCACGATAACAAGCAATTATAGGATCATTATTATACTTGCATTGATAGTGGGAATGTTTAACAACTCTTCTATTGCAACAAGTTATACCATGTAACTCACAAAACTGAATAGCTATTCTGTGAAGAGCTTCAAGCAATTTACCCATTCTTTTTCCCTCTTCGGTTGATTCATATTCAAAGTAGGCTCCCATAGTTTTAACATAACCATTAGGCATAGAGATTCCAGAAAGTTTCTCCATACTTTAACACACATATTAAAACAGCACCAGTTTTTATGGGTTTTTAATTTTTTATGCAAAACTGAAATAAATATGATATGATATGCAATGACACTAACAAAACAAATAAATTGCTTTGTAAGTAAAGATGGATAAGATGGTGCTCACGTAGGTGCAACCTCCCCAAGCTTAGGTGTTAGCACAAGTTGGTGACGTTGACTTTGTTGTGAGATGAATGCGATGATGCACACCCTTGGATAAATCTCTCAGCTACGATTCCCCGGCAACGGCGCCAGAAAACGTCTTGATGTCCCGAAGAGCAAGTCTTGATGCCTGCAAAATAAACGGGATTAGGTTGAGACTCCAAGTGCAGAGTGTATAGTAAGTGGAAGACAGTTTTCCCCACGAGGGGTGACTCGAGGGTTTAATATCGAACTCTCGGGGAATCTGAAGTGGTAGATTTATCTTCTTATCCTTCTTTTGGTTACCTACAAAACAAGGTTAGATGTTTTGGTCCTCAACCTCACCTGTGGTTGTCAAGCACAAGGTGTAAGAATGATATCAGGATAGTTATGCAATGCAAACAAGAAATAAATATGCAATGATGGTGGATGCAATGATAAATGATATTTTTGGGTTTTTGAATGATGTATGCAAGATGAAAAGTATTTTTGTATTTTCGGATTTAATGATGGCTGAAAATAGAAAAGTGGTATATGGTGTTGGAAAGGTGTTTCTTATGATTAAAAATGGACTGGGGTTCATGGTTTCACAAATGCACTCTCTTTATAAAGTGGTAGACAATGGAACACACACAGTTAACATATGAGATTGCAACACAGGGTTTGATAACAAGTTACTTAGATATATGGGCATCACGTCCTAACATAGAGATCTTTTGGTTATTAACCTCTCTTATACTCCACCAAGATGCGAACTAAATCATAACACCTCAGTAATTAAGATAACTCAGAGTATAGCATTAAGTATCATGACATGAAGTGAAAATAAGAACATGCTAGATCTAGTCATGGAGTAGTGGCAATGGTCACGCCCACATCCCCGGTAGCATGGTATTTTAGTTTATCCCTAGTGAGGTAACAAAGTAAGGTAAAGATACCAAAGTGGATCGCAGAACTTTCTCTCACGTTCACTGCACTAGCCACCCCGTTACTCAACTAATGCACACGTTCCCCCACACACGCTCTCATAAACATGCTTGATCAAAACAAGTAGACAAGAACGGGGTACATAATATGCATCTATACTCATAACTGAAACAAACATTGCAATCTCAAACATATATTAACTCATAAAGATCCACCACAAAGGTATTACAACGGTGACCGTAATCATGTTCAGCAGCTCATACGGTGCTAATTAGTGAAGCTCAAGAGAGAGAGATACATAAGTTACTTCCACAAACCCATAGTCCAGAGGTGGACTACTCCCTCTTCATCATGGAGACGGTGGAGAAGTCGATGGAGAAGATGGAGACCACGCCGGCAGCGCCCCGCCGGAGTTTCCCCCCTCCAATCTGCAGCTCCTGATCTCCGTTTCGGTGTTTCTGTGTTTGTGCGGCGCTCCTTCCAGAGAACGTCGGGGGACCTTTTTTATAGGCGTTTTTAGGTCAAGACTATGTCGGTGGAACGAAGATCGACGGCAACGGAGCCACGAGGGCCAAACGAGTGGGCCCCACCGGCCACAGTACCTGGCCGTGTGGGCCACCCCGTTTGGTCCTCGGACCTCCGTTTGTTCGATTCCTTCGCCCACAGGTCTTCTTCCTTCCAAATATTGACGCCCGTAAATTTCCAGGTGATTTCGTTGACGTTTGGGTCCCTGAAACATTAAAATAAGAAAACGGGGTTTTCTGCTTGTGCAGGGTTAATTCCATAAAAATAGGAAATAATTGAATATTCCCAAAAATCATTATAAAACATTGATATAACCCTTATATGATGCAAATATGATTGGAATATAAGCAATTAAAGTGCAAAGTTCATGTATGCATTTTACATGCATCACCTAGGAGCGGGCTCTGTACACGGTGCCGTCACCAGGAGCAGTACATTTAGCACAAGCTGATGTGAAGACAAAGTTGATGATCATCTGTCGGCCGTGAAGACATAGGAGCAGGGCTCCATCCACGTGCACGAAGCCAGATAAACTTTTATACAGCAGGGCGAACAGGAATATAGTGACGAACGGGCGGTCGTCTAGTCGCATGGAGCGGAGCTCCATTGACGGCGCAGCCACGTCACCGTGCTTTTTTTGGTTTCCTATAGCACTTATTAGAAACGGTGATTAGTAAAACTCCGTGTCTAATGTGAAACATATCGGTAAAGGTCTAATATACCAACAGTTGCCCATGTTAGGGGCAACGGTGGATCATCTCCGTTGAAATTGAGCTCTTCACATCAGCAGCGGGGGTGGGACACTGACCTTTCTCCGTTTCCGATGAGGGTTTTGACCCATTTCCGATGTATCGTTCTGTACTAGTGCCGTGTCCATAGTGTCGTCATGTACTAGTGCGGCTTCATTGACACAACAAAACCACTTGAAGTAAATTGTCTATAATCAGGTTTTTGGATTGATATATATATGAGCAAATTACTATGATATTTAATCCAAAGAACTAGTAAATAAATCACGACGACACTAACATGACTAAACTAATCATTTGAATTAGTATTGTAGATGAACAGATGAAATCTAAAACACATAATAGAGACAAAAGCTCTTGTAGTATCTCAAATAGGAAAAGTAGGATCACGTACGTACAGCGGGAGGAAACAGTTGATAGCGTCACCCATGTTTATGAAGAGCAGTAGTCACGCGAGTGCGCTCCCCAAAAATCTGATCGCCTCTCTCTCGTACATAATTGTGAGAAGCAGGGTTCCGGAGGTCTACTCTCCCGTCTCGTGGTGAACACCGGAAGAAGGGACGAAAAAGAGTTGAGCGTCGACGCAATGTTCAGGAACAAGGTGAACCATATGTGTGCGCCCGGCTAGGTTTCGGGCTTGCTGTTTGTATACCGCGGTTCGGGTAAGACGAGTGGGTAACAACCCACAATCAGAAATATTGGAAAGGGCTGAGTAATTAACGCGTCCATTTAATGATTAATTAACAACTCATAATTAACTTTCCTGAACAGCAAAAATATAGACAAACATGCATGGGTTTGACCTCGACTTGGCTCATTTCTGAAACCAACATGAGGCGGCGTGGTGCGGCGCGCCATGACGAGACACAGAGAGGTGGGCAGCGGAGGAGGAGCTCGTATGTAGGTATCCTCTTCTCATGCTCATACTAGTGGTGGAAGACCTCACCTTATAAGGTGGTGCAACAACCACTCAACTAGCAGTGTGGGAATAAATTTTTAGTCCCAGCCCTTGGTATGCATGAATGGACCAAGACCCTAGTGCACATTCCAACACTATATTCATTGCTTTTAGTTTTTGGTGTTTATGTGTTTGTGCCTTTGTGTGTAAGGACTCTCCCAGGTTTCTAAACACGGTTTTATGGATATTTTCCTGATGTAGTATAGTATCTAATAAAGAGAGAGGGTAGTTGTATCTTAGGTAAAGTACAACTCGGGTAGTTGTATCTTAGATAAAGTACAACTCTTGCATGAGATAATATGAAAAAAATACCAACTATAAGCACGGACCTATATGAATTAAATGCGACCTCATTTGGATACAACACTTTGAAACGTACTCCCTCCGTTTTTTAATATAAGATGTTTTAGCTTTTATCCATACCTGCAGGGCGCCGATCATCTCGATTGACCCATCAAACAAGGTAACATAGCACGAGTACAAGGTGTAATTGCCGCTCACGCCCTAGATCCACCAAAAACGTCATCCTGGCCTACGTAAAGCTCCAACTCAACGAGACAGTCGGCCAAATCTATAAGTTCGACGATCGCCAATGCGGACAGGTCTGACGAGAAGTCTTCTAGCCCGCCACCAGCAAGCCCTCTCGGTCTCGGCGCCCTTTGACTGCACGCTGGACACCACCACGAAGAGTTTTATGGCGAGATCCCGGATCCGGCCAGCTAGCAACCACCTATCGGTTCAAAACGGGGTAGTTGCACCGTCCCCAAACTCCGAACAAGTCGTAGCCTCGAAGATTTGTCTGACCAGCCAAGGTGAACTGTAGTTTGTTGGTAACATCTTGGCCAATGAGCAATCGAAAAGTATTCACCGATCTAAATAATATCTAAAGTACAAATTGTACTTGATAAACTTTGAAAATATATTGAAAAATCAGGAAACTATATATCCAACCTAGCCGTGGTACGTAACGATTCTATCTCATCTCAAGTACAGATTCGGCATGTTAACGTGTTAGGAGTGGTTTGGCAGATAACTTAAACATGTGGTTGATTCTTGAAAGCAGAAATATTGATGTACTTTCACTCATCTATATTATTGGCCTCATGCCCTGGACTTCATCTCTACCAACCATTGTTCTACTTCTAGAGACTCGTCCTTTCTAGTATATCAGAAGAAGAGAAGACATATTTTACATGTTGATTGTTTTTGTATGGGGAGCACAATCGAAGAAACACTCTATGCATCCACACGCACGGACTATTTCCCGAGAAACTATCACATCTTCGTCTTAGTGAAATTATGCCTGCCATATAGCCTATCTATGCTGGGAAATTATTGGCGCACACATATCGACATTCTATGTGCATAAGTCAAGTTTCACGGAAAAAACGACATGCTTCGTGGGCTGTATAAAAAGACAAAAGAATGTTCCGAGGTGCCAAAACGTCACTCTTCACCTATGCCGAAGATCCTTCTATAGCGGAAAGTGGGTTTGACTCCCGAGCACCAGTGCTCCTGCTAATTGAAAAATATTCAAAAATCGTATTTATGAGTTTCTAAAAAATTTGGCAAAAAATCTGGAGGTAGCCAATGGTGTATCCCACAAACGTGTAAATTATAAGTTTCAAATAGTTTCTATTATGGGCTACACAAAAATGACAAAATCCGATAAAATTTAGAGATTGAAAAATAGGCATAGTTAGATCTACACTTTTGTCATTTTTGTGTAGGTCAAAATTCAAAGTATTTGAAATTGATTTTTTGCACGTTTGTGGTATACACCATTGGTTATATCGGTATTTTTTCAGATTTTTTTGAAACTCGTAGATATGTTTTTAATTATCTATTATATACTAAAAGTAAAATAAGGGATTATAATAGAGACACCACGTTAATCCACATCATCCTATTTATTTTTGGCAGTTAGATCTAAAACGGGCGGTTAGAATTTAATGAAAGATTATTAATTACGTAACCGTATAGATGTTCGTTTGACACGTTTTATATACATCCGGAATAAAGAGTTAAATCAATTCTGTGCAATCACGATTGGTTACGGCCGGTGCAATCACGATTGGTAAATGCGACTTCATTTGGATACAACACTTTGAAACGTACTCCCTCTGTTTTTCAATATAAGATGTTTTAGCTTTTGTCCACATGCACACAAATGTATGTAAATATATTTTTGTGTGCATGTTCACTCATTTTAGCCTAAAACATCTTATATTAAAAAACGGAGGGAGTATCCTATGGAGCTCTCGAAGGCCATACCTGCAGGGCGCCGATCATCTCGATTGACCCATCAAACAAGGTAACATAGCACGAGTACAAGGTGTAATTGCCGCTCACGCCCTAGATCCACCGAAAAACGTCATCCTGGCCTACGTAAAGCTCCAACTCAACGAGACAGTCGGCCAAATCTATAAGTTCGACGATCGCCAATGCGGACAGGTCTGACGAGAAGTCTTCTAGCCCACCACCAGCAAGCCCTCTCGGTCTCGGCGCCCTTTGACTGCACGCCTGGACACCACCACGAAGAGTTTTATGGCGAGATCCCGGATCCGGCCAGCTTGCAACCACCTATCGGTTCAAAACGGGGTAGTTGCACCGTCCCCTTACTCCGAACAAGTCGTAGCCTCGAAGATTTGTCTGACCAGCCAAGGTGAACTGTAGTTTGTTGGTAACATCTTGGCCAATGAGCAATCGAAAAGTATTCACCGATCTAAATAATATCTAAAGTAGAAATTGTACTTGATAAACTTTGAAAATACATTGAAAAATCAGGAAACTATATATCCAACCTAGCCGTGGTATGTAACGATTCTATCTCATCTCAAGTACAGATTCGGCATGTTAACGTGTTAGGAGTGGTTTGGCAGATAACTTAAACATGTGGTTGATTCTTGAAAGCAGAAATATCGATGTACTTTCACTCATCTCTATTATTGGCCTCATGCCCTGGACTTCATCTCTACCAACCATTGTTCTACTTCTAGAGACTCGTCCTTTCTAGTATATCAGAAGAAGAGAAGACATATTTTACATGTTGATTGTTTTTGTATGGGGGGCACAATCGAAGAAACACTCTATGCATCCACACGCGCGGACTATTTCCCGAGAAACTATCACATCTTCGTCTTGGTGAAATTATGCCTGCCATATAGCCTAGCTATACTGGGAAATTATTGGCGCACACATATCGACATTCTATGTGCATAAGTCAAGTTTCGCGGAAAAAACGACATGCTTCGTGGGCTATATTAAAAAGACAAAAGAATGTTCCGAGGTGCCAAAACATCACTCTTCACCTATGCGGAAGATCCTTCTATAGCGGAAAGTGGTTTTGGCTCCCGAGCACCAGTGCTCCTGCTAATTTTTTTCTTCGAAAATCATATTTATGAGTTTCTAAAAATTCTGGCAAAAAATCCGGAGGTAGCCAATGGTTTATCCCAAAACGTGTAAATTATAAGTTTCAAATAGTTTCTATTATGGGCTACACAAAAATGACAAAATCCGATAAAATTTAGAGATTGAAAAATAGGCATAGTTAGATCTACACTTTTTGTCATTTTTGTGTAGGTCAAAATTGAAAGTATTTGAAATTGATTTTTTGCACGTTTGTGGTATACACCATTGGTTATATCGGTATTTTTTTCAGATTTTTTTGAAACTCGTAGATATGTTTTTAATTATCTATTATATACTAAAAGCAAAATAAGGGATTATAATAGAGACACCACGTTAATTCACATCATCCTATTTATTTTTGACAGTTAGATCTAAAACGAGCGGTTAGAATTTAATGAAAGATTATTAATTACGTAACCGTGTAGATGTTCGTTTGATACGTTTTATATACATCCGGAATAAAGAGTTAATCAATTCTGTGCAATCACGATTGGTTACGGCCGGTGCAATCACAATTGGTAAATGTGACCTCATTTGGATACAATACTTTGAAACGTACTTCCTCCGTTTTTCAATATAAGATGTTTTAGGTTTTGTCCACATGCACATGCACACAAATGTATGTAAATACATTTTTGTGTGCATGTTCACTCATTTTAGTTTACATATAGACAACATGTGCACCACCTAAAACATCTTATATTAAAAAACAGAGGGAGTATCCTATGGAGCTTCGAAGGCCATACCTGCAGGGCGCCGATCATCTCGATTGACCCATCAAACAAGGTAACATAGCACGAGTACAAGGTGTAATTGCCGCTCACGCCCTAGATCCACCGAAAAACGTCATGCTGACCTACGTAAAGCTCCAACACAACGAGACAGTCGGCCAAATCTATAAGTTCGACGATCGCCAATGCGGACAGGTCTGACGAGAAGTCTTCTAGCCCGCCACCAGCAAGCCCTCTCGGTCTCGGCGCCCTTTGACTGCACGCCTGGACACCACCACGAAGAGTTTTATGGCGAGATCCCGGATCCGGCCATCTAGCAACACCTATCGGTTCAAAACGGGGTAGTTGCACCGTCCCCTAACTCCGAACAAGTCGTAGCCTCGAAGATTTGTCTGACCAGCCAAGGTGAATTGTAGTTTGTTGGTAAACATCTTGGCCAATGAGCAATCGAAAAGTATTCACCGATCTAAATAATATCTAAAGTACAAATTGTACTTGATAAACTTTGAAAATACATTGAAAAATCAGGAAACTATATATCCAACCTAGCCGTGGTACGTAACGATTCTATCTCATCTCAAGTACAGATTCAGCATGTTAACGTGTTAGGAGTGGTTTGGCAGATAACTTAAACATGTGGTTGATTCTTGAAAGCAGAAATATCGATGTACTTTCACTCATCTCTATTATTGGCCTCATGCCCTGGACTTCATCTCTACCAACCATTTTCTACTTCTAGAAACTCGTCCTTTCTAGTATATCGGAAGAAGAGAAGACATATTTTACATGCTGATTGTTTTTGTATGGGGAGCACAATCGAAGAAACACTCTATGCATCCACACGCGCGGACTATTTCCCGAGAAACTATCACATCTTCGTCTTGGTGAAATTATGCCTGCCATACACCCTAGCTATGCTGGGAAATTATTGGCGCACACATATCGACATTCTATGTGCATAAGTCAAGTTTCGCGGAAAAAACGACATGCTTCGTGGGCTGTATTAAAAAGACAAAAGAATGTTCCGAGGTGCCAAAACATCACTCTTCACCTATGCCGGAGATCCTTCTATAGCGGAAAGAGTTTTTGGCTCCCGAGCACCGGTGCTCCTGCTAATTTTTTTTCTTCGAAAATCGTATTTATGAGTTTCTAAAAATTCTGGCAAAAATCTGGAGGTAGCCAATGGTGTATCCCACAAACGTGTAAATTATAAGTTTCAAATAGTTTCTATTATGGGCTACACAAAAATGACAAAATCCGATAAAATTTAGAGATTGAAAAATAGGCATAGTTAGATCTACACTTTTTGTCATTTTTGTGTAGGTCAAAATTCAAAGTATTTGAAATTGATTTTTTGCACGTTTGTGGTATACACCATTGGTTATATCGGTATTTTTTTCAGATTTTTTTGAAACTCGTAGATATGTTTTTAATTATCTATTATATACTAAAACCAAAATAAGGGATTATAATAGAGACACCACGTTAATCCATATCATCCTAATTATTTTTGACAGTTAGATCTAAAACGAGCGGTTAGAATTTAATGAAAGATTATTAATTACGTAACCGTATAGATGTTCGTTTGACACGTTTTATATACATCCGGAATAAAGAGTTAATCAATTCTGTGCAATAACGATTGGTTACGGCCGGTGCAATCACGGTTGCAGCTTAGCAGGAAAAACGTATAAGAGGCTCTAAAAGGAAACTAATGAGTAGTACTCCCTCCGTCCAATAATATCCGTCTCAAGTTTGATAAAAAGTGGATGTATCCATACATGTTTCATGTCTAGATACATCCACTTTTTGATAAACTTGAGACAGTTATTATTGAAGGGAGGAAGTACATACAAATAATTGCGAATATATAAAAATTAAAATGTATGATTTTTAAATGCTCGGGAGTTTTGTAAAATTGCGTGAAGTTAACTACAAAGAGGAGGACTCCAAGTTGTCAGACTCACAGTCGTGCCACTCTGCACACTCCTCACAAGATAGATTATCCAAACCACTCTATTGCCAAACTGTCGAGGAAAAAAGCGGAGGCACAAGCCATGACATGTTCCATGGATTACTTCATTATTAAAAGTTTATCCATACAAAAACATGTCATATTTTATTCTATACAAAACCATCTCAACCACCTAGACGTTGTCGCGAATAACACACTAAAACCAACACAACTTTCTTCCCAAGCATCGTCGTTGTTCTCCCTAGCGAACACAGGTCAGCATAGCCTCATCAAGATCCACTACCGAGACAGCGAGCCAGATCCGACCTAACCGTAAAACCACGGGAGGAAATT
This sequence comes from Poa pratensis, assembly GCA_947311845.1. Taxonomy (NCBI): domain Eukaryota; kingdom Viridiplantae; phylum Streptophyta; class Magnoliopsida; order Poales; family Poaceae; genus Poa; species Poa pratensis. The sequence continues at coordinate 70,903,164 of CAMZMU010000034.1, read as the reverse complement.
AGCCCTGTGAGAAGAAGTACCAGAGAAAAGGTGCTCATAGGCTCAAACCTAGGGGCAAACGTCGAGTCAATCCTCATCGCCTTCCTCAGAGATAACGCCAACATGTTTGCCTTGAAGCCTTCTGACGTGCTCGGTATACCACGAGAGCTAGCCGAGCACCGCCTGAACCTGGACCACAGGGCAAAACCAGTGAAGCAAAGACTCAGAAAGTTCTCGACTAAGCTGCAGGACTTCATCAAGAAACAAGTACAAGCGCTGCTAAACGCCGGGCAAATAGAAAAGTTAAAGGATTCCACATGGGTTGCGAATCCGGTTATTGCTAAGAAAGAAGGAGGAGGTCTCTCCGGATGTGCGTTGACTTCACGAGATTAAATAAGGCATGCCCGAAAGATTCCGACCCTTACCACGGATAGATCAGATTATCAATTCAACGGCTGGATCAAAGTTGTGTCTCCTTGACGCCTACTCAGGGTACCATCTGATACACATGCGGAAGGAGGACCTACCAGCAATGGGCTTTATCACTCACTGATGGCACATACTGCTATAAGACCATGCTATTTGGATTGAACATTATATGCAATTAGTGTTAGATTAACGGTAACCAAAAGGAGAGACACATGTGTGCATAGATAATGTACGAATTCAGTCCATAAATAATACTTACATTTAATCCAAATATTATATGTGACATGCACTTCTACTGGGAGAAAATAGTAACTGAAAGAATAAAATTGGCCACTTCTAGATAAATTGGTGGCATAGGCATCGACCGTATATAGCTAGCGCTAATGCGCTAGGGTACCATAAGTCGATCACTAGAAAAATAAAAGCCCCACAGTTACTTTGCACTGGTTCAGCTGGGTTGTTGTAAGTGTTTTCGAAATCCAGATAGATTCCTAAAAGTCTGAGAAAGGACATACATTTAGTCCAAACCTGGCATAGACTTCATGTTTGATTAATATAGTAACTAAGGAGAGAATTGCTCACTTCTAGATAAATTGACGATATAGGCATCAACCGTATAAAGCAATAGCTAACGGGCTAGGATAACTTGAGGTCAATAGCAAACTAAAAGCCCAATGAATCTTTGCAATGGTTTAATTGGGCAGTAGGAAGTGTTTTCGAGACTCGGATAGATTCCTAAAAGCCCGAGAAAAGGTTAGACCTCTAAAAAGTTCTCGAGGTTCCAATAAAACGAGAATGACCTTCCGAAAATTACAACCGACCTTCCAAAACATACAGTCCTGCATAATGAATCAGTACAATTTTATAAAACACAATATTATCAAATTTTAGAAATGTACAAGACAAATCCTGAAATAATATAGGTGGGCGTTCAAAATAATATATTTATTAATATACTTATGGACATGGTGACTAAGGAAATATTTAATTTGAATAAATCTGTATAAGTTTTCACAATGTGATGTAAATATTATTTTTGGTAGATTCAGACATTACCCTTGCATTTGCGAGGGCCACCTTGCTAGTTTTATAAACAACATGACCACTTGAGCTCGGGAGTCAAAAGTCTCCACTTCTTCTATAGAGCTAACTTCCAAACATTTTAGGGGACGCAAGTCTTCTCCGCTTCTTTCCCGCCAGGGTATGCAACTATGCAAGTCTTCGCCGGTTCTTTCCCGCCAAATTTTCGCTTGGGGTGACCGCCCGGCTTGCAGACCAAGGTGTGTTTGTTTGGGCTTTTGGTTTTGGATTTGGAAGCCAAAGGCCCCAAAGCGTACGTGCACACATGATGGGCAAAACCATGCAACCCTCAGATGGAACTAGCCATGCACGTGTGCGTACATATATACCCTCAGATGGAACTAGCCACACCCACACATGATGGTGGATTTTTTTTTGAAACGAGGCTACACATGATGGTGGAATTAGCCGGCCGCACGCGTGCTGAGCAGAGTTAACACGTACAGTACGTGTGCTTGGAAGCAGACAGAACGACTGGCTCCTCGCACATCCCGCACGCGCGCTCCGTTTACTAAACTCTCGGGCTGTCGGTTCCATCGATCGTAGCTTCAGCTTCTCGGGATGCCATGGCAACGCTTCACGCGAGTATCTCTTTTTCTAGATTGCCAACATGAGAGATGATCAGAGGATCCTAGAAGAGAGCTGTGCCGAAATATGGCCGGTAACAGGAGTATGTGCTGAAGAGCTAGTGATCGATCTGACGGCCGGTTAATTAGTTGGTTGGTCCCCTGGCTCATTAATGAACTCCACGTGCGCGGATTAGCTGACAAGGTACTACCCTGCTTGGGCCCTCATCGAGCAGGGACGATATGCCAAGTTGACCCGAGCATATATATATACTCCCTATGCACGTACTCCTACCAATGTGATTGTGTTTTGGTCGGACCAAACTACCCGGCCGGAGGTACAAGTCATTATCTTCCCAGCTTTTGATGAATTTCACTGCTACCCATGCGTTTGTACCTCTGCAGTAACAGACTTCGATCCAGTCGCATTAGCAGCAGATACTAGGAATTTCGGATTCTGATCTAACTACTACAAATAAATACAAAATCGGGAAGATTTTATAGATCGAGCGGAAACCGGGACTGCGGTAAATGGCAGATCTGCAGGGATGGCAAGTGCTTCCGCCACTACAGGAATCCGTCAAGACGCCGACGGCTTCCATACGGCCGTCGGCGTAAGGAGACGCGTCTCGCCGTCGGCGTACCCAACTGGCCGTCGGCGTACGTTGTGGTGGGCCCCATAAGACGGCATCCGGCCATTCCGTCAGCCCTCATACGCCGACGGCAATGAGGTTGGCCTTTGGGTTCCGCCGTTTTGTCAGCTCCTCATACGCCGACGGCAATGCCGTCGGCCTTTGCATGCAAACTTTTTTGAATTTTTTAAACTTTTTTTTCTATTTCGAAATTTCTAACTCAGCTACATACTAAATCTTTAATTACACACTTAATCATAGGTCAAAGTAATTACGCTGATCAAAGTTCCCGTTCGTTCACCCATCCTCAAATTGTTCCAGCTCAAGCACGCTTAAGTTTTGAGTTCCTTCAAGATTAGCTTCTAAATGAGAAATGAGAACTTACTGATACTTGTATCATATCAATCATATTAACCCCTGAGTTATGATGTTGCACTTTTTCATTGTTTAAATTTAAAAAATTCATTTGAATAAGTAACAATGATTATGTAATAGTATATTTTGAATAAATGACAATAAAATTAATTTTACTTTTATTTCCTTTTTACATTTAATATGGAATAATTCATATCTTTAATTCCGTTAATCGAAATTTGAAAAATAAAATGTCTATGTCAATTAGAAAAATGAGAGGAATTCAAATATGACATCCATATCATCCTTTGCATTGCATAAACATCGATGGTTTAGAAAATTGATCTCTTTCGATGAATAGTCATGTTGGCCATTTTGACTCTTTTTGGAAAAAAAAATCAAATAAAGTGAAAAAACCCTCAAAAAAAGGTATCCTCTGGCATTGAGTTATTTTATGTGTACTAGTTGCTATTAAAAATGATAAATTTCTTTTTTTACAAATTGTTCAAAAAAATGCTTCACAAAAGGTCTATCATCTATAGACATGTATAGGTTTCGCGCCAAATGACCAAGTTATGGCCATCACTGTGTCATAGTTTGTGATAATGTGTCCATATTTGAAACATAGGTGTGTCTTGGTATGGCAAACATTGTTGCCAAAAACAATTTTAAAATTATTTTCATAAATATCATTTTCCATTTTTTAAGTGCCAAAAATGACTTTTGTTATGGAGGAAATATCAAAAATATGTTGCAATAGGCACCCATCTTATTGTCACAAAGGGTACTACATATTTTATGGATAATATCCAAGTATTAGGAATTTTCTCGATTTTTAGCTAATTATTCCTATTTAAATGACTTTATGCCGATTTTCCAAAAGTAATTGAAATTTGAACTACAAGTGTGTGATAGTTTGGTCTATTTTTTTACAAAAATTATTTTTAGGTACACTAGTAGTGACTTTATCACAAAAATGTCGATAGTTTTGAAAAATATGACCCCTTTAAATGAATAGGCACGACGGTCATTTTCACCGTTTTTTCACAAAAATAAAAGAAATTAAGAAAATACTCAAAAAATGAATTCCTTTGACATGGAGTCCTTTTATGTGTACTACTTGCTAGCAAAAATGATAAATTTGAGTTTTGATAAATATTTCAAAAAAATGCTTCACAAAAAGGTCTATCATCTATAGACATGTATAGCTTTTGCGTCAAATGATCAAGTTATGGCCATCCCCATGCCATAGTTTGTGATAATGTGTCCATACTTGACACATAGGGATGTCTTGGTATGGAAAACATTGTTGCCAAAAACAATTTTCAAAATATTTTCGTAAATATCATTTTCCATTTTTAAGTGTCAAAAATGACTTTTTAATTAAGCAAATACCAAACATATGTTACAAATGTCATGTGCATGGTGAAAAAGATTTTATGGATGTCATATTTGGATTCCTCTCATTTTTCTAATCGATTTAGATATTTAATTTGTTAAATTTTGATTTACGGATTTAAAGATATGAATTATTTCGTATTAAATAGAAAATAGAAAAAAAGTAGACGTTGACGGCCGCCGTCGGCGTATCAAAGTAGACGCCAACGGTCGTCGTCGACATATCAATGCCGTAAAGCCCCGTCTGCGTGCCGTCATGGCGGTCCTTGTACGCCGACGGCATTGTAAACGTCGACGGCAGCCGTCGGCCTATGTCGGGCTACGCCGACGGCCGCGTTCGCGGCTTCCCTACCTCGTCTTGTACGCCGACGGCCCCGACATTTGGCCGTCGGCGTATAAGTCGGCCGTCGGCATCTTGTGACTTTCCTGTAGCGCGATCCTCCTAATTAAACCAGCACGGAATCGGAGGGGCCGAGTTAATCTCACAATCAATGGATACATCCAAGCCAATCCATGTAAAAAAAAAAACTAGCAAGCCGCAATCGTATGAGCTACACTCTCGACACGTACACTGACGCTCACTATCATTCCTGGCTCGCAATTAAGGAAGGCCAGACCAAGTTGATAGTACCACTAGTAGAATTAACAGCATGCATTAATGGCAAGCACGGACAATTATAGTCGTCATCATAAGACATAGTTGCATTAATCACAGGGCGTGCACAGGTGCTTAATTAAACAAGCTCGAAGAGGAGGGGGGACATCGAGTTAATTTGTTGGTGTCACGGCCGGACAAGCGGGTCAGTAAAAAGTAGAAGTACAGCAGGGAGAATTGCAGATTAGCCAGCATCCAGGCCCAGGGATTAACGGTATCCCAAGCATCGTGTCCCGTAATCTCTCTTCTCTCTAGGCCGGCCGTCTAGGATCCGCCAATATGGCAGAGCACGCGCGCTAACATTCCGTCGAGTCAGTTACCATGACATACGCGCGCGTTACTAGGCACCAGCAAGGTAAATCCACGGCCGGTCAATCGTTGATGGGAATAAGCTCCGAGTTTCTGAACACTTTGCAGATCATCGCATCCTGCGCCAGTAGTCTAAGTAAACTCCAATCCGAAGTAACCAGTTGGTATGTGCCAGAATTTAACCCCCAAACTACATGGTGTGTGATAGCAATTTCCCAAATAGCTAGGGTTAATATTCTGACCCACACCTAGCCCATGGACAGGGTAAATAGGGCGCCCAGGCAGGGGCGGGCCCAGCTCAAGTCAAGGATATTCAGTTGAATACCCAAATATTTTTACAAAATGTTGATATGTCGATTATTACTCTTGACAATGGTATTTTTCAATACCAAATATATAGCATATACAAAGTTCAACTTATATTGAACCCACTATATACTAGAAAGACACATTTAGCCACGGAAAAACCTATAAATAATTCTTACCAACAACTATACTGATACTCATGAAGTTATGATCTATGTTATGGATATTCTTAATATATACTAAAACAACTTATATCTGAATCACATATTTATGTTTGCCTGCCTATATATACTAAAACAACTATTAAGATATTTTTTAGACTATGTGATTCAGATTCCTTTACCATAAATATGTATGATATGTAGTTTATGCAATGACAAAATTATTTATGAAGATAATACAGTTACAATTTTTTTAAATATAGAAAAATTTAAGTGTATTTTTCATCTACATACATTCAATTGTATAACCAAAAAACTAATATTATGAAAAAATTACTATGTGACTAACTATGTAAAATATGTAACATGAAAATATACTCGCTAAGACCTTAGCATGCTAAAAATAAGTTTGAATTATAAAATTTTAGTGTGAAACACGCGCGGTCCAAATTATGATTGGATAGGCAGTGTTTAGACCCTTGTACTCTAAGCTTTTAGTCATGAGTAAATACAGAATGTATCTTCAAAAATAAGATTTCGGCTAGAACTGCAATATTACACAAGTACAATGGAACAAGCAGGGTGGTTACAGTGCGGCTCAAAAAGAAGAAAACGTATAGTTTTTTCTCTCTTTCTAAATATGATAAACCTCAGTTCTTTTTCGTGAGTAACTCTTTATATTTATTTTGGTGGAATCTTGGAGTGAGTCATGTGTTGAGCTGAATATTGTAGTTGTGGTTTGTTAATTAATCAGGGAAATCATTTTTCTCCATAAAAGAAAGAAGGCCTAGTGATGGCTAAACAAGTTTTTTTTCGGTCTCTATACCTTCTCATTTGTGGAAAGCTGTTCAAAACATAGTATGCCTCTTTGGCTATGAGGTTGGAATCGATCCAGCCAACTCTTGTCTTCCTTACTGATCTGATTGGACAAATATTGCTGGGTTCGATCCATTTTTTGTTCCCATAATTAGGATGTCCATCTAACCTGCTAATGAACAAGAATCATTTAGACAGAGGCGATAGTCTATCAAATCAACAGTAAGTCGCTAGCCTTGCTCATAATCAAAATAAGCAATCATGGAGACTGAAAGATCTACATCAAAGGATTTCTAATAAATATTTTTTATTTTTGTTCTTGCGTTCTAGTGCATTTTAACCAACAAGATTTACATCAAAGGATTTGAATGATGTCCAGCCATCATTTTCTTACTCAAGGTTGCGATATTTTAGGTGGCATCAGATTAACTTATCTTTTTTGAAGTATGGATAACATGTTTGGTAATTGGCAGACGGAACTAAATATAAAGTTCATGACTCTTATCCTGGTTGGGACTATGGTCCTATGTTGACGATGTTGGTCCCTTTTGCTTTGTAGAAATGATGTCTTCATAGGAAAAAAAATTGCTTATCATGTGCAAATTATATACTCACTTTGATCCAAAATAAGTGTCGCGGTTTAAAGTGGGGTTAGTTCAAAATTGCGATGCTTATTATGAGTACTAGATTTAGGGGTGCGCCTTGGCGCACGACCCCCCGAGCCCTGTTTTGACGACACGTCATACATAATGCTAATAATCAACGGATGCAAATAATTATACCCATATGTAATCTTGAGGACAAAACAAAACACATAATAAACACAAACACATTCATGCAGCTACTAAATGGCATGCAAACACCAAGGTACTCGTGATGACACATCCTATGATCAAATGAATTATTTAGCTCAGTCTTTAAACCTATGTTCCAACAACATGCTTGAAAAACCTACTCATCTGACTGATGAGATTACACGTAAACCTCGTCGCCCTTCCTCTGGAAGGAACGAACATCATCACGACACCGTGGCCTCCCACGCGCCAAACACAGATGCCACTGCATTAAACAAAGCGTCAACCGGCTCCAGAAACACTTTCGAGAGAGCAAATTTATTAGTACTACACACACAGGCGATCCGTACACACGTTAAGGCAGCCAGCTCAATAGTAACATCGTTTCCACCCTTATCCCCTTCAGCTTCATCTTCCTCACCCCAACTGCCGCAATTACTTCTCTCAGTAATGGCTACACCGACATTTCCTGCACCGCCAACGTCTTGTCCTCACGGGCTGTCATCCACCAAGATCAGGCCTATGGAGACCCGTCTAACAGAAATCTACTCCACCAGTTGTGTATATATTTGAACCGGCAGCAGCCCTACCTTCTCGCCTCAACCCACAGCCGCCTCCCCGTTTTAGAAGCACACACACACACCTGGTCAGATAGAAGGAAAGTCTAATCTCATCTGCTACACCCATGACGATGCCAACTTCACATGAACATCGAAGAACAAAAGCACCTCCGGGATGTACGGAGGGAACGGCACATCCTCACCGTCACAACGACACTCCTTATCGTCCCCGACCTCGTCAACCTCTTCGACCATTTCTAAATGAAAGGTACGCAGAACCAAACATATCGTATATATCCGATGAAATAACCCTATCTATGCAAATAGGAACCTCAGATTACTATCATTTTGCTAGACCACGACACGTCCACGTATTAGATCCAAATTACTTTCTTCCTTCCGAGCATATCCAACCTTTAGATCTAGAGCTATATGACGAACATTTTTTTATCCATATTCTTCAATACAACGATTCATCTTCGAATTTCCTGCATTTGTCGATGTCTTTTTATCTAAATATCGAGAATAATACATAACAGGAATCTTATTTTGGTGACACCGTACAAGAAGGCATCCTTATCTGATAGCATGCAGTGGTGCACACATGTTTGTATTACAGAACAACAATCATGCAATGGATCTGTAAGTTCATTTTTTCGTCGTATTCGTCCCTTATGTGACGCATCACTTATATTACATTTTTGCCGAGCTAACATAAGTTACATTTTATTTTCAGTGACCAGACACCCTTGGTCAAACGCAAAGGTCAGAGATTGACTTCTTCATCCCATGCATCTTATGAGTTCAGCTCAATAGTTCAGCACAAAGCTTTTGAAGCTCGGAAGGAGCGACTGCAGCAGCCTGTTAGTGTTCAACTGAGAGGATGACAACACAACATAGTCAGAGAGGAAAACAAAAGCTATACATAGATTTTTTGAACCCTACATGTCGAAGAAGCACCCCAAACCGTTGCTCTTGCGATGTTTTGGTGCACTGCACAAGATACTTTTTTAAGTAAGAGTGTCTTGTACAGTGTGACCAAAATATCACACCAGCTGCGAGAACAAAAAACTACAACAACAGCTAACAGTATCTCCAGCATTCCGCTCCTTTCAATACTGCCGGCTCCTCGAGACGGCATAAACAACAGTTTGATATATGCTTGCGCATACACTAATTTGCATGTGTAATCGTACTGTCTATCATCTCTCATCCATACCATAGATACGATGATGTCTTGCACTTGAAACCCTGTGTAATCTCATTTATCTTTTCGGAAATATGAGCAAACCATCTAAACGTAAATTTCACCAAGGATGATCATCCATTCTTCTCATTGACCGGTACACCGACCAAATATCGTCTTGCATTTTTTAGCCTGCGAGTTATTGATCTAAAAAGTCACAAGGTTAAAGCAGCCCACATTGTTCATGTTCCAATCTATTGCGACGACCGTGCAATAAGGTTGGTACGGTTAGCGACTTTGCGAATCCTTGTTCATTCCGACTCCAGGAGCCGGCAGCGATCGGGCGGTGCGGAGGCACGGAGCGGGGAGGATCGGACGGCCAGAAAGCCCAAATCAAACAAGAGGTCCCTATTAAATCTCATGATGAACTTCAAACTCATTAAAATATTATCTGACACGGTGTAAACAAACGCTTAAAGAAACGACCCTAACCCTAAACCGACATCAGCCACCGACTTGACATCACCAAGGTCGTGACGACACATCAGCAGTCAAACGCATCTTCTCCATCTTTCTTTAAACCGCTGTCTCCTTACCTTGCCGGCAATACCAACTGGTCAAACGATGGGACTGCACAGAAACCCCCACCGCATAAAACCTCGGGAAGGAAACATGAGCATCATGACGCCTGGATCGTGGCTAAACCAAACACGTGCACCGGCTCATGCATAGCTCTTTGGAGGGAACAGAGCTGAGTGGTACCCACACAGACGTTTCCTACACACGTACCGCTCATATCTTCTCCGGCTTCGCTACGCTCACAGCGTCAGCTCGTCAACCTAGCGAGGCGTGAGAAGAAAACGCAACCCTTGTCTGGCCCCACACGTCGACCCTTATCCGGCCCCTTCTCCGGTTTCACTACCCTCACAGTAAAATGGAGAAGGTGACCAACAAAAATTGGAAGCCTTGCACCGCTCATTTATCCCCCCAAGTCAGAAACCGTAGCCTCGCGACAAAGATTAAATGTGAGTAGATAAAAGGAGGGTCGATAAGAAATGACAGGCAGGTCGGAAACGAAGTCGGCATAATGGCGACACGCCAGCTAGGACACGAAAAATCGAAACCAAAATTTTCAAGTTAGGGGAAAGGATAAGTTGGCGAAGATGATAAATGGGGGTAGGTCTAATCCTCTGTTCAACTGTTTCCTGTCAGTAACATAGCGTTGTTCGTACCATCGCTTACGTCATCTTAAGCGCAACGACTCAATGGATAAGCGTTCCACGCTACGACTCGACAGTGCCGAATCCACCTTGCCGACTCCACGTTTCCACAACCTCATACGAAAAAGGACTCACGACAAGACTGTTTCCACTGGAGAGGCGAGATTCGCAATGAAGACCGGCCATTTCTGGATTCGTATTGACACGGTAGCTTCAAGGCTCGTCGACCTTTTGTTTTTCCCCATTACATCCATCTCCACTACCCTTCCTTGCCTATAACTATCTCGCAGGTTCGGTCTCACGCAGGAGAAACGATGTGTCGGGTTAGAGAGGATGTTTGAACACCTAATTTTCTCTGCTCTACTCTGTCTCGAGACGTCACCGATTAACTTTAGTCGTAAGATGATGGATCACCTGAGCGGCGAGGCTGGTCAGAGGCAGATAACAATCCAAGCGCAAGAAGCAAGACGAAATAAGACCCTAAAAAAACTAACGACCACAGGACTATACTACAAAAGCAAAGAACAACAAAAGAACACGGATCGAACACACGAGCAGCGAAGTTCATTGCGATTACAACTGTAAAGCCAGACGGCACCAACACGCACCAAACGTAAAAACTGTCTTAATATCACCTACCGTTAAAAATAACAACAACATTCAAAATAGACATAGCACTGATCATATAGCTGAAGCAATAGAAAATAAATACATAATTAACGGTCATTCTATTTACAGTTCAACAATTCCTACCATCCTACTATCCCCAGAGTTAAAATGAAGCAGCAAAGGGATCATCCACCGAAAGGTCGTGCATAACTGGCGTAACACCTCCAACCCCGAATCTATCGAAATTATATCGTGAACCAAAACGTATCTCAGCGTTTGGAGAACCCCTCATGCACCGCTCTAATCTTAGCACCTGGGTACACCACCATCGATCCCGGCGCGCAAAGAGTACGCCAATCCTCATGAGCTTCAACACCCTAGCGTTCAGAAGAAAAAAAATCGACGAACCTTTCATCAAACATTGTGGCACGGTAATCATTGAAACAAATTTCTCTGAGGTGAAAGTCGAGGCACTGGATGGACCCTACCATGATTAGTGCCGGTAACACCTCGGTTGTCATCACATGTTCCGATACCTGCAAGATAACAACAATGCCATGAGATTCATAAACCGACCACCTTCTCCTCCATTCTATCGTCACACCGGCTTCGCGCCTTAGCGTCGACATGTCTACAAACTAAGTAAACAAAATCCTAAATAGACACCCTGGATAAACGTAAGTAATCACACTAACTAATGAATACGGTTTACCAAGATATTTCGTACTGTACTATCATAGATATCTTGCGTACGTGGCACAGTAACTAACGACGATGGAGGGCCGTGGTTACAAAAACACGGAGAAGGGCTTAAGAAGAAAATCAACAACCTCATGGTACCCCTTTGTTGACGACGCGTCATACACAATGATAATAATTAGCGGTTACAAAAACATATATCCATATGTATGGTCGAGGACCAACCAGCCGACTCCCTGGAGTCGGCGGGGATGGCCTTCTCCGTCTGACTATGCATCGATCCCGTCGACTCCCTGGAGACGGCGGGTCTAACATTCGTGAAATGAACCGTCAGAGGTAGTCTTTGCAAAGAACAGAATAAAATAAATAAAGCTATTATGGTATATGTAAAGACGAACGTAAATAAATAACGATCCATGGTCTCACAAGACATGTGAAAAACAACATATAACGCAAGCTACAATGTGAATCCTCACACCAATGAGCCAGCCCCTCCATTCATGGGTTGCGATAAGGAAGGAGAAGCCGGAAGGGATAGGGTGGAAATGATGTTACTACGGAACCGTCTGGCGAACATGTGTACGACCGCCTTTGTGTGTGCAGCAATAAATTTGCTGTCGAAAGCGTTTCGCAAGCTGACTGACCCTTTCTTTAATGGCATGTGGGAAGCCGGCTAAAAGTACGCTCAGCTTCGTTAATCCCCCACACATGAGATTCGTGTGTGGGCAGACGATTCGAGAGTAGTAGCCACTATCTGTGACGTGTTTTCTGTGCACCCCGCCGATTCCAGGTTCCCGTCTTAATGCACAACCCGACCCCGCCGACTCCATGTTCCTGTCTTAATGCACCGCCCGACCCCGCCGACTCCAGGTTCCGTCTTAATGCGTTGGCTTCTCTGTCCTAATGCACCGTCAATGACGCCGAATTCATGGAGTCGGCATAAGAACAGAACGAAAAAATACAACCTCGCAGATCTGATAACGGTAACGCGAAGCGACTGCCCGAAGCTGAATACGCGCACAAATATATCGAATCGCCGCCCGTGCCGACTCCAGGGAACTAACGACCTCACTCGGTCATCCAATACAGGATACGTGAAGACTAAACCTTGGTGCCCTAACTAAGACCACAGCTGTATTAATTTCACAGCGTGGTTGCAACGTTTACAAAGAACCAACACCTAAATCTATTCAATTAACCCGTACATGATCATGTGACGAAAACCGACGTCATCGTACAGACAACTTCTATCATGTCAGTTTTCATTTCCACTGAGTTACCGGAGGAACGCAGGTTACGCCGACTCCATGGAGTCGGCTGGATCGACGTGTAGTAAGACGGGCGGCAGCGGCCGTGTAGTTCCTTTATTTAAAAACTCTATCCTAAAAGGTTAAGACTATTTTCATTTTCTCGAGGATTTATTACGATATATCTGCTGAGAGTGGGTTAGAATTCTACGGATTCCGACGCTAACAAATTTTAAAGACGTTCATGTAAAAAATTTAGATCAGAGAGCCTCACCTGGACGTAAAGCTTCTCCGTGAAAGGAAAACATTTAAGGAATCGGATAATGCCCAGCAGATTCGGACCATTAGAATTCATCACCAATATCTTCACCCCGCGTAAAGACACGGACAAATTGATAGGGAGCATTCTCTGGTAAGCCAGCAAAGACGCAGCAAGAAAACAGTACAGATTGTCAGCCGACAGAGAAAAACATATATAAGAAAAATAAGAACAAATAAGTGAAAGAAGAAACGGATAGTCGGGAGAACTCGGTGGACACGTACCCCAACACCGTTAGCCTCGGCGCACCAGTGACTTCTATTGATGTTGGACCCAGTGGATCAAGCAGGATCAACCTTTCGAGACAAGGCACATTCCCAATAACCACCTCATGAATCGCCTCAAACGGTCTACTATTACACCAGCAAGACAGACCAATCGTCCGAACACTCGTTGAAGCGATATGGAGGGTAGTAATGCCATAAACATACTCAAGCTGAAGAGCCTCTAAAACAATACATCCGACGAGTAGATGCTCCATGTGCGTACTCGTGATACAAACCTCATAAAGGAAGAGCTTTGTAAGACGGGGAAGAATACGCACAGGGTTAGCATCGATACAGTAAAAACAGCAATTCACTAAACTAAAACTCTGCAACGTGGCCGCAAAGCGCATCACGGAGGACGGTAACTGTGGTAGCACCCGTCCACCCACAAACTCCAACATCTCGAGATCATCTAACGCGGGGGACAGGAACCAACCATCCACCATGTTAGAGAGGTCCTCATCACGGCAGAAAACGCCTATGGAGAACCGCTTGGAAGGGTCAGGGTGGGTCGCGAGTATCTGCGAAACAACTCTTATGTGTTCACTATCCTCGTCACAAATTCGGAATCGACGGTAAGATTGAGAGGGACTGAACACCAGATGGGCCGCCACCGCCGAGAAAGAACGGTCGTCCGCAAGGCGAACTTAGTGGGAAGCAAAGAGACAATGATACACAACATCTCGTCGGGAAGACGGTAAGTATGATCCAGCATCCGGTTATCACCAAGCACGATCTCTAATCCAAACGCAGAAGACATACCAATATGAGAGCATCTATGACTGCGATGAAATCTAGCAACAGAGCGAGAGAGCGAAAGAATAAACATTTAAGAATATATCACTGTTCTACACTGGCGACAAACATCAATCACAAGACTATACCACGTTCATGATCGTAATCATGATTTAATATGGCAAAAAGGATCCGACGCCGACCTAACGAAGCTATAGGGGGTGTACAAAAGGTTGATAGGAGAGTTAAATGGTTGCAGGATCGTGGGAAAGGTTCATGAACCAACCCAGACAGCAAGTTATCACGTCAATCTAGAAGTGGTCCCACTTTAATGAACGCGTTACACGAAGATCTTAAGCCAAATTCTCATCCAACATATCGACCTCTCATCTCTCGTAACAAAGGGGGACGCTTGCCGACTCAATGATCGCCAGTGTCCGCCGGTCTAACGTCTTCTATCCACTCAAATGGCAGAATGAACTCCACCCACATCCTGACTGATAAGGTACAGCCGCAACAAAAAACGTTGTCATCGGACGCTCAGAAGTAACCTGCACCGTGTATCTGGCGCATCCAGGAAGCTAGCTGAATTCCAATTTTCTACATTCCCACTGACCCATATGGGCATCTGTCGTCCGGTTGGATTCTGCTCGACCGATATGGGCATCTCTGTCTTAATGCGTTGTCTGAAGTCGCCGTGACAAGCGTTTCAGTACTACAGATCGCATTGTCTTGCCTGGTTCCTCTTCGACGTGCATTATTCTCCTCCTTTTGATCATGTCATCTCAAACATGCATCATAACGATGGGAAATAGCCACCACGTCCTTGGAAAAATGATCGCATGTCTTTGAAGTGTTTGGCGAGCCGGCTGGCGCTTTGTTTGAATCCTAGTAGTGTGTTTTACTTAATTTCACCTTCTAATACAAAGCCCAGGACACGAAAAGATAATTGGGTATTTAGACGATGGAACCGTCTGCACGAAACTACACAAATCCGTGTGAAAACGTCCCGTCATCTGTCTGTGTTCCGATCGTAGAGGACGGCCGACGAACGATCTCCCTGGACCACGTTCATTGGAAGATGATAAACGAATCGACAGCATGATTGTTATACGTTTTTGTTGGTACTGGTCGAGTCCCGGGAGTTGGCAGGACTGGCATTTTACGTCTCACTGCTCTGACTCCAGCGAATCCAGGGAGTTGGCAGGACTGAACACCGAAAAGAGAGCCAATCCCGTCAACTCCAGATAATCCAGGTAGCCGGCTTCCCACTCGACGTCATACGATTGTTTTGGTATGTTGGTCTCATTGATTTAGATATTTTTTCGTGTTGTTTCTATGGTTGTAATCCCGGGAGTCGGTAGGCCTGACCTTCTCCGTCTCACTGAGGTTACTGGTCGAGTCCCGGGAGTCGGCACGCAACGACAAGAAAATATTCGCATTCATAGAGATAACGGAAGTAAAAAATCACATTCCTCGAAGGTTACAATGTGTAAAATATCGATCAAACTATTCATCTTCGTACCCTCATTCATCTGTTACATGTACATCAATAACCTTTGTAACCCCAATCGTATACACAAAGTCCAAGTAAGTAGACAGCACAAACCAGACCTAGGACGAAAATCAGCACGAATAAAAGAAATCACCTCTGAACACGGAATGACATGTACTGAGACGGTATTCTTAAGCCGTCGACTGTTGGTGTTGTTCCGGTTCCTCACATGAAAGTCGTCTTCACAACGATGTTCCATCACGGACTCTCACCGACTCAACAGACATTCCATCTGTCAATCCGGCTCAAAGACATACTAAGGCTCAGGCGGACAATTGACAAATCGAGTTGGATTCAGTAACGCACACACGGGTTTTCTTTCTTAACATTTAAAACAGTTGATAATGGTTGTTGGAGGGCACTAACAACAATCTTCCAGCCGACTTAAAAATGACTGATCAAAGATGGTTTAGGATACATGGCATGAAAATACATTCAGACGGAGATATGGCGGTGGTGGTGGCGTCGGCGTGACCTTCTCTGTCTCACTGCTCGTCGACCCCACTAACTCCTTTCCGCCGAATACAGCGAGTCGGCAGGACTGACCTTCTCCGTCTCACTGCTCATCCACCTCGTCGACTCTAGGTTGTCGACTCCAGGGAGTCGGCAGGACTGACCTACTCCGTATCACTTGCAAAGCTTCAGATGGCCTAAAATAAACATATTCCGTGTCGCTATCCAAGAACCTCTTCAACCAACAAACCAACAAAAAAATATTCCAAAGAAAACCAGGAAAAGCAAGAATTAAGACGAAGTAAAATAACAGCTCCCCCAAAACAAAAGGAAACCCGCACACATAAACAAATAAAATAAGGAAACAAATCAGGATGGGAAAAAAAACGAAAGTGACATGTCGTGGTGGTGTCACGGCAGATGCCATAGGATGGCTTAAGTTGTGGGCTCGCTAGGACGTTGGGGGATCCGGGAGGGTTTGCGTGCTCACGAAGCACGCATGAAGAACAACCAAGAACTCGCAAGAACAAACAAGAACAAGCAGAACCAAGAAGAAGCAAAGAACACCACGATGTACCCTGCTTCGGGGCCCTCTTGTGGAGGTAACACCCCTACTGCAGCACTAGCCTACTCTCTTTATATCTCAAGTGTTTACAAGTACAGAGCGCTCCTTGAGCTGTATGAAGAACAATGGTGAAAGCTCTAGGAAGAAGATGGAGCTTGGGGGGAAATGATGCTCGTCTCCTCACCCTCGTATCGCCCGTCCCTCGTACTGGAGGATGTGGTAGCTTACTTATACACTAACCGAATTACCATTTTGCCCCTGGCTGGAAGTGATAATGGCATGGACAAGAGGAACAGGACAAGCCTCTGCCCCCTGTCAATCCAACGGCCGGACTGTCAGGCCTATCTGCTCTTTCGGGCAATGGCAGCTGTAGCCCATCGGGTCTAGGTCACATCCTCTTTCCCGAATTGGCCGAGTCAGCTCCTAGGTCGCTGCGCTCCCAGGAATCCCGTGGCTTGACCTGGCTGTCAAGTCCCAGCAGGCCTATCTTGCCTCTTCAGGCAATGGCAGGCGTAGCCCACCGGGTCTAGGCCATAGCCCCTTTCCTGAATTGGCCGAGTCAGCGCCTAGGGCCTTGCGATCCGGAAAACCTGTGACTCGACCTTGCTGTCCTCTGAACCTCGGTCAGTAGAATTGCAGGTCCCGTGACCTTACTGACATTACTTGGCCCCCGTGCCATATCCGGATCACCTTATCCGGGTCCTTCCTGACCAATCCGGCTAACTCAGCCGATACTTCCCAAACTAATCCGGTTTGGCTTTACTGGATCCCCTTTGTTTCTTCCCATGCTTTAGCTCGATAGAGAGCTAACCGAATTCACAGGAGATTCGGCCCAAGTGATCCGGCTGAATATTGATCCGGCCAGCCTTTTAGAGCTCTCAACACCACATCTTTGCCCTACCCGGGGGCAGCCCCCCGACAGTAGTCCCCGAAGCTGGTGCGGTCCTACAGCCTCGGCTGAAGGGCCGTAGCAGGTTCAGAACAAGCACTACTAACCGAATCACATAAACTTGTCTCCGAATTTCCCGGGACACTTTGGCCGGAAATCTCTGCGCAAAGCCGTGTTATCCGGGTCTTTGATTTGACATGCCAATGTCAGCACAATATCCGGATCCACCGGGCACTCGAGTGTAATTTGACCAAATGACCGTGTCTCCTCGAATTCTTCGCTGACAGGCACATTTGATCCGTACGACCTTTTCCCATTCTGTGACCCACCATGTGTCTGAAATACACGGTCACAGCGGAGACCACAAAGTTCCAGGGCGCGGTTATCCTGCGACGCCCCGAAAACTGCGCAGTAGTGCGTCAGTTACCACTCAGCACTATAAATAGGGGTGCGGGGGTTTCTCTTCTTCTCCGCTCGTTCCCCACTCCGAAAACCTCCATCTGCGCCACTGCCGCCGCCGCAATCTCGCCCTCGCATCCTTGCCGCGCCGGAGACGTCCTCAACACTTGAGAAGACTCGCCGGAGCCGCGCACCGCGCCCTGCACCGCCGTTTCTCCACTGGGCTCCTTCCTCGCCGCGCCATACCCGTAAGTTCTTCTTCCTCCGGCCATGGCCACCGCGACCAAGTTCATACCCACGAGGAACTTACGCCTGTTTCTTTCTGTAGATTCATTCCCATATAAATCCATGGTTATGCCTTAGCACATTCCGTAGATCCCTTTTCTAGGTTTCCTACTAGATTGCCTTAGATTAGCTTGCCATCGTTTGAACAGTTCTACTGGCCTTTTCACTTGAATTCTTTTTCTTTTTTACCGCTGTGGTAGATCTTCTGTAACCCTAGACTTTTGCGGAAGGTGTTTGTGATTGCCCTCCGAATCACCTTCTCTGCCGAACCCGGCTAGTTTCATCCGGGATAATCTTAGCCGAATCAATTTAGATCTGGTTCGATTAGGCCATTATCCGATTCATTTTGACTCGGCCCTATCCGACCTCGTGCAGGATTGATCCGGATATGGCGAAGCTTCCTCCCGGCAGATGGGAGGGTTCTGATGTGACAACAGACGATCTGGAATGGCTATTAAGCACCCGGCGTATAACCTCTCAAGTCATATGCCGCAAACCGGGGAAGGAACTTGCACCGGTCACCGAACCTGGTGAACGTGTGGTGTTTCTGGCGCACTTTGAGCGCGGATTCGGATTGCCGGCTAGTGACTTCTTCCGGGCTTTCCTTGATTTCTTTGGCCTGCAGCCTCATCACCTCCCGGCTAACGCCTTTGTTTCTCTGTCGGCCTTTACTTCCTTTTGCGAGGGCTATCTCGGTGTCTGTCCGACTGTGGATATATGGGCAAAGTATTTTCACCTCCGCAAGCAGACTATTCCAGGCACCAAGCCGAAGCTGATGACTGCTTGTGGTTCGGTTAGCATTACGCCGAGGACGGGATCCATCTTTCCCCGTATCACTGGCCTAGACACTGTCAGGAAGTGGCAAAGGACTTTCCTTTATGTGAAGAGTGCTGAAGGCCATGATGCCCTCAATCTGCCCGAGTTCCAATCGAGCCACCCACAGCCGAATTAAACTTCGGATATAATCCGGCTGAAACTATTGCAGAGCTCCAGACAATACATGAAACTCTGGAGGACTTTCTGAAGAAGGGCCTGGATTCGGACGATCTCCTCCGGACCTTTATCTCCCGCCGGGTCAATCCTCTTCAAAGACGTGAACACAAGATATGCCACATGAGTGGTCTGCTAGATCCTACCCGGATCAGCAAGCATGACCTTAACCGAGCTTCCATCAGGAGACGAGTAAATGCGATTGCCTATACGGAGATGTCGGATAAGTGGCGGTGGGGCGTAAAGCCGTTTCACCGGAATGCACTTCCACCACAGGTTCGTTCACCACCTTCCGAATTCATCCATACTTCATCAGAATGCCATCGGACTAACCCGGATTTACCTTGACTCTTATGTAGCTGCTTGACCGCCAAGCTACTGAAGATGGAGATCTCTCCACAAAAGTATGGGGAGCGGATCGCAGCCCGTTGCGCGATGGCGAAGAGGATGCGGATACGGATGACTATCTGCCGATTCCGCGCGCCAAGCCAATCCGCAAGGGTAAGCAACCAACTATTTACGACCTTTCCGACGAGGAAGATGATGATTGCCAGATCTTAGATCCCATCGACGCTATTCCGATTTCATGGTCACCACCTTGTGTTCCAGCCAAACCAGATGCTGAAGGGACATCTCGGAAACGCGCTGATGCGCCCGGATCTGATGCCCCTAAAGCAAAAGAATCAAGAAGGCTGGCTCCAAGCCGAATCGGCTCAAGCCCATGCCTACCACGAAGGGGTAATGCGTACTTAGCTTCATTTGCTTTCTTCCTTTACTAACCGAGTCATCTTCATCCGGATTAACTGTTTACTTTGTTTTATGTAGTGACGTCATCGTCACCGAGCAAACTCACTCATCCATTTCTTCTCCCATTCCTCCACTGGATTCGGCTACGGAGAACCAGTCTCCTGAAAGGGTTGTTACTTCTCCAGCACGCACTACAACTGCCAATATTCCCCAACCGACTTCTACATCAGAGCCGGTTATTGACTTGGAGAGTGAGGAAACCCTGGTTCCTGTCCGAGATTCAACTTGGCCACGCCCTTTGAAGGAGCTGGAGAAGGAAAAGGCTAAGACACCGGCTAAGCCCTTGCCTAAGCCGGATTCTCGCCCTACACCCGTAGCTCAAGCCCTGCTGAATCAAGAGCAGCAGAAGAAGAAAAAGCAGAAGCAGCAACAGCAACAACAAATTTCCGAGAAGCAGCACAAGGAGCAACATCCGAAGCAGACCCGGGTGCGTCACCTCAACCCAAGCCGACTCAAGGTGCCTCTGGCACAACTCCAACCACCTCGGATAAGCAGGTGGCTGGTAGCAAGAAAATTCCTGCCGCCCCATCAGCGATTCGATTCGGCCAGGCCCTGTCGAATCCCCGCCCTCCGGCAACGATAAGCTCGAGTCCGCCAAGCAATTCATTGAAGCTTGGAATGATGCTGACCTCGCCAAAGACTTTTCTACTTCAGCGCCACATCCGGCTGGGCCTAGTCGGATGTTTCAATCTCTACACTCCGTGCAGACCTCGGTTACTGAAGCTAACCGGGTCTTTGAGGTAACTTTACCGAATCTTGCTTTTACTTAATCAATCTGCACTATTCCCAGTCCCCGAGATTCGGGTCGAACGACTGATACTCCTCCGAGTAAGAAAGTCATTCGGCTTGAATCTATAAAACTTGATCATGAATGTTGTCTTAACCAAGGAAATCGTGGGACTTCCAGTCCCCGAGTCTCTTTTCCAACTGATTCGGTTAATCTCGGGCCAGTCCCCGAGATTCTTTTGACGCCATTTGCATGTTTTCTTTCAGGAAACCATGACCGCTCGCAGCAAGCTCTTTAAGCAGCTCGCCCATCAGCACCAGAAGCTCCAAACTTCCTTTGATGGGCTCTGTCTTGAAATGGACAATAAAGAAGAAGAGCAGAAGCGCGCTTTAGAGGAGCAAAAGTCAGAGGTGGCTCGGCTTCAGCGAGAGCTTAACCGGGTTGAAAAAGTGAAGGAGAAGGTCAAAGGAGAGCGGGATGCGCTGCGGACTGAAAAAGACACTATCCAGAAGGAGCGAGATGTTTGCAAAGCCGGACTTGCGGAGCGGGCCAAACTGGACAAGCAAATTCAAACGTCCATTGCCGAATCTGAAGCCGAAGTCAAAGCGGCGAAAGAAGAATTGAGTGCTCACAAAGCAGCCAGTGCGAAATGGCTGTCCGGACTTGCAAGCCTCAATGATGACATGGATCGTAAGTTTTGCCGAATCTCTTCTTTTCCTTCTGCTCTTATCCGACATATATTTTTGTGTTCCTTCTCGCTTAACTCGGTATTAGCTTATTTGTTGTAGGAGAATTTACCAGCATCCGGCTTCAAGCCGCCAAAGCTGTGCGAGATGCCCGAGCTGAGAGAGCCAAATTAACCGGTGCTCCCTTACCAGAGACATGGGACATTGAAGATCACATTACTGCACTCAAGGCTCGGATTGCCCCTTTGAAGGATTCCCACATTGATCTGCTCAATGCAAGCCTCAAGGCTCACCGAATCTTATTTCCTGAATCTCGGCAAGTCCGGTCTGCGGAGGAGCTAATCAAAGATCTGGATCAAACGAAGAGCCGGTTACAGCAATGGAGATCTTCATCTGCCCGTGCCGGTGCTGATGCCGCCTTGATCCTTATCATGTCTTGGTATGAACTAATCGATCTCGCCAGAGTGCGCTCCCTTCGCGAGGGTTCTTCATGGGCTACAGATCCTGACCGGATCAAGATCCGCGAGGAGGCTGCCAACTTTATGGCGGAATTTGCAAACACCAAACATCTTGATCTGGAGGCTCCGGTCTACACTGACGGGGAAGAGACTGAAGAAGAGGAATCGGACGATGCCTCCGCTGAAGAATATGCCGATTCTGAGGGCGAGTCTGATGATTCGGCTAACTCTGCCGAACTGCTCCTATCAAGTCCATCAGATCCCAGCCTCTGACTCGGCTAAGAAGACCGAAGCAACTCTGGCCCAGACTTCGGAGATACCAGCAACTGATTTGGCAGAGATTACCAAACAAGCTTCAGCTGATCCGGATACTTCCGAATCTGCCCAGCCTTCAAGCTCTCCACGCAAGGTTACTCCTGAAGTTCCTCCATCTTCTGAGTCCATTCCAGCGACGGAACCCCCTGCAACCGAATCTACTCCAACCGAAACTCCTGTAACCGAAGCTCGCGCGCCCGAGGCTCCTGCAACCGAAGCTGATGTAACCGAACCCGCTACAACCAAGTCTGCTGCCTCCTGAAGTGACTTAGTGAAAAAACGTTAAATCCCCGGTATGCCGGGAGCAGATGTAATAAACAATTTTAAGTTCTTCCGAGACTACTCTTATTTAGCTTAATGTGATCCGGACGAGGTTTATGTTGGATCATTTTAAACCGAGTCCCCGAGTCTGTTTTCTTGTTTACTATTTTTGCCGAATCTTTGCTCTTGTCTACCTTTTAGGTGTTTGACAGTCGAGTCACAAGATAGGAATCATAGCATACAATACTTGAAACATGCGAGTTATGGTTTAGAATCATCTAACATAAACAAAAAATAAATAACAGGGGTTAGTAAACGACATCTGCCGAATCGGTTTTGGACCGAGTCCCCGAGTCCATTTTCATGTTTCCCATATTCCTCATCTCTGCTCTTGACTACCATTTTGGTGTTTGTCAGTCGAGTCACGAGATCAACAACACAGCATACATTACTTGAATTTTGGGACGAGGTTCAAAGCAATTCGACACATGAACGGTATGGACAAAACAGTAATAAAAACACATGCATAAGGACGAAGCAGTCCCCGAGTCCAGACTCGGATTGCTGCAATTTCATTTATGATAAACTGAAATACATACATTGCGCCCCTTAGGAGTAAAAGGGTCGAAGCAGAGCTACATTCCAGGGTCTCTTAGTTTCTTGTCCGGGTCTATCCAGGCCATCCTCCTTGGTTCCTGTGCATCTACAAGGTAGTACGAGTCATTGTGCATAGCCCTGCTCACAATGAATGGTCCCTCCCATGGAGGTGACAACTTGTGTCGGCCTTTGCTGCGCTGCACCAGCCTTAGTACAAGATCTCCCTCATGAAACACTCGAGGGCTGATCTTTCGACTATGATATCGTCGGAGATTCTGCTGGTATATTGCTGTCCGAGATAGAGCCAATTCTCTTGCTTCCTCTAGCAGATCCACTGCATCTTCCCGGGCCTCTTTTGCCTCGGTTTCAGTATACATTGCCACCCTTGGTGCATCATGTTCTATGTCAGTGGCAGCACAGCTTCTGCCCCATAAACCAGAAAAAATGGCGTATAGCCAGTTGACCGATTCGGCGTGGTCCTTAGACCCCACAGTACTGATGGTATCTCGTCTATCCAGCATCCCGGAGTTTTCAGCAATGGTTCAATGAGACGAGCCTTGATGCCGGCCAACACCAGGGCATTTGATCTTTCCACTTGCCCATTAGACTCCGGATGTGCCACCGAGGCTATATCTAGCCGGATTCCCTTATCCATGCAAAACCGAGCAAACTCTCCGACAGCAAAGTTTGTGCCGTTATCCGAGATGATGCTATGAGGGTATCCGTATCTCAAAATAATTTCTTTCAGGAAAGTCACAGCCGAACGACCATCTACCTTCCGGATTGGTTTCACCTCTATCCACTTGGTGAACTTATCCACCATCACCAGCATATGTGTCATGTTACCCCTAGCCGGCTTGAAATCTCCCACCATATCTAAACACCACACAGCAAACGGCCAAGTGATAGGAATTGTTTTGAGCGCCGATGCGGGTAAGTGTGTCTGCTTGGCAAACCTTTGGCATCCTTCACATTTTCGGACTATGTCCTCTGCATCCGCGTGAGCAGTGGGCCAGTAAAATCCATGCCGGAACACCTTAGCCACCAGGGCTCTCGTGCTGCAATGATGTCCACATTCTCCTTGATGTATCTCCAGGAGCATCTCCTTGCCCTCGGCTGGCTCCACACAACGCTGTAGCACCTCGGTTGCACTCCTCTTGTATAACTCCTTGTTGATGATGGTGTAAGCCTTGGACCTCCTCTGCACTCGCCTAGCTTCGGTTTCATCATTTGGCAAACTCCCCTCCGACATGAACTTCATGATTTCTTCAGCCCATTCCGGTACTGGATGCAAAGGGAATAAGTGCTCATCTATCTCCACTGGTTCGGCCGCCATTATTTCTTCTATCAGCTTCTGCCCATTCCCTAAGATTCGGTTAGCACCACCTTCTCTGCTCCTCTTTCCTAAGATCCGGTTAGCAGTCCCCGGGTCTCGCCATGCAGTCCCCGGGTCTTCCCCAATGTATCCGACATCAACATTCATAGGGACAGCCTCAGATTCTTGCTTTGGGATAAAAATTGACTCGGAATCAGGCGAAGGTTTGATTGAAGGGACCCTTAGGTGATTCAAGGATATTCCGGGTGGAATTGCATCCCTAGACGACCCGAGTTTTGACAGGACATCAGCAGCTTCGTTCTCCAACCGAGGTATGTGCTTGTACTCGCAGCCTTCAAAAAATCCTGAAATTTTCTGGACATGAAACCGATACAGTGCCATATTGGCATCAAGAGCATCCCAATTTCCAGAAGACTGCTGCACCACTAAATCCGAATCACCAAAACATTCTATTCGGCGGATGCCGATATCCCTAGCCACATTAAGCCCATGGATCAGTGCCTCATATTCGGCCACATTGTTTGAGGCTGAGAAATGAATCTGCAACACATATCGCAACTGATCTTGCTTTGGTGATGAGTACCACCCCAGCACCTAATCCGATTTTGGTTTTGGAGCCATCAAAGTGCAACTTCCAGTAATTGTAATCCGGCTTGGGTGGCTCATACTGCATCTCGGCCCAGTCACAAAGGAAATCTGGTAAAGCCTGAGACTTGATAGCATCCCTTCTCTCATAATGCGGGGTGTAAGGAGATACTTCTATTGCCCACTTGGCAACCCGGCCAGTCGCATCTTTGCACCCACGGTAATCGGGTGTTCTTGGAAATAATGTTTCAACTTTTTGGCCGCCAGGTATACACCGTATGTCATCTTCTGGTAGTGAGGATAATTTTGCTTTGAGGTTGAGATCACCTCACTTAAATAGTACACCGGTCTCTGCACGGATTTACCCTCCTCTTCTCGCTCTACCACTATGACCACACTTACGACCCGGTTAGTGGCCGCAATGTAAAGTAGCATTGGCTCATTCGGCAAAGGTGACGCCAGAATTGGTGCAGTGGACAACATCTTTTTTAATTCGTTGAAAGCCGAATCTGCCTGCGGGGTCCACGTGAACCCGGTGCTCTTTTTCATCAACTGATACAAGGGCAAGGCTTTTTCTCCTAGCCGACTCACAAACCGACTCAACGAGGCTAAACACCCGGTGAATTTTTGTACATCTTTTAGACATTTAGGCAATTTCATTCTTTCTATGGCTCGGATTTAGCCGGATTCACCTCAATACCTCGGCTCGATACAAGGAAACCGAGCAACTTTCCAGCCGGGACACCAAAGGTGCATTTATCCGGATTCAATTTCAACCGATATTTTCTCAAGTTCACAAATGTTTCCTCGAGATCCTCGAGGAGAGTGTGTTTTTCTTTAGTTTTGATGACGATATCATCGACATACACCTGCACATTTTGCCCATTTGGGAGTGTAAGCATTTCTGCATACATCTCTGATAAGTTGCACCGGCATTTCTCAAACCGAAACACATGACACGATAGCAATACGCCCCGTACGGGGTAATAAAAGCAGTCTTTATTTGATCTTTAGGGTTCAGTGGTATCTGGTGAAAACCAGAGTACGCATCAATAAAAGACAACAACTCACACCCAGCAGTAGAATCGATCACTTGATCAATCCGAGGTAAAGGAAATGGATCCTTCGGGCACGCCTTGTTTAGGTTGGTGAAATCGATGCACATGCGCCACACCTTGACCACCGCTGGTTCGTCCTTCTTCTTCTCTACCAGAACCGGATTGGATATCCAGTCTGGATGCAACACCTCCATAATGAATCCGGCTGCAAGCAACTTAGCCAGCTCATCCAGCACCACTTTTCTTCGATCATCTGAGAGACGCCGAGTCGGTTGCCTCACCGGTTTTACATCCGGCCTGACAAATAAAGAGTGCTCTGCCAACTCCCTCGGAACACCAGGCAGGTCCTTAGCCGACCATGCAAAGATATCCCGATTCTCACGGAGGAAGTGACAGAGCGCGCTTTCCTATTTCTCATCCAGCCCGGCACCAATGATGGCCATGCGCTCCGGGTTCTCCGGGTCAATGGGATCTTCTTTGTTTCCTTGGGCATCTCAAATGTTGCACCTCCATCCGGATTGGTCATAGCCAGCACACCGAGCTGAGCTGACTTCGCCATTGCCACCACCTCATGCATCTTGCTCTTCTCAGCTTGGATCACCAATGATTCGGCTAAGGTGGAACCGATCGTGGCACACTGTATGGCTTTTTTGTAATCTCCCGCAACAGTGATAATACCATTCGGGCCTGGCATCTTTATCTTGAGGTAGGCCACATGAGTGGATATCATGAACTTGGCTAACGCAGGCCGGCCAAGCAGAGCATGGTATGGGCTCTCCAAATCTACCACCTCGAACTCGAGACTCTCAAGCCGGTGATTGTCCTTGGTACCAAACAGCACATCTACCCAGATCTTACCCATTGGGGAACAAGACACCCCGGGTACTATACCATGGAAGGTACAACTGCTCTGCTGCAACTGATTCGGCGAAATACCCAACTTGACCATTGTGTCCCGATACATGATGTTTATGGCACTGCCATTGTCAATCAAGACTCGGCTAAACCTCACGTTAAGCTTGGGTCCAACCAAAGTCGGATCCACCACCAGTGCATAGTTTCCTGGACTTGGCATAATTCTGGGGTTATCAGCCCTGCTCCAAGTGATCTCCTGCTCGGACCAATTCAGGTATTTTGGGACTGCTGGCATGACTGCATTCACCTCCTTCGCCCTTCGCAGCTGACTTTTCTTGTCAGTTGGCTCGGTCACAAAAACCACATAACTTTGATGAGCCTCCTTGTACTCATTACCGGGGTATCCACCTTGCCGACTCGGACCAGCACCATTGTCGTTGCCTCCCATGTTTACCAGGTTAACCGGCTTTGTGGCTGCCGGTCTTGGAGCTCCTGCGTTCACCGGGATTGTATTGGCTCCGGTTAAAGGCATATTCGGCCTGAAATTCGGTCTAGGAGCACCTCTCTGAGGTGGTCCTCTCTGACCCTCCGCCTGAATGCGATGATGCCAGCTACAATTCCGAGTTGAATGATTGGCCGGCTTGCGTGGGTCTGTAGTGTGATAACAGCAAGGCCCGTCTAATCTTGACTCAAAAGTTAGAGGAGGACTTGATCCCTCCCATACTTTCTTCGGCCAAGCACCTTGATTCGGCCTCCAAGCTGGACCCTCTGTCTTTTGTCTCTGACCATCTCCTGCTCCAGGATGGTCCATATTCACTGCAGCAACCTGATCTGAACCGTATCTATAATCCGGATCTCTTCTTTTGTAACCGAATTCATGTCGGTCACTGGGCCTCAATGGTCCTACTCGGTTGTTAACCGGTTGCCTCCTGCTTGTTCCCACTGCATCCAATGCTGGCTGTGTCGGATCACCAAGAGCATACGTATCTGCTATCCGGATCGTTTCCGCCAGTGTCTTGGGCATATCCCTCTGGAGCTTCTGCCAGAGCGGGGTGCCATGTCGGCAACCCTGCGCGAACCAAGAAATTGCCTGCTCCTCCACGACACCTTCGCAAGAGTTGCGAATGTTGCTCCACCGAGTCAAGAATTCTCGGTCTGTTTCCCGTTCTTCCTGCTTGCACGCAGCCAGGAGCTGAGGTCGGTTAGGCCTCTTGTAGTGCTGGAGAAATTACTGTAAAATGCCTCCTCCAAGTCCACCCAAGAGTTGATACTACCCGGCGGTAAGTTATTCAGCCAAATCCGGGCTGGCCCTTCCAACATGTGCGGGAGATACCGGACCGCCCATCGGCGATTGCCCCCCGCAATGTGCACTGATGATACATAGTCTATCAGCCAATCCTGTGGCTTTGTGCTGCCATTATACGGCTTTGTGCTTCGGCCAAGCTGAAACAACGGCACGCTCGGCTCGTTCATGATCCGAGGTCCAAAACATGGAGGACCCGGTGGGCCTTGCTCTTCTAGCTTCTCGGACTGGTAAATTCTATCCAACTTGAGACGCTGATCATTCGGATCCAATGCCCGAGGTCCCAGTCTTGATGCAAGTGCATTATCATACGTCTGGTATCCGGCTCGCGCCATAGCCGAATTTCCGTCATCATAGCGGTAGCCCGCCTGGCCACCACCTTGCTGTTGCGCTCGCACAATCACTTGCTGCCCCGGAGGACGAGGTGGTTGACCTCGGCCAGCCGAATTGCCCCTTCCAGCTCCCGGGTAGCCTTGTCCACCACTGTTTCTGCTTTGGCCACCTCTTCCTTGAGCGGCTAGCTGCTTGCCGGCATATTCAGCATCATAGGTCTGCAGCTGCTTGCTCTTACCCGAGTTCACGCTCTGGGCCCGGTCAACTCCGACGTGCGGGGATGACGCCTGCCCCTTGGATCTCTGGCTAACAGCCTTAACCGACACTACTACCGAGAAACACCTGCATCCGGATTAGCTTTCCGGTAAGCCTCATTCTGCCGGTTACACACATCTACTAGCTCATTGACTCTCTCTGCCTGCCTTCGCCAAGCGTCCCCGGTTAGTGTACTCAACTCGGCTCGCGCTGCCGCTGCAGCCCTAAGATTCTTAGCCGGGGAGCTATACACCGGCTTGCCTGTGCCAGATCTATGACTAGTAGCCTTACTTGAGCTCGATCCTGCAGCTCTAGCTAACTCGTCATTGAGGTCCTTACCCCGGTTACGCAACTCGGCTTTCTTGCGCGAGCGATGCACTACAGGAGTAAAGCCATCAGTGATACCATTGGCAGCATTGTACTCTCTCATATCTCTATCAAAGGCTTGCCTAGACTCCACCACTAACCGGGCTTCTTTTTGCAACCTCAGGCGCTCTGCCTCTAGCTGAGCTACAGTAAGCTCTACATTTGCCCCAGGTGCCACTGGCCGAGATAACTTCTCCAGGACATCCTCTAAGGGAGCCTCCCTACTTGACATGCCAAGCGGGCCAACCGGATCCGGTTTCTCCTTTGGGAACTTGGCCGTCCGAGTCGGCTTGTCAACCGGATCAACTGGCGTGGCCAGCTCCTCGGGCATGCTCTTGCTGGCATCTCCTTTGCCAGCCGCAGCACTTGTTCCAACCACCATTACCTCCACGCTACTCCCGGGGCGAGCGCTACGCCGTCCGAGAGCTGCGCGGAAAGAGGGAGGATCCTCAGCCACGAGCACCTGCGCCGGGTACTCGCGGACAGGCTCGGTGGCGACGTAGGTGACGAAGCTGCCGAGCGTCATGAGGAAGCCGTCAGCGGGGAAGGGCTTGTTGGCGAAGCACCCCGCGTTGTCGCTGATGAAGTTGAACTTGCCGATCTTGCAAACGAGCCCAGAGAGGACCCGCTCGCCGGAGCCAGTGACGGAGCCCGTCCGGAAGGAAACCCCAGCCAACGCCACTGCTGCCCCACGGTGGGCGCCAACTGTCGTGGTGGTGTCACGGCAGATGCCATAGGATGGCTTAAGTTGTGGGCTCGCTAGGACGTTGGGGGATCCGGGGAGGGTTTGCGCGCTCACGAAGCACGCATGAAGAACAACCAAGAACTCGCAAGAACAAACAAGAACAAGCAGAACCAAGAAGAAGCAAAGAACACCACGATGTACCCTGCTTCGGGGCCCTCTTGTGGAGGTAACACCCCTACTGCAGCACTAGCCTACTCTCTTTATATCTCAAGTGTTTACAAGTACAGAGCGCTCCTTGAGCTGTATGAAGAACAATGGTGAAAGCTCTAGGAAGAAGATGGAGCTTGGGGGGAAATGATGCTCGTCTCCTCACCCTCGTATCGCCCGTCCCTCGTACTGGAGGATGTGGTAGCTTACTTATACACTAACCGAATTACCATTTTGCCCCTGGCTGGAAGTGATAATGGCATGGACAAGAGGAACAGGACAAGCCTCTGCCCCCTGTCAATCCAACGGCCGGACTGTCAGGCCTATCTTGCTCTTTCGGGCAATGGCAGCTGTAGCCCATCGGGTCTAGGTCACATCCTCTTTCCCGAATTGGCCGAGTCAGCTCCTAGGTCGCTGCGCTCCCAGGAATCCCGTGGCTTGACCTGGCTGTCAAGTCCCAGCAGGCCTATCTTGCCTCTTCAGGCAATGGCAGGCGTAGCCCACCGGGTCTAGGCCATAGCCCCTTTCCCGAATTGGCCGAGTCAGCGCCTAGGGCCTTGCGATCCGGAAAACCTGTGACTCGACCTTGCTGTCCTCTGAACCTCGGTCAGTAGAATTGCAGGTCCCGTGACCTTACTGACATTACTTGGCCCCCGTGCCATATCCGGATCACCTTATCCGGGTCCTTCCTGACCAATCCGGCTAACTCAGCCGATACTTCCCAAACTAATCCGGTTTGGCTTTACTGGATCCCCTTTGTTTCTTCCCATGCTTTAGCTCGATAGAGAGCTAACCGAATTCACAGAGATTCGGCCCAAGTGATCCGGCTGAATATTGATCCGGCCAGCCTTTTAGAGCTCTCAACACCACATCTTTGCCCTACCCGGGGGCAGCCCCCTGACATGACACGAGAGCAGTACCGTCTCGAAAATCAAAGGAAGAAAAAACGAATAAAAAGGACAACCCGTGTGCACTGCAAAAGTAACAAACACTAAACAACACGTATCCACCACACGAGAAGCGACAGGAACAAAGTACAGAGAGAAAACAGGGGAACAAAAAAAAATCCAGATCCGAAAATCCGACGTTAACCAAAAGAATGGCAAACCAATAAACCGACGACCTGCAAACAAACAGAGACAACAGAAAATAAATAATAACGAAAAACAGATACAAAGGCACAACAATAAACTACTAAATAATACGGATCCAGCACACGACCAGCAAGATAAACAAATAAGGAAGAACAAACAGATTAACACGGCAGGAAAACACAAACTAATCTCAACGGAACCAACCTTAACGGTAAGAACAACATACCACTAAGCCGACCAGCTCCAATGGGGAACCGGCAACGCCTACCAACCAGGATAACTCACCACCTAAATAACCGGAACCCAAAACAAAAACACACACGTCTGAGATATTCCCTAATAAGAGACCGACCTGCAAAAGCAACGAACAACTAAATAATACGGATCCAGCACACGACCAGCAAGATAAACAAATAAGCAAAGACAAACAGATTAACACGGCAAGAAAGCACAAACTAATCTCAACAGAACCGACTTGAACCGGAAGAACAGCTGACCACTAAGCCGACTAGCTCCAACCGACCAGTAAGCCGGCCGGCTCCAACGGGGAGACGGCAACACCCACCAACTAGAATAATTCAACACAGAACTGACATAAACACGAAGCCAAAAAGGAAAAAAAAAACCACACATGAGATATTCCTGAGTAAGAGAATGCCATGCAAAGAAAATAAACAAAAGCGGTCATAAAACTAATATAATAACACGAAAGAAACCAAACAGCAAGAATATAAAACGAAAATAGCAACAAACCGATCTGCAAAAACAAAATTGTGTCAAAATAATCAACAAATAGTCATGGAAATACGAAAACACGAACCGGGAACCAATGAATAAAACATACCATTAAATTAGGTAGATCAAAAGCACAGTTGATCCATACGTGAACAAAATCCGGTGCCGACGAAGAGGAATGAAGACCCGGCACATCCTGCACCGCAACCCGAAGAAGAAAACCGGAAGAAAGCTGGCGACCTGCGAAAAAACAGAGCAATAAACAGGAAACAAAGATGAGAAACCCAGAAAACAAAAAGAACAAACAACATAGCAGCAAACAACAAATTAACACGAATCCAGCACACGATAAACAACATGAACAAAGAACGACGAAAAACAGAGAGAGCAAGACACGTTAAGAATACCCAACCTGATCTCAACGGGAACAAACATGACCGGAGGAACAACAAACGAACACGCTGAACCTCAAGAAAAGCACGGCGGAGCAAGAACAGGGAGGAAGAAGGAAAGGGGGGAAATAAGAGCTGCAGTAACCATCTGAAAGATCATGGTTGCCCCATGTGTGGTTTTGGTAATTAATGACAATCCTTATGGACTAATGTGTATATTGAGATATCCCTATAGGTTTGTCCATAGGCAACGCTTGAACTCCATATGTTGGATTCAAGGTTGAATGCATTCAAGGTCATTGGATATAATGAACATATTTGAGATGATCGAGAAAGAAGAAAAGATATATTGTTGATCAAGGCTAAATGGAAACGAATGTGGATTCAAGTGATCAACACACAAAGCTAAATGTTGCATCATGTGGGACCATGTGATCCAATAATATGGTAAGCAATCATCTGTATAGCTTTATGAACTAACCCATGATATATGTATGTGTGGAGTATCCTTGTGGGGTTAGGTATCTTTTCATAGGTTCGCATCAAAAGGAAGGTTTCATATAGCCTATGGAGGATGACGTCAAGTGGTGGGCGTCATCAAGATAATGGTCGAAGTGAAGACGTGCCTTAGAGAGGCTCTCCCATAATGGAGTATGGGGGAGCAACATGTGAATCTTCACCAAGCGAAGCGCAATCAAGAAAGGTGGTCCACTTGAAAAGATCAAAATCGTCATCATCTACCTCAAGTGGAATGCGCAAGGCAATGGTATGATCTTGTTAGGGTTTCTATTTTTACCGGTCTCATGATGTCAGTTAGGAGACCGGGTTATAGGATAGTTTCCTCCAAGAGGGGCTCTCAAATTAGTAACTTGATCGTATCGTCATAGAGAGCTCAAACCTTTGCATCCTAGGCATCATCTTTCTTGGTTCTTAGTTGGCCTTTATCCTTGTTGGGTTTTGGTGCTTGTCATGAACTTCATAACAAGCTCAAGTTTATCAAAAACGGATTTCGTATGAAAAACTTATTGCGTTTTTGATGTTCGAGGTTTTACCGGTTGTTCTTTTATCGAGAGGTCTAACCTTTCCCCATTTGGTTTTACCCTCCCTTGTTGGACTATGATGTTTCTCTACATGATGTTGTAAAGCTCTTCGTTGTGATTCCAACGAGCCCAAAATCATCGAAAACGGAGTCCGGATGCAAAAGTTATTGAAGTTTTCGTACCGTGTTATCTGCAGTTTTTGTCCCGGCGGTAGTACCGCCCCAGTACCGCCAGTAGTACCGCTATTTGCTCCAGAACCTGTTTTATGCGGTAGTAAGGGCTGTAGTACGGCCCGGGGCGGTAGTACCGCTGTGTTTTCAGCGGTAGTACCGCCGAGGTGCGAAAATGGCTCATAACGGTCAGTTTTGGGAGTCCTATTTGAGGGGGTCTTCTTCCCCAATGAACATAACTCTTTGAGCTCGTTTTTGGCAAGTCTCTCTCCTCCATTGTTGACCTTATTGAGCTTGTCTATGTCTCAATCCTCCAATGATTCTTGCTCCTTCTTGAGGGAAAAGAGAGGAGAGATCTAGATGTATGTTTCCACCAATCAATCTCTTCTCTAAGTGAGGGGAATCTATTGGATCTAGATCTTGGGATTCATTTGTTGTTTTCCTTGTTCTTCCTCCCATCTCCCTCCATAGTATTAGTTACTTTGGTGGGATTTGAGAGTGAGGGACTTTGACCACCTTGTGTGTTCTTGCCATTGCATTAGGTGCATCGGTTT
This sequence comes from Poa pratensis, assembly GCA_947311845.1. NCBI lineage: Eukaryota > Viridiplantae > Streptophyta > Magnoliopsida > Poales > Poaceae > Poa > Poa pratensis. The sequence goes on along the minus strand of CAMZMU010000034.1, from coordinate 70,868,889 downwards.
GAGTTCTCCACGGTGATACGTGGAAGTGAAGTTTGAGAAGCTTATTATCTTTGTGGATTTCCTCCTTGGGTTGCTTGTAACCCTAGGAGGCCTTTGTGGTGCCTTTGTGGGTTTCGGAGCCTCAACTTGTTGCGAGGTGCTCCGGGACATTGTTGGGAGGCTCCAACTCATTGTGGAGTTCCCCGACCTTCGTGTATCGGTTTGGTCAACGCCTCAAAGTCGACCTCATAGTGGAACGAGCCAATCCCTTGCGGGGGTGAAGCTCACGGAGAATAGAGTGAGCACATCCGTGCTATTGGAGCGCCTAGGTGGCTTCACACTCCTCCAACGTAGACGTACTTCCCTTGGGAAGGAACTACGGGAAACATCTCCTTGTGTCCACTTTGCGGTTATCTCTTCACCCGAACCTTTACTTATGCATTTACCTTTGTGATAGCCATCGAGCTTGAAGTTATCTATCTTGCTATCACTTAGTGGTTGTTCTTGTTTAGCATAAGTCGTTGGTGCACATAGGTGAACCTAGCTTGGTTAGGTTTCGTGCTTGATAGATTAAACATTAGTTTTATTCCGCATTTATTCAAGACTAAACCGTAATTATTTTAAAACGCCTATTCACCCCCCCCCCCTCTAGGCGACATCCTTTGCACTTTCAATTGGTATCAGAGCCAGGTTCTCTGTATTTGGCTTCACCGCCTAGAGAGTAAAGATGTCGTTTAGAGAATTAGTGCACGATCCCTCTTTTATATTTGATGGCACAAATTATGTTGTTTGGAAAGTTCACATGCTTAATCTTTTCAAGGACATGGGTCCAAATATGAAGAGAATAGTAGATATGGGTTTTCCTCCTCCAAAGGAACCACAAAATCTATCTTTAGAGGATGAGGAAAACTCTCATCTCGATTCTCTAGTATCTAATACCATTGTCTATGTTTTGAGCGATGTAGTCCTTGGGTCAATCATGACTTTTTCGGAATGCTCATGAGTTGTGGACAAAGCTTCAAGATAAATATGATGTGTCCAACATTATTGAGGATGATTGTACTCCCTCCTCATCCGGGCGTGATGAGCTCTCAACTTCTTCTAATTCACCAACATGTGGTAAGCCACAACCCAATGAGATGGTGAGTAGTGATAGGTTTTGCAAGGATGGTAGTGAACTTACTATTGATGATTCTTTACCTCTACATCATTGCAATGCCTCATCTTTGGACGCCAACACTTCTAGCACCATAAATGCTTTACATGCTTGTGTTGATAGTCCTTGCATATCTCGTCAAAATTGCTCATCTATATGTCATGATGATATGCTTGCTCTATCTTGTTGCCATGATTCAAATGCTTGTGTTTCCTCTAGTTCTTTTGTCACTAACAATGTAGAGCAAACTCATCCCTCTATGGAACAAGATGTGGACTTGAGTGGTGCCTCAAGTAGTGTTTCATCATCATCGACCATTCCTCTATTTTGCCTCGTGGCTAAGGCTTCAAAGGTATCTCCTACTTTGAACCCCAATATATCTCATGATGATGATGATGATAATGGTGAAGATGATAGTATCTCCTCCTTGAATAAGAAAGGAGAAATTGTCTTTCATGCTCTAAGAAAAAATAAAAATGCTCGCTCTAGCTTCATAGAAATCTTGACTATTGCTATTGAGAGCAAGAAACTTATTGATGAGCATGAGGACACCATTGAGAAAATGGAAAGTCGTGAGCATGAGTGCACCATTGAGGAAATGCAAAGTCGTGAGTGTGAGTATGCCAATGAAATTGCGGACCTCTCTATTGCTCTTGATAAGGAGCAAACTCGTAGGGCAACTCTTGAAGAGTCCCTATATAATCTTGAAGAATCCCATGCTATTGATATTGCTAAACTTAACAAGGACCTTCAACATGCTCTTGCTCTCTCTAAAGTCCTCAAAGCTAAAAACAATGATGCTTGTGCTACTAACTCTATTTCTTGTGAAGCATCCATGTTGAAGGAGAATGTTGAGCTAAGGGCTTAATTTGAGTTGTTAACTAGCAATTATGGGAAATTGGAAGAAAATCTTGAGAAGCTCTCAAGCTCTCATAATGATCTTCTAGTCTCCCATGATTTGCTTAAGTTAGCTCAAGAGGCTATTATCACTAAGGTAAAATCTTATGAGTCTCATGTGGACATTAGCATTACTACCCAAAATGCTTCATTGCAAAGTGCTAGTCCTGGTATTTCATCAACTCATGATATTACTACATCTTGTGATGAATTACTTTCTATGCCTTGTCGCTCTAACAATGAAGCATCTACTTCCTCTAGTACTTGTGTTGAAACTAACCATGTAGAGGAAAACAAAGAGCTCAAGGCACAAGTCACTTCTTTGAAGAAAGACTTGAATAAGGGCCATGTTGGGAAGTCCGCACTAGACAATATGTTGAGTATGCAAAAATCTCCCAATGACAAGAGTGGACTTGGATTCAACTCCAAGAACAAGAACAAGCCAAGATCAACAACAAGAAGAAGGGCCACGAACAAGTCAACAATTCGGCCAAGATTGTTTGTTTCAAGTGCAAGGTTGAAGGGCACCATGTTAGATCTTGCCCAATGAAGAAGAAACCTCTTAGTGAGAAGCAACAAGGGAAGCGGCCTCAAGTTCAATCTCAAGATCACAATGATGAAGAAAGGCCACTTCTTAAGAAGAATCAAGCCAAAGCTTCTCACGTTGAGAAATCAACTAAGAAGAAAGGTAGAAGTAGATGTTGCTACATATGCCGTGAAAAGGATCACCTTGCTTCTTCATGCACTAACGGTACCTTATCCAACCCCATCATAATTGATGATGTTTACTCTCTTAGGAAGGATAAGGTTGGCAATGTGTTTGCCCAATTTATTGGTAGTCAAAGTGGTGTCAAGAAAAGAACCATTTGGGTTGCCAAGCCTATTGTGACTAACCTCTTAGGACCCAACTTGGTTGGGGACCAACAAGTTAAAATTTGATCAATAGGTGTTGTTGGAGGTCATTGGAGATTTGGCTATATAATGAAGAATTAAGGGATCTTCATCAATCACATTTGCCCAAGCCAAATCATTTGGAGTATCATGTCACTATCTCATATCCAATGTCCCACTTGCGGTAACTTGCATTTAAATTACTTATACATTAAAGTTACTTGCCCCTAGCATGTGTTTGGTTTTGTTCCTTGCATGTGTTTGTATATGTTGTGCTCACTACTTACATATCTTGATGTGTATGTAGGTTTGCACACCATGTACTTGTGAGTGTGTGTTGAGCCTTTATTGCATCTTGTTGTATCTTTGTTGGCTCTTTTAAGAGATTAATGGACTACTCCATTTTGGAGAGTGATATGCTTTGGCACGTCACAATCCTAAAATGTGTGTACATGAGGAATACCACCTAGTTTTGATATTTCAAGATTATCTAGTGTCTATGTGGTATGTCTTTCTCATGAGAAATTCAAATTCTATAATGTCCATTAATTATCTCTAGTTAGTTTTTGTTTGCCTCTTGTTTAAAAGAAATGGATTATCACATTATGGGGGAGTAATAAGCTTTGTGCATATTACAAGCCTAGAAAATGTGAACATTTAAGGTTTTGCCACATAGAATTGATATTCTAAGTTATCTTGTTCATATGTGGCATGTTGCTCAAACAAAGTTCCATCTTGGTTAAAAATGCTTTGTTGCTTATCTTTTGGATCCCTTTGCTCTACTCAAATTTATTTCGTGTTTTCTTTTAAATAGGAAAAGCGGTGATCCCATTCTTGTGCATTTACTTTCAAAGTCATACTTGTAGATAATGCACTTCTCTATGGGGAAGCTGTCCTAAAATGAGTAGAACATCGTATTTTAAATTGGTATTGGATCTTATTGCTTTTCTTGAACATGACTAGTGTTCAAATATGATATATGGAAAGTGATGATCCCATTTGTGTGCATTTTGTATTCGAATGCAAGATCATAAATAATGCACAAATCTTGGGGGAGCTACCATATATTATTTAGAACACTATTTGTTTTCAATTGGTATTTGATCCCGATGACATGTCCATTTGGAAGACAAACCTTTTCGTCTTGGTACTTTGTGCCATCATGAAAAGTATAGAGGGATTAGTTTATTCTTTGGAATCTTTCTCTCTTTTGGTATTGGTTATCTCATTTGTTGAGATATCTTTCACTTGGTATAACTTTTGGGTTTTGTTCCTTAATTCCTCGATTTACTTTTTCTTTTGGTATCTTGCCAATCATGTGTTGATTTGGCTCTTGGATATAATTTGGACAATTATCCTTCTTGTCACACCTTTGTGCGTATTCTTGGTATTCTTGATGTTTTGTCCAAATTATGTCTTCGTTTGGTTCTCGAAGGTCTTGGGCATGCATATTTAATACATGTATATTTTATGTCATGCTTACCTTCCATTGTTCCAATATATAGGGGAAACTCCACCGAATCCTAAATCGTCTAAGATGTGCATGAAATTCAATTTCATATATATATGCACATATTTATGTGGAGCTTATCCTATGTATTGTATTGTAGTTTCTCTAACTACTTTGGACCCAATTAGTTTGGGAACCATTTTGTACTTGAATTTTGTTTTAGGTACATAGAAGATGCATTGGATGCTTGTCTCATTTCGAAGGAAGATGTCTTCACCAAATGACTTTTGGAGCCAAGCTATGAAGGTTGATGAACTCTTATCCACTACATCAATCCAATGCCATCTCGGTAACAAGTATCTCCCTCATGCATATTTTCTATGTTACAATCTTCCGTAGGTTCAATCTTGGCATGAATGTTCTTCTTTGCAATTGTCATGGTTCTTGCAATCCTACTTTCAAAACCTCTTTATTGCAAATGTGAGTGAGCGATGATGATTGCATATTAAGGGGAATATAGAAGATCATACCCATGATTCACCCATCCCGAATATGTCAATCTAGCATCTTATTGTATATCTCTTTCTTCAATTGGTATCTTGTGGTTTGTGATACTTGTTGCTTTTCTCAAAGCATCTCAAATATCTCTTGTTCCCTTGATGATATTTGTAATGTCTTTGATGTGTTGGGAGTTTTATTCACATCCAATAACATAAAATTGAGCTATGTGCTATGCTTTTAAAGCAAAGATCTCATTGGTGTATTTACTACTCCTCCTTAGATATCATGTTTCTCTTTAATAACTAATCTTATGTGTACATGCTTCTTCGTGGATGTATATCATCATTATTGTTATCCACTTAGAAACTTATATAATTTGACAAGTTACATCTCTATTTGATATCCTATCTCTTTGGTGCCACATCCTTATTTCGTTTTATCTTTTTTGTGGCTCCTAAATTTTTTGTCTTGAGAGTGCTTGTCTCTTTTTATTCGGTTCTTCATGCACTCATTATTGGCAAAGTTTTCTATTTGCATGTGCTTGTTTTGTTTCTTATGCTCTCTTGCAAATGTTTTATGTTTCAAACGATTATGGGGGAGTGATGATTCCATCTTTTGTGCACTTTGTATTCAAATGCAAAACTCTAAAATAGTGCACAAATATTGGGGAGCTCCTCTATTTTCTTTTGAAGCATTCTTTTTGCTCATATCATAACATCTCTTGTTCAATTGGTTCTTCAGATTCTTGATTGCTTGGTTTTCCCTATCATCCTTTCTTGCAATCTTTGAATCCTCAATATAGTTTGATTTCCCCCCAAATATTCGTCATCGGATATGTGCATTTGATTTCACTCATATTATGAGAAATGCACACACTATGGGGGAGCTATTACTATATTGACCTTCTAAAGTTTTCCTCCCATTTCGGCAATCGATGCCAATGGGGGAGAAGTTTAGAGGGTTTCAGGGAATTTGGTTTTATGCTTTTGGTTCGTTCTTAAGCATTTGCCTTTCTTGCTCATGCATCATTGATTGTTTCTTTGCACGGTTGTTTATCATTCATTATATAAACCCTCGTAAAAGGGATTGTCATCAATTACCAAAATGGGGGAGATTGAAAGAGCATGGTTGCCCGATGTGTGGTTTTGGTAATTAATGACAATCCTTATGGACTAATGTGTATATTGAGATATGCCTATAGGTTTGTCCATAGGCAACGCTTGAACTCCATGTGTTGGATTCAAGGTTTAATGCCTTCAAGGTCATTGGATATAATGAACATATTTGAGATGATCGAGAAAGAAGAAAAGATATATTGTTGATCAAGGCTAAATGGAAACGAATGTGGATTCAAGTGATCAACACACAATGCTAAATGTTGTATCATGTGGGATCATGTGATCCAATGATATGGTAAGCAATCGTCTATATAGCTTTGTGAACTAACCCATGATATGTGTATGTGTGGAGTATCCTTGTGGGGCTAGGTATCTTTCCATAGGTTCGCATCAAAAGGAAGGTTTCATATAGCCTATGGAGGATGACGTCAAGTGGTGGGCGTCATCAAGATAATGGTCGAAGTGAAGACGTGCCTTAGAGAGGCTCTCCCATAATGGAGTATGGGGAGCAACATGTGAATCTTCACCAAGCGAAGCACAATCAAGAAAGGTGGTCCACTTGAAGAGATCAAGATCGTCATCATAGAGATCGTATCGTCATAGAGAGCTCAAACCTTTGCATCCTAGGCATCATCTTTCTTGGTTCTTAGTTGGCCTTTATCCTTGTTGGGTTTTGGTGCTTGTCGTGAACTTCATGACAAGCTCAAGTTTATCAAAAACGGATTTCGTATGAAAAACATATTGCGTTTTTTATGTTCGAGATTTTACCGGTTGTTCTTTTATCGAGAGGTCTAACATTTCCCCATTTGGTTTTACCCTCCCTTGTTGGACTATGATGTTTCTCTGCATGATGTTGTAAAGCTCTTCGTTGCGATTCCAACGAGCCCAAAATCATCGAAAACGGAGTCCGGATGCAAAAGTTATTGAAGTTTTCGTACCGTGTTATCTGCAGTTTTTGTCCCGGCGGTAGTAACGCCCCAGTACCGCCGGTAGTACCGCTATTTGCTCCAGAACCTGTTTTATGCGGTAGTAAGGGCTGTAGTACGGCCCGGGGCGGTAGTACCGCTGTGTTTTCAGCGGTAGTACCGCCGAGGTGCGAAAATGGCTCATAACGGTCAGTTTTGGGAGTCCTATTTGAGGGGGTCTTCTTCCCCAATGAACATAACTCTTTGAGCTCGTTTTTGGCAAGTCTCTCTTCTCCATTGTTGACCTTCTTGAGCTTGCCTATGTCTCAATCCCTCCAATGATTCTTGCTCCTTCTTGAGGGAAAAGAGAGGGGAGATCTAGATCTACGTTTCCACCAATCAATCTCTTCTCTAAGTGAGGGGAACCTATTGGATCTAGATCTTGGGATTCATTTGTTGTTTTCCTTGTTCTTCCTCCCATCTCCCTCCATAGTATTAGTTACTTTGGTGGGATTTGAGAGTGAGGGACTTTGACCACCTTGTGTGTTCTTGCCATTGCATTAGGTGCATCGGTTTGAGTTCTCCACGGTGATACGTGGAAGTGAAGTTTGAGAAGCTTATTATCTTTGTGGATTTCCTCCTTGGGTTGCTTGTAACCCTAGGGGCCTTTGTGGTGCCTTTGTGGGTTTCGGAGCCTCAACTTGTTGCAAGGTGCTCCGGGACATTGTTGGGAGGCTCCAACTCATTGTGGAGTTCCCCGACCTTCGTGTATCGGTTTGGTCAACGCCTCAAAGTCGACCTCATAGTGGAACGAGCCAATCCCTTGCGGGGGTGAAGCTCACGGAGAATAGAGTGAGCACATCCATGCTATTGGAGCGCCTAGGTGGCTCCACACTCCTCCAACATAGACGTACTTCCCTTGGGAAGGAACTACGGGAAACATCTCCTTGTATCCACTTTGCGGTTATCTCTTCACCCGAACCTTTACTTATGCATTTAACTTTGTGATAGCCATCGAGTTTGAAGTTATCTATCTTGCTATCACTTAGTGGTTGTTCTTGTTTAGCATAAGTCGTTGGTGCACATAGGTGAACCTAGCTTGGTCAGGTTTCGTGCTTGATAGATTAAACGTTAGTTTTATTCCGCATTTATTCAAGCCTAAACCGTAATTATTTTAAAACGCCTATTCACCCCTCTCTAGGCGACATCCTTTGCACTTTCACCATCCGATCCAGAAAACAGCCTATATACCCCGTTTCATGACACTGTATTTTGGTCGGTAACCACTCGCAACCAATGGCGAGCCGCCAGCGAGACGCGAAATTGGTCCTCCTGACTACCAGCACAGTGCAACGTACCCGTCGACGAACGGAAGGAGCCCACCTCGGACGAAAAAATCGGGCCCGAATTCTCCCTGACATCACGAACAGTGCAACGTACGCGAAATACCCAGCGTGCCCCAACATACTGTAGAAAATACGCAGCGGCGACGCACGCAAGGGAAACATCGGCGCCGCAATGTCCCGAGCAACCGACATGTGGGCCAAGGAGAGGGAGGGACCCGCGGTCAGCGAGGGAAAGGGGAGAGGAACACGTAGCACGATCACTCTCCCGGGCGGGCACGCCATGCACTTCCTAAAACCTAGAACAGTAAATGAACAAAATCAACCAATGGGAGAAACGCGCTCGGAATCTTTGGCACTGTTGGCCGTCCGCCACACCGATTAAACACGAACCGTGAGGCTGACGGGCAGGCCCTCGGGCTACAGCGGTGATCCACGTAGGATGTCAGCGAGAGTGGGCGCAATAAGGCTGGTACGGTTAGCGACTTTGCAAATCCCTATTCATTCCGACTCCAGGAGCCGGCAGGGATCGAACGGAGGGGAGACACGGAGCGGGGAGGATCGGACGACCAGAAAGCCCAAATCGCTGAGGAGCCTCCAAAGAGTCTCACCGTTTATATCTTTAGATTATTTGTTTAGACGTAGACGTTGCAGTGTCCATACTTGGCATATCCTATACGAACTAAATATGAAATATCAAATAGGCTGTGTGCGTCTGAGGTGCAGACGCCATGTTTAAATTCTTGTGCGGCATTATCGGGTTGAGTAGGATAAAGAAAACAAACTACACCGACTGCTCTCCAAAAGTAAGATGAAATGCCAAATGCTAAATGCTATCTTGACACCGATGTACTTGCTACGTACCTGTGCAACCAACTCCTTTTTTCTATTGTCAAGGGGAGGCAGGACGGGGAGGACGGGCGAGGGTTTAGAAGAGGCGAATGGAAGGGGGGCGGCGTGAAGCAGGCCGCCCGCGGCACGAGGAGGAGGAGGAGGCGGCGAGGGCGAGGTGGTCAGGCACTCTGGCCTGGCCGCCGCGTTTGGTTTTTATATTTTCGGCGACTTGTTCTGGTTTGCTTGGAATTTGGATGGGAATGCGGTTGCTTTTGCGGCCTTTTTGTTCGGTAGCGTTTGAGTTTGGAATTTGATTTGGTTTTGGACAATGCCTCTACGTGTTCTCGAAAGTAAGAATAAGTAGAATATATCGACGAGCGCCATTCCTAAGAATTATACTCCATTCCCAATTAAGAGACGGCATGGCAAACAGGAATGCATATTCAGCTCGATCACTGAACCAGTCGCAGAGTCGCATGGCATGGCCTAGGTGAGAAGAGAGGGGTCGGGAATCTGTTGCGCGCATGGGAGAGCCCGCCGCCTCCGCCGCGCCTTCCGCTCCCTGCGTCCCCTCTCCTCATCACGGGTCTCACGCTTGCATTGCATCCGCACCGGCGCGCCCGCTGCGCATAGAAATAACCCATGCTTGCCCTTGTGGAGCTCCACTGACCCGAGCCCGAGACCCGCGACGGAGCTCGATCACCTCAGGCTAGCTCCGGTAACAGAGGAGAGCGACACATCGGCGGCAAGGATCGCAGCTCGATCACCTTGCTACCTCGAGCATTTAATGCGGATGTCCTTTCTATAATCCTCCCACACGCCCAGCGCTTTGTTCTACCGCACCCCATGTGGCCGCCGTGGCCCGGGCTTCCGCGCCGGCGCGCGTGTGCGTATATATATTACCGGGCCATGGCGCGAAAGCAGCACACACTCCATTGCTAACTACTCGCACGGAGCTTTCTAGATTGGTTTAGCGGCTGCTAGCTTATAGGAACCAGTGGTAGCTAAGGTAGGTAGATACGTGATCGATCGATCGATCCTTGTCATGGCGTTACTGCGGGAGCCGATGGTGATGTACGACGGCGGCTTCGAGCCGGAGGCGTCCGCGGTGGACGCGATGGGCTACGGCGGCGGCGTCGACACGGCGGCGCTGTTCGACTTCGCGGGCTACGGCTACGCCCACGACGAACCGGCCGGCGCCTACGTGCCGGACGGCGCGGGCTGGGCGGGCTCGGGGGCGTCCGTGCTCACGTTCGACCGCCCCGCGTGCGCGCAGGCGGCGCCTGTGGTGGTTGCGAACGAGGAGGAGGCCGAGTGCGACGCGTGGAACGACGCCATGGACGAGGACCAGGCGTCGTCGTCGACCATAGGCTTCGACCCTGTGTCGGGTTGCTTCAGCCTGACGCAGAGGTCCGGCGGCGCGCACCGGCCGTTCGGGCTGCTGTTCCCGAGCACGACCGACGCCGCGGCGCCGGTGCGCGTCTCCACCCAGAAGCGGCCCCACGCCGTGCGCATGCAGCCGGACGCGGAGACGCCGGCTGCTAAGAGGCAGTGCGGCGCGAGCAGGAAGACGAGCAAGCCGAAGCCGAAGCCGAAGCTGCCGGCGCCCACCACCACCTCCCCGCCCAAGGACCCGCAAAGCCAGGTCGCAAAGGTAACACAGCTGCCGAAACTGGACTTCTTGTTACTGCCACTGCTCGAAGACTTTGTGAATATGCTATTACCTTGGAATTTCGGTGGATCTGACCCTTCCGTTGCTCTGAATTGTGTTGCAGAACCGGCGGGAGAAGATCGGCGACCGGCTCCGGACGCTGCAGGAGCTGGTGCCCAACGGCACCAAGGTGGACATGGTCACCATGCTCGAGAAGGCTATCGGCTACGTCAAGTTCCTGCAGCTGCAGGTCAAGGTGCGTACTTCTCTGAACCTGTTCTTGCTGTACTGACTGAATTATGTTAGTACGATCGACCGGCGTGTGGAAATCCTGACATGATCGGATCGCAGGTGCTGGCGACGGACGAGTTCTGGCCGGCGCAAGGCGGGATGGCGCCGGAGATCTCCCAGGTGAAGGAGGCGCTCGACGCCATCTTGTCGTCGTCGCCGTCGTCACAGAGGGGCCAACTGAACTGAGCTGAAGTGAAACTAGCTAGAAAAGGAAAATAAACTATACTTAGCTAGCTCTGCATCAACCAAGACGTGGATATGGTAGAAATTAATCAACAGCGAACCACCTCGTTCGAAGATAAATAATGAGGCATATGCAAACGTACATCCTCTTGTTAATTGGCATCAGCATGTAACCTTTTTTTCTTTTGCTTGGGAGCTAGGTAGTTAATTAGCGTTACATAAGTACGTACCTGATGTAGAAGAGAGGTTTAACGTTTTGTTAATCCTATCATTTATTTTCATGTGTTAGAGTACTACTCCTGGTGGTACCCCTTTTCTTAAATCATACTCGATCATGTAAGTTAGTACTTAGTAGCTACTCGCTCCGTTTTTTAATATAAGATGTTTTAGGTGTTGCACATGTTGTCTAGATACATACTAAACTGAGTGAACATGCACACTAATACATGTCTACATACATTTGTGTACATGTGCATGTGGACAAATGCTAAAACATCTTATATTAAAAAACGGAGGGAGTAGGTAAGATATGTAATGGTTAAGTAGCAATCGAGTTGCACGGCTGCAGCATGTCACTATGTTTTCTCCTCCTATCCTTGTTTTCTCTTCAGAGGGTCATCTCAACGTTTTCGACCTCACTTCTTTGTTTCATTATTGTAACACTGTTAGGACTGTGATGCAGTTGAATAGTGTATGCTAACTTGCCGGGTGAAGTTCACTATTCACGAGTCGCATGTACTCTCCCCGTTCCATATTAGATGATTTCCATTTATTCACATGTGGATGTATTTGTACATGTAACATGTCTAGAAACATCCATATTTGTACGTAACGGATAATTTGGAATGGAGTGAGTAAGTTACAACGTTTTTTTAGGACATGTATGGCCATTGTTGGCCTCATCGAGCTTGGCCATGTATGATGTATGAATGAAAACAGAGGTGATGGAGGGTGGATTCTATACGCGTACCAGTGGTTTTCACAAAAGTAAGACACCCGCACTTGCGAACCTTTCAAAAAATGTGGATACACGGTGTGTGGGTCAATAATTAGTTTTATAAAATTAAGCCCCCCTGGAAAATAAAGGAAAAATATGCGGCTTTGCATTCTAAGCACAAAACAAAAGTGACGCCAGGCCAGAGGCCTAGCATCTTGGGCTGGCTGCGGATACATGATTGTACAGATCGTTGGGCCTTTTGTTCTTCTGTTATTCACCTCAAGAAAAAAAAAAGCAGGGCGTGAGGGTAGAGGCTGATTAATAGACATCGCCGCGTCGGAGCTTTGGAGATAAAGAGATTTGGTGATGAATTTGTGATGTGCTTCGTGGGAACAAACAAATGTTGGATGATATGACTGCAAACGTAATGGGTCTGCATGGATGTTTCACACCGGCTCATCGACCCGAACTATTTGGATTAGTGATTCTTGTCCCAAATTGATGTTGCGAACAGGTATAAATAGGGTTGCAAAGCGGCGCTAGATCCACCCCGCTTCCTAGTTAAAATACGTACGCTTGATTAGTTTTAGGATATCACTATTGATTGGCTCAGTTTGTAGTACATGAGGCTTTGGCGGGCTTAAGCGGGACACCGCTTTGCAACCCTAGGTATACCCCACTGTCATACCACGTCTCAGAGAGGTTGCGACACGCATCCACCAATTCGTTGCTCGACCCGAATGCACGGACCTCTGGCAACTATGGTTGAATAATCGTTGTTGACAACTGAAAACAAATCAAAGGGAGCTTCACCGAATTACTAGATGGTCTTACTGGCGGTCCCCATACAACATTCAGTTTGTTATACGGGAGATCCAGCACACGAATCCATATCAGCAACTTCTCAAACCGTAGCTCCGAAGGACGGCTGCGGTTGTCAAAATTCTCAAGCACCACCGCAAACTTAGAGACAGTCCACGGTGATCTCTCCCAGATGCGGTCACGATCCTGCTCTGTTCCCAGCTCGGCGATGAACATGTTACGTCCACCGTCCCGGAAAAACAAGCCTTTTGGTTTCCCCATGCAGGACGAAGAGCATCAGAGATCGTGTTGATGGTGAACAATTTAGACTCGGGGGCCAAGATCTTCCCGCAAGAATCCACATCGGATCTCCTTCCTCCTCCTCGTCATCATCCACCAATCTATCTGCCTCCGCCGCAGTCAGCTTCAGATCTTTCATCATATCCTCCACAGAAGCCTTCTCCTTTGCGCCACTTCCTTCCGACGAGGTCGCTCCCTGATGGAAGTTCCCGTCACCGTCGACTTTCGCCGACTTCCCCTTCTCAGCCGCCTCCGGCGCCTTAGCAGACGCCATGGACAGCAGAGTCACCGCCTCCGCACTGGATCACCGGGATCCAATCGTAGATCACTGCGCACCGACGATCACCGGCGAGCGCCGCCACAATCACTCGAGAAAACCCTAATCGCCTCTGGGGAGGCGAAGCGTTATTCTTGGGACCTTTCTAAATGCGTGGAGGCTGATTAATAGACATCGCCGCGTCGGAGTTTTGGAGATAAAGAGATTTGTTGATGAATTTGTGTTGTGCTTCATGGGAACAAACAAATGTTGGATGATATGACTGCAAACGTAATGGGTCTGCATGGATGTTTCACACCGGCTCATCGACCCGAACTATTTGGATTAGTGATTCTTGTCCCAAATTGATGTTGCGAACAGGTATAAATAGGGTTGCAAAGCGGCGCTCGATCCGCCCCGCTTCCTAGTTAAAATACGCACGCTTGATTAGTTTTAGGATATCACTATTGATTGGCTCAGTTTGTACTACGTCAGGCTTTGGCGGGCTTAAGCGGGACACCGCTTTGCAACCCTAGGTATACCCCATAATCATCCCTCGTCTCAGAGAGGTTGCAACACGCATCCACCAATTCGTTGCTCGACCTGAATGCACAGATCTCTGGCAACTATGGTTGAATAATCGTTGTTGACAACTGAAAACAAATTAAAGGGAGCTTCACCGAATTAGTAGATGGTCTTACTAGCGGTCGGGATCGCAACACACAAAGAAAACGATTGATTGTGCTTAAACCACATGTTTCCTGCCTACGTTGGGATGAATCCCAGCACTCTACTGGCTTTGTCTTGCACATACACTGTTCGGACGACGTGATAGAATGTTTGTCAGCAATAAGAGGTTTGGCAACCCATGAGTAGCCTTAAGAGTGCGTATGAATAAGCAAGATTTTTTGGCTTCTATATATTCTCACTCCCATGCATCTTTTTTCATTCTGCGCATAGGAAAGACCCTTAGAGGTGAGCGGATCCTGGACACGGCGATTTGGGTAGTGGGTGCAGATGCACCCACTACCCAAAAACATTTTTCCAATTGTCAAAAAATTCAAAATAAAAATTTTGCATGTACTCCAACACATTGCAAGTCAGCACAAAAATTAGCATGGTGAAAAAACTTTTTTTGCAACCTGTGCAGAAAAGACAAATTCGGACATAATGAAATGTACATATACGTGTCAAAATTTTGTCTTTTTTGTACAGGATGCTAAAAAAGTTTTTTCACCATGCCAATTTTTGTGCTAACACATCACGATGTAACGTACATCCGGATTTTTTTCTGAAATTTTTTGACATTCTGAAAAAAAACCAAAAATAAAATAGCTAATGGGTGCATCTAGACATACAACCCGTTATGAATATCCGGCGGATCCCGTCTTTCTTTCTCCCCTTTCCTCTCTCTCCTCCTGTGAGCCCTTGAGAGTCGCCGGCCGCCATCCGGCTCCTTCCCCTCCCTTCTCCGGCGGCCTGGCCGTTTGGAGGGGTTGGGGGGGAGGAGGCCGGCTTGTACAGCTTAGTAGTAGGTGCTTTAGTTGTAGATTTTGGGCTATGTCGCGTTCTGGCTTGATGCCTGTGGAGTTTTGGGCGCCGAGGTCTGCGAGCGGCGGTTGGCGTCTGGGGGTGGTGCTGTTCTTGCTTGCGGCGCTCCAGTGGGTGGAGCCGGTGGTGAGCAGCGGCGCGACCTCTCCCACCACTTCGAATAAGCTCGTGGTGGCTCCTATGCAGGTCGATCTGGAAATTTTCGGCTCTGTTCTTGCTGTCGTGGAGGCAGGGAGAGCTATGGCTGGGGAGATCTTCTTCGATCTGAGTTGCGTGGGAGCGCACGGGGAAGGCTTCGGCGCCGCTTCGTCTGGGACCGTTTCCACAGCAACAGCGAACTGCTTTCTCGGCGACGACGCGGCAAATCGGAGTACCTTGCCGTTGAGGATTTTCTTGCAGATGTGCCCGGGCCGCATCTGTTGGCTTGCGGTGGTTGCTCTCCTCTTGGAGGAACTCCGGTGGTCGGAGCAGCATACAGAAGGTGAGAGCACTGCATCCTCCTTCTCGCATAAGCTCGTAGGTCGGCTTCTGGTTCTGGAGGCCGGCGGTGTCCACTCTGCAGCAGGCGGGGTGCAGTGGTTGACTCTTCCTCTGGCCGGCCGTGGAAGCGAGGAGCGGAAGAGTAGCAGCTGGTCTTCCCCAACTTCTGTGAAGTGGTTCTGCTTCTGGCTCCTTGTTCTGTGGATCTCTCTTCTGCTCCTGGCCGGCCTCGGTGGCGAGGGGGAGAAGAAAAGGGGTGCACGGCTGGGGGAGCGCTGCGGCTATCCCGGCGATGAGGCGGACGCATCGTTGGAGTGCAAGGTCCCGGTGTTTCCTGGAGTTCCATGGTGGAGATCCGCGGCATCAGGTACTAAGCGTCGCTTCTTTATGTTGGCGTCCCGTGTTTGGTGGTGGTGGAGGTGGTTTTCTTCGGCGACCTTGCTCCGGCCGGCCGTGGCGGCGAGGGGAGTGGTCGATTGGAGAGTGGGTGTGCTTGGTGGCTGGCCTGGTCGATGCGGAGGCGGCGGGAAGATGGGTGGTTTGAGGAAGCAAGTGCTATGGCTGTGTGTGTTCATCGAGCTGGGTGTCCGTCGCGTCGCGGCGGCCGGATCTGCAGTCTACTACAACATGTGGAGGTGCTTTCTTCCCCGGGAATGGCGGTACGGCGGCTCCGGCGGAGACTAGGTGTTTGGGGCGAGGGTGGATCCGATCGTGTTTCTTCCAGGTGGCTCGGGTGTTTAGTGCAATTTGTTGGGTCTTGTTGTATTTTCTGGTTCCTACGGGACCTGTTTGTAAGTTGTACTGAGCTTCCTAATATATGTGTCGGATCCTGTCAAAAAAAGAAAGACCCTTAGAGGTGATAAAAGACCTAAGAAAATAAAATAGCATTGTTGTGTCATGTCCATTCAAATCCCAGGCCGTTAAATTTGTACAAACTTTTATTGTATAATTCTATACGATTAAATCCTACAAATTGAAGAACTGCATAACCCTTTCTTTTCTTCCAAAATGCTAATCCTCTGATTTTATTATGAAAAAACATCGGGATCAAAAAGACCCTAAATAATGTGACGCTATGATGTCAAGTCGTATACGATCACTCAGACACTCACACAATAATTACATAATTATACTCTTTTAGTTTTGGGATGGATATCTGCCTCCTTATCCACTCTACCTTGTCTTTTTTTTGGCGAAAAGGTCAACCGATCAATTTATCATCAATAAACGGTACAAAGAATTCCACAAGTAATAAAAAATACAAACAGATCTTCATACCTCCTAGCGACGACTACGAGCATTGAAGCGAGGTGAAGGCGCGCCACGTTCTCACCCCTCCCTCACTAGAGCGGGGTAAATCTTGTCGTAGTAGAGCTTGTTGTAGTAGACTCGGTGTGCTAAGGCCCCCAAGAGCCAACGCACTAGAGCAGCAACCATCGTCAAATGATAAAAACCGTAAATCGAAAGAACCACACCTACAACCACACAAACGAGCATGAAAACAGACAAGATCCGGAGAGATCCGCTGGACACACAACTCCACACGCCCTCCGCATATGCTAGGCGTACCTCCGGAGCAAGGATAAGATGAGGACGACCTTATTATGCATTCAAGATGTCGCCGCCGCCACACCATCCTGAAGAAGACACTGGAACAACCTAAAAAAAGGGACGGAAACCTTCCCGCCGACGAGGGGCCGCGGTCCGCCGCACTTCCGAGGCAGGAGGACCGGCAGCTTCGCCGGCGAGAGGGAGGAAAACCTAGAACGCTTTTTTTAGATACCCTGTACCTTGGCTGAAAATGACGGGACACCGCCGTACTCCTTTCCCGCCAAATTTCGCTTTGGGTGACCGCCAAACCATTGTTTCGCGCGCACCACCAAACCAGCTCCCGACCGGCCAAGGCGCCGAGCACACACGCTAAGCGGGCGCACGCGTGCGCATGCACGTGATGCCGGCGGGCCGCACGCACGCTGAGCGTACGTGTGTTTGGAAGCAGACAGAACGACGCGGATAGGGAGGCCGGCGGGCAGAGAGGGAGGCCGGCGGGCGGCGCAGTGATTAAATTCCGTAGTAATCAACGCCGGGCTGATCATCTTCCAAAGCACAATCAAAACGCCGGGCTGATCAACTTCCAAAGCGCAACCATCGGCGAGAGATTTACAGGTTTAAAGAAAGACCTCTAGTACCGGTTCGTAATACGGACCGATACTAGAGGGGTCTCGAACGTGTCCTGCCGGGCTAGACCCCTCTAGTCCCGGTTCGTATTACGAGCCGGGACTAGAGGTCCCTTACGAACCGGGACGAGTTCGTTGCGGCCTCGTAACCTATGAACCGGGACTAGTCCCCCCTCTAGTCTGGATTCGTGGCTAATCCGGTACTAGAGCTCAATTCAGATCTGGAACAAAGGTTTTGTTTCTACTAGTGAGAGGATCCTAGAAGAGAGCCCAGTAACGTACGAACGCAATGGCGGGTTCCAATGTGATTGTGTTTTGGTCGGATCAAACAACCCGGCCGGAGGTACAAGCCATTATTCTCCCAGTCCCAGCTAGCTTCCGATGATTTTCACTGCCATGCATGCGTTTGTACCTCTGCAGTAACAAAGTTCTACTGGCATTAGCAACAGATTAACTCGTTGTAGTAGTGTACTCGACCAACTAGTAACTGTCATAGACGTGCTTTCACGTCTTGTTCGCGACGACTTCCAGATTCTGATCCAAATCGGCAAGAGTATATACTGTACGTGGGATTAATTGCTGTAAATGGAAAAATCTGCAGGGATGGCAAGTGGTGGTTCCGCGATCCAACGAATTAAACCAACACGGAATTAGTGGAGGGCCGACTTAATCCCATCTGTCAACTCTCAATCAATGGATAGATACAAGCCGATAAAATAGCCAGCCGCAATCATCGTATCAGCTCCACTCTCGACACGTACACGCACGCTCTCGCTATCATCATCCCTGACTCGCAATTAAGGAAGCCAAAGACCAAGTTGATCCTACCACTAGTAGAACTAACAGCGTGCATTAATGGCGAGAGCACGGATGCGGACAAGTCCGTAAGATAGAGTTGCATTAATCACAGGGCGTGCACAAGCGCTTTAAACGGGGGACAGCGAGTTAATTTGTTGGTGTCACGGCCGGACAAGCGTAAACATTCCGTTGAGTCAGTTACCATGACATACGCGCACGTTACTAGGCGCCAGCAAGGTAAACCCACGGGCTGTCAATCGTTGATGGAAATAAGCTCCAAGTTTGTGAACAATCTAGTATCAGATCGCATCCTGCGCCAGTACGTCTAAGTAAACTTGAATCCGAAGTAACCAATTGGTATGTGCCTGAATTTAACCCCCAAACGGCATAGTGTGGGATAACAATTTACCAAATAGCTATAAATGTAAAAAAGGCTAAAATTGTAAGCAAGTCCCCATGGATTAAAAGTGTGTACGACATATGTAGAAATAAACCAATCTAATCGACGGCGGTGGGTTTACGGGTTACTAGTCTTACTCTAATAGAAGTTCTACATGTTGTACCAAAATTTGTGCTTATATTTTCAAGGTTATATCCGTAAATGGCATTATATTCCGGAAACTATCAACATAACTTGTTTGCGCCAGATTATATCAAACGCATTGCACGGGAGCATGTAAAATAATAAAATCGTATGTACGTAGAATTTGTAGAAAAACACTCTAATTTTTATTAGTTGATTTTTTTTCTCTTGACAATGATATTTTTCCATACCAAGTATATAGCATGTACCAAGTTCAAGTTATATTGAACCCACTATATACTAGAAAGACACATTTAGCCATGAAAAAAAAATTAAAAAATCTTACCAACAACTCTACTTATACTCGTGAAGTTCTGATATATATTATGTATATTTTACAAATTTGTTTGCCTGCTCATATACTAAAACAACTATTAAGATATTTTTTAGACTATGTGATTCAGATGCCACTACCATAAATATTTATGATATGTAATTTAGGCAATTGCCAAATAATTTATGATGATAATAATGTTACAATTTTTTCTAAATATGAAAATATATCAAATGTATTTTTCATCTACGTACATTACAAAAGTATAAGCAAAAATTAATATTATGAAAACAATTGCTATGTGATTAACTATGTTAAATATGTAACAGAAAAATATACTCGCTAAGACCTTAGCAGGCTAAAAATAAGTTTGAAGTATAAAATTTTAGTGTAAAACTATATTTATTTCAGTTCGCGCAGGGTCCAAATTATGATTGGGTTGGCAATGTTCTGACCTTTGTGCTCTAAGCCTCTAACCGTGACTAAATACATAAAATATGTTTAAAAATAAGATTTCGGCTATAACTGCAATATTACAAAAGTACAATGTAATAAGAAGGGTGTTTAGAGTGAGGCTGAAAAAGAAAAACAGCTAACTTTTTTCTGTCTTTCCATGTATGTTAAAGCTCAGTTGTTTTCGGAAGTAACTCTTTTATATTTCTTTTGGTGGAATCTAGGAGTGAGTCATGTGTTGAGCTTAATATTGTAGCCGTGGTTTTGTTAATTAATTGGGGAAATCATTTTCTCTCTAAAAAAAGAAGGCCTAGTGAGGGCTAAACAAGTTTTTTGATGTATCTATACCTTCTCAGTTGAGGAAAGCTTTTCAAAACATAGTGTGGCTCTTTGCCTATGATGCTGGAATTGGTTTAGCCAGCTCTTGTCTTCCTTATTGACCTAATTGGACCAAAATTGCTGGGTTTGAACCATTTTTTGTTGCCGCAGTTGGGACACTATCTTGCTAATGAACAAGATTTACTTAGATGGAGGCGATACTCTATTAAATCGATGGTAAGTCGTTAGTCTTGTTCGATGCTCCTAATCGGGTTGATACGGTGAAAGGAAGCAAACTACAAGACTCCTCTCAAAAAAGTACTCCCTCCATTTAGGATTATCAGTCACTTCTCCAATTTCTCTAAGACCAAGGCAGCGCGCTATAGGGTGAGTTATAGGAAATAAATTCGTTTTAGGTGCCTAATTTTGTGCTAATTCGATGCAGGTATTAAAGGTGGAATCCGAACGATTGTAAGGGCAATTAATTTTTCGTGTGCCTGCCAGCTCTTTCTAAACCAAAACGACATATTAATTGCTAATTGCGCCCTGTGAAAGGAGAAAACCTGGTTTTGGAGAAGTGACTAATAATCCTATATGGAGGGAGTAAGATGAAATGCAAAATGTTAAATGCTCTCGTGACACCAATGTACTACAGTACTCCTTTTTTCTTTTTCGCTCTAAAATAAGGAACGACGCGCAATGCATCTACGTGTTCTCCAAAGTAGAATATCCACGCCATTCCTAAGAATTATACTCGATTCGCAATGAATAGAGGGCATGGCAAACATGCACGCATATGCAGCTCGATCGCTGAACCAGTCGCCGCGTCGCATGGCCTAGGTGAAAAGAGAGGGGCGTGGGAGAGCCCGCCGTCTCCGCCGCGCCTTCCGCTCCCTGCTTCCCCTCTCCTCATCATAGGTCTTTACGCTTGCATCCGCACCGCCGCACCGGCGCGCCTGCTGCGCATAGAAATAACCCCTGCTTGCCCTTGTGGAGCCGAAACAAAGCCGGCTCAAAACTGGAGCTTCGGCGAACCACGCGGGCGAGCGCTCTCGCTCGCTAAGAGCGAGGTGTAGGAGCTCCCGAATTATGTCCCGAAGAGGTATACCCCATCGTCATACCTCGTCCTGGAGAGGTTGCGACCCGCAACCCACCAATTCTCGACCCGAATGCCCAGATTTCTGGCAACTATGGTTGAATCAGCGTGCTTGACAACTTAAAGTAAATCAAAGGGAGCTTCACCGAATCAATAGATGGTCTTGGCGGTCGGAATCGCAGAGCACAAGACAACGATTCCTGCCTATGTTGGGATGAATCCCTGCACTCTACTGGTTTTGTCTTGCATTGCATGTACACTGTTCCGATAACGTGTAGAATGTTTGTCAGCAATAAGAGGTTTGGCAACCCATGTGTAGCCTTAAAACTGCGTATGAGCAAGATTTGTTGGCTTCTATATCAGTCTCACTCTCCCAGATAAAGTTACCATCTTTTTGTTACAATTCTAATCATATATCTTTTGTTTACCAAGCAACTCTAATATTGCTTTTTTTTTAAATGATTTAACTCTAATATTGCTTTTTCGCATCAAAAATAAATACTGGAATTGCTACCCTTTTTTTTAGGGAATCTAGTATTGGTACCTGAAAAGAAAAGCTGTTACGCTGCTGAAGCGAATGCAAGAGCTATTTATGGACGTGCCAGGCCCACCAGCCTCGTGGTTAGGTCCAACTGATTACCTTGGGCCGTCAGCCCAGCTTTAGCTTAGACTAAATTAGGCCTTGCTATTTCTCATGGTAGAGAGAAAAAAAAATCAAAGTCGATACTAAGAACCATCTAATCTAATCAAAATATTAAAATTTCTGTAATTGCACAGAAACGAGAACATCTTCACCAAACAACTATAAATATCGGCTAAGAATACCTGAGAAATAGTCACTTCGAGACCAATTTTCCAAACAAGAAACATGCGTTAGATTTTCTACTCCCAAAAAAAATGCGAGTTCACAAAAAAAAAAGATGCATTATGCACATATAGAAACATATGGGTAAAATTTATCAGTATTTACACGGCTTTTATCACCTCCGAGGGTCTTTTCTATGCACAGAATGGAAATAAAATAGCATTGCACTGTCATGTCCATTAAAATCCTTGGAGGTTAAATTAATAGTACAGTATAATTTTTTCTTGTATAATTCTGTATGACAGAATCCTACAGATTGAAAACCACGTAAAAAAATTTATTATGAAAATCATCTGAATCAGAAAGACTCAAAATAATCTAACGCGGTGCTACAGGATTATGGGCCGCACACTCATCACTTACACACTAAGAGCATCTCTAGCAGAACCCGCAAAAAGGGCAAACCCGCATAATAACCGCCCGATGCGGATTGAAAACCGCAAAAAGGCGCAGAACAGAACCCGCAAATTTGCCCAACCCGCAAAAGATTTTGCAGGGCCCCGTGAATCCGCGCCTCCGAACCGAGAATCCTAGGTTTCCTCCCCCGACCCGCAGCCGGAACCTCATCCTCTATTGTCGTTGGCGCGAGGGAACCTTCAGCGCGACCATCCCCGCCGCCGCCGCAACCTCTTTCTCTTCCCCCACTCCGGCCACCGCGCGCCCTGCCCCGGACCGGCCATGAGCACCGCCGACCCGTCCCTGGTGACCGTCCGCGTCGGGGACGCGCCACCGTCAGATCCAGCGGGCCACGGAGAGCTCGGAGCCGCCGCCGCCGCCGCCGACACTGCTGCTGCTCCATTGGCGGCGCCGAAGCGGAGAAGATTAGGCACCGCAGGCGCGGCCCAAGTTCTGCTTGCCGCGGCTGCCGCGGCCGGCACTCCCGCCGCCGCCGGCACTCCCGCCGCCGCGAAGCATCCCGCCGCCGCGAAGCCTCCCGCCGCCGCGAAGCCGAAGAGGCAGGCGTTGAGGAAAGTCAGGGCCAGCACCGCCGCCGCTGCCGCTGCTGCATCCACCGCGCCCGTCCCCGGCGAGGGAACCGAAAGGTAAGAAGTTTCGAACTCAAAATTGAGCTCTGTTCACCGCACCCGTTCCCGGCGAGCTGAATTCGTTCATCTTGCAGCACGCAAGCGTTCATGGACATGATTGGGTCGGTAGACATCGAGTCGCCTCCGCTCGGCAACTACAGCTACAACGAGTTCGACGGTGGCGTCGATGGTGGCACGGGAGAAGACGACAACGAGGTCGAGGAGGTGAACGGGGCCGGCCTGAGTCGGAGAGGTTCGAACTACACCATTTTGGAGGACCAATGCTTGATCTGTGCTTGGGAGAGTATCTCTCTCGATGCAACGGTCGGCGTTGATCAAACCAAAGACCGGTATTGGCAAAGGGTGGAGGACAAATTCTTCCAACTCATGCCACGCAATGGCCGAACGGTGCCCCGGACCTATCGATCACTACAAGGACGTTGGGAAACTATCAAGACTTCATGTGGTCGATGGAGTGGATGCTTGCAACAAGTGATCAATGCGCCTCCGAGTGGTACCGTGGAGGGTGATTGGGTGAGTTTATTCACCATTGTTCATGTAGTGTTGTCACTACTTGTTCACCATTTGTTCATCATTGTAGGAGCGCATTGCGAGAGAAAGGTACTTGGATATGCCCGCATCCAAGAAGAAGCCATTTGTACTTGATCATTGTTGGAAACTTCTCCAAAATAGTGAGAAGTGGAAGTTGAGGGATCAAGAGCCAAAAAAGGGAGAAATTCGTGTTGAGGATGACTCCGATGATGAACAAGGTGGGAGGAACAAGAACAAGCCCGAAGGCAACAAGAAAGCTAAGGAAAGAGTGGCAAAACAACTTGAGGCCACAAGCTTGAGAGAGAAGCTCGATGAAATGGTGAAATCTAATGAAACCATGGTGGCCAAGACATTGGAGGCAAAGCACCAATTGGCCGAGAGGAAAGCTCAAGAGAAGAAAGAAAAGTGGGAGGTGCTTCGTGAAGAAGGGAAGCGGAAGATCGAGATTGAGGCCAAAAGAGACTCGGCGGAGGAGAACAAGTCCGTGGCCAAGCTCTTGGCCGAAGAGAACAAGATCATGATGATGAACCGAAGTGAAATGGACGAAGTCACCTTGGAGTGGCATGACATCGCAAGGAAGGAGATATTGCATCGAAGGAAACAAGCGATGCTAAAAGCTAGCGGTGGTGGAGGTGTTGGTGGTGGAGGTGAAGGTGCCGGCAATGGCACGGTCTAGGGGCTTTCGATGATGCGGATGGTGTTTTGGAAGCATTTTTTTGGTCACACGGTTGGAAAACTAGTTAATGGCCGTCTTTTATATTCAAGGAACTACTTAATTTGCTATATTTAATGTCGAATTTGTAAGTTATTTGACATACAACGACATTCATGCCTACCTTGCAGTTTTGCATATGCAGTTTCTGAACGCCGCGCGGCGGAGCAGAACCCGCAAAGCAGAACCGCAAAACAGAATTCTGTTTTGCGGTTCTGCTTTGCGGGTTCTGCTCCGCCGCGCGGCGTTTCGAGCCAAAAAACGCGAGTTGCGGGAACTGCAAAAGTGTTTTGCGGGTTCGCCTTTTGCGGGTTCTGCTAGAGATGCTCTAATTACATCTTTACTCTTCAATTTTGGCATGGATACGGGCCTCT
The DNA here is from genome assembly GCA_947311845.1 of Poa pratensis. NCBI lineage: Eukaryota > Viridiplantae > Streptophyta > Magnoliopsida > Poales > Poaceae > Poa > Poa pratensis. The sequence continues at coordinate 70,844,138 of CAMZMU010000034.1, read as the reverse complement.
GCACCCATGCTTATTAAAATGCTTTGCTTAGAATGCATGCAACGCAAGCAAAATAAAGTAATCAGGCCATCGATCAGGGACGTGCCGATACCGCCTAACTTTCCTGCGGAAGCACCGTCCTGGCGCTATGTTCACATGACATTATTAATTATTGATTATTACTAGAACCCTATACCGCGCAACATGCTTGGGCCGTTGGGCGGGGCACACGTTCTTTTCTAGGCTCTCCAGACCCAGCATGCAGGAACCCGACGAGCAAAAGGCGAAGCCAAACGGATCCCACTGATGCAGAAAATTGTCAGGCTGTTTGACGCTTGGATCCCACTGATGCAGAAAAATAAAGGCTCTATTCTTACACTGGCACGGACGTCACTCACCACCATCTTGTTTTGTTTATCTAATGATAAAGGAAATTAATTCTCGTTTTTGTTTATGCCTTGCAGTGCGCCGCCCAATGATTCCGGTGGCGACCGTACGTCCCCGTTTGTCAAAAGGAACAAAACACGCTCCCATCTTATTGCAGCTGACAGAGAAGCATTTCTCATGCGTCCTCGGTTCACACAGCCACGTCCCAACGTCCCAAGCAAGGAACGGAAAAAAAAAGGTCTAGTGTGTTATGCGTCCTATTGCAGACTGACCCTCATGCTTACACCAAATTGGACAGGTGGGAAAACTTTGTAGTATTATTTTGAGAGAAATAGCCAACTTTCTACTTTATGGTCGGCATGGATGCTGGTTCACATCGTAAAAGTGCGAGTGAGTAGGCTATTACGCAATTGTGTGATTCGTGCTAGAATAACGTGTTAGTGCGTGGCCGGATCCGGTGTCCACCCATGTCGGTTTCGTGTGGTTTGCATAAGGTCGTGGCGGTGACCTTGGATGGTTGGTAAAAATGGCGGGAGTACGGAACCCCGCGCTCGGTTTGGTGGGTGAGGGGAACCTAGACGGTGACTCCATAGATCAGTGATGTGGCTACTCCAAGCGGTGGAGCGGCGACCATGTGATACGTATGAGGCTGCGCTATTGACCCAGTTGACCAGACGTACGCCATATGAGCAAGCCATGTCTGCAGTGCCGGAGCTATTCACATGTCAGCCCCCCTCCCCGCCCCAGCAGAAGAAAATTTGGCTAAACCCCACTGCATTTTGGCATGTTTTGCAACCAGTGGAATTTGGCCCATTTGCCCCCCCCCCCCCCCCCCCCCCAACTCTGGCCCAACATGCCTCTCCAGCCCGTTTGCCCCGGCAAGCGAGGTAGAGGCTCCGAGGTGTACTGACAATGTGGTGATGCACTTAGTTGTCGTGGTTTTCCCCTTTCTTTGGCTTGGCATGATGTGGACACTTCGGTGTGCTGATTTTCGATAAAGGGTGAATTTTATGGACGGGTCAGTGTGGTGATGATGGTTTACAATGAAATTTCACTATGATTAGGGTTCTAAGGAACTCAGTTCGTGTAGCATCACGGCCTAGCGGATGTCGGAGCAACGACCCTAAAAGTTAGTGATGGTGGGCTCATAGTGCAATGATTGGAGTGATACCGCGGCGATGGCAACCTCACCAACGCTACTTTATTTATGTGTGACTTCGATTGTGTTATTGATTTGTTGTCATGTTTTATCAATATAAACCAGGGAAATCTTTTGTCGTGGTTTTTAGTGCAAAGGACAAGTTAGAGTAGCCATAGAGACCATAAAGAATTAAGGACTTGAAGAAGTAAGAGCAAGTATACATCCATTAACTGGTATCAGTTTGATATTAATATATTTTTCTTCATATAAAAAGTATACATCCATTGCCATCCCACATTCACGCATGAACAGAAAAGGCTTTCTTGGATGTTATGGACATGTTGTACTTTCTTGCATGGACAAACACCGGATTTTGCAGTTCTAAAAGGACAAAAATGAATAATTGTCGGGGACCCTTTGAAAAAACATTCGGCAGACATCAACACCCCCTCCCTCTCCATCCCCATACCTGCAGAGCTGCCCCCGTATCCCGGTGATCATATTATCAGTGCCAGCAGCACAACAGTGGCACGAACCGAGTAATCTCCACACATACGGCTGTGCGGCTGGGTGGCTAAGCTACAAGTACGACTCTCCAAGACTCCAACGACCCAACAGCAATAAGAAATACAGTATCCCACTAAACGCTGCAATTCTCACGGCTCCAGGCAGAGGACCCGGGAGAAGAGCAGATGGTTGGATCGCCGTACCGTCTTCGGCATCGCCGGTTGATGGACACGGCGCCTGCAACGCCAAGCAGTGATCCAGGTACAAGGAGTTTCTGCTTTCATTGTTCAAGTTCAAGACATATGTGTCAGTATTCTTGATTTGTTGCGGGTTGCGTGTGTTCATGCAGCAGGACATGGACATTCAAGCTCCAGTGGGATGCCTATCATGGTCTCCATCCTGGTGGTGGTCATCATCTGTGCTCTTTGCTACTGCGTGTACTGCTGGAGATGGAGGAAACGCAACGGTGAGCTCTAGTTGATTACTACTCATCTTGGTGGTTAATTAGTATAGGTATAGTGTTAAATACTAGGTGGCTAACTGAGGGAATTGTTTGGTTCTTTGATTCTGCAGCCGTGAAGAGGACTGAGATGGCGAGGCTGAGGCCACTGTCCAACTCGGACTTGCCAGTGATGGACCTGACCACCATCGCCGCCGCCACCAACAATTTCTCCAAGGAGAACAAGCTCGGCGAAGGCGGTTTCGGGCCCGTTTACAGGGTACGAGCTAGCACTGCCAAGTCCAAGCTAGCTAGTTCTGTTCGCGTGCCATCGCATATTCGCATTGACTGACGTTTGAATCTCGGACAACTGATTGATTGATCTTTAGGGCGTCCTGGACGGTGGCTCGGAGATCGCGGTGAAGCGTCTGTCGGCGATGTCGCGGCAGGGCGCGGCGGAGTTCCGGAACGAGGTGGAGCTGATCGCCAAGCTGCAGCACAGGAACCTGGTGAGGCTGCTGGGGTGCTGCGTGGAGAAGGACGAGAAGATGCTCGTCTACGAGTACCTCCCCAACCGGAGCCTCGACGCATTCCTCTTCGGTTCGTCAGTTTCCTTTCCCCTCTCCCCTTGGTTTGAACTCCTCGGTTGTTAATTATTTACTATCGGGCAACACTCCTGTGTCCGAGATCGGTAGGATTAATTGGAGATTTTGCATGGTAGAGTGAAGATTGGGTTTGATTTGGTCTGACACTTGGGGCGTGCTTGCACATGGCTGAACCAAACTACAGCTCTTGGGTTGTGCAACCTCTGGACGTAGTTTACTGATTTTGAGTCAATTAGGTCTAATGAGGCTATCAAATCGATGCAAAATAGGTCAATAGGAAGCCTAAGTAGCATGGACATTCGTGCAGCCCATGTTGCTTCATGGCTATAACCTTGCAGCACTTCTACAGTTGCAAACTCTGTGAAAAGTTACGGAGAATTTTAACTTGATGGAACCATTAGGTACTGCAAAGACCGCGCACCTGGACTGGAGGATGAGGCAGAGCATCATCCTGGGGATCGCTCGCGGCCTGCTCTACCTCCACGAGGATTCCTGTCTCAAGATCGTCCATCGGGACCTCAAGGCCAGCAACGTGCTCCTGGACAACAAGATGAACCCCAAGATCTCCGACTTCGGCATGGCCAAGATCTTCGAGGACGAGGAGATCGAGGTCAACACCGGCCACGTAGTCGGGACGTAGTGAGTGCCGCATTCTCATTGCCGGTTTACTACTCTGACAGACATACTGTAGGTGCTAACCTGAAGTTAATGCAGCGGGTACATGGCGCCGGAGTACGCCATGGAGGGCGTCTTCTCGGTGAAGTCGGACGTGTTCAGCTTCGGCGTCCTGGTGCTGGAGATCCTCAGCGGCCAGCGCAACGGCGCAATGTACCTCCAGGAGCACCAGCACACCCTCATCCAGGAAGTACGTAGTTCTTCCCAACATCCGTTAGTTAGTTCTGTCAGAAAAAATGCAGTGTGTTGTCTCAACTGAACTCTTTGTTTGGTGGTGTTTGCGCGTGTGCAGGCATGGCAGCTGTGGAACGAGGACAGGGCGGCGGAGTTCATGGACGCGTCGCTGGCGCCCGGCTCGTACGCGAAGGACGAGGCGTGGCGGTGCTACCAGGCCGGCCTGCTGTGCGTGCAGGAGAGCCCCGAGCTCCGGCCGACCATGTCCAGCGCCGTGCTCATGCTCATCAGCGACCAGGCGTCGCTGCCAGCGCCTGAAAGGCCGCCGCTGTTCGCGAGGCTGAAGAAGGCGGTCTCGCCGTCGGGGTACTCCCTCCTGGGGACCGAGACGACGTCCAAGACGCAGTCCGTCAACGACGTGTCCATCACCATGATCCAGCCACGATGATAAAATAAGTGTTTTTGTTTGTTTGTTTGTTTTACGTGGTGATGACGGGTGAGATGTCGTCCACCACACTCCACGCACGATGATGCGGAGAGCGAAAACATATACTCCGTATATTAACATCGACATGCAGAAATGTCCATCGACAGTAGACAAGATTAGTTGTTTCATTCTTTCGGCGGAAACTAGCTACCAACCAGCACTCTGTATATAGTACTGTTTCAGTAGTAGTAGCATCTTGCGAGGTTGTGACTTGTCACTGCACATGAATGGAAATGGAGAGAAGCTTTTGCGTTGGGAAGTTTCGCACCATGACATAGACAGCAAGAAGATGCTTCGAAATTCCTTACAAAATGTTAGAATCCCATACATATATGAAGATGTAAATGTGAACTGAACATGGACCTTGGTCTAAAGTTGAAGATGGATGATACGTGATTGATGCTTGCGAAAGAAACAGAGAACTGAAAAAACAGGACCTGGATGCTGAAAGGAGGGCATCTGGTGCCGACTTGGCCTCGTATTGTCACAAGGTCAAGGAAATTCCGCAAGCGTCCAACCACGCGCACCCATCAGGAGACGCTTGACTACTTGAGTACTACCTCCCTTTGTGTTGAGCCAACTTACATCTAATTAACGACCTCATGACGCCATGGTCTCGACGTACGCAAACCGCACCTACTCCAACTAGCAGTTATGCACACGCGAGCAGATAGTATATGTCAATGGTAAGTGCAATGTATCATGACTATCAACTTTAACCCAGGCGGCTAACAGCGATCTTACTCATGAGTGCCATCATTTGCTCCGACGACCGTTCAGAGACATGTTTGATGTCTCGTGTACTCTAGATGAGAGCTCAGTTGCAGGTTTCCAATGGACCGCTATGCCAATCTATTATGAGGATTCGTGAAAAGAAAAAAAGATAATCATGGGTCTTGCGGTGCATCTACTTTTGGAAAACTTAGCTAAAAAACATATTAGTAAACTTTGTAAACTTCTGAAAAAATCACACAAGGGGCTTCCCTGTTTCTATTATCACAAACCATCATGCTAAAGAAAGAGAGAAGTAAGTCAACATGCGGCTATGGAAAGTTGCTACGACAGAACAACTATCTTCCTTAACATCTCTAATCGTTTCATTCAGTAGCAGAGTAAAGCAAAAACTCCAAGGTTTCTCATTTTCTTTTAATGCTTCCAACTCCCAGCATGCTATTTTTCTTCAGCTCATTAGTCTTCTTGCCATCCGTCTTCATCCACGATTTGCTCGAAAGATCTCACTTGACAATAGCACAAACAATTTGGCTCCCCAATTGATCAGATCTCGGTTTGCGTCTTTTACCTGCAGAATAGCACAAGCGGTCATCCAGTGACCACTCATATTACTAACCATACTTGGATCATCAGATATAATTGAAGAAAACAAACATTGTTTCTAATCTTCCACAAAGACCATAAAATAGCCTTCGCGCCCACCCTGATCAAACCACGTTGTTCAAGAGAAAAGCCCCTCATCCAACCCCAATAGATGTCTCACCGAGACAGGTTTGATAATTACCTAACTATATTAAGGACAAGAAGATTTGAGCTTCCTCATTCATCCACTGTTACGCAGCACAGTAAATCTGGCACTGTGCCCCGCTACAGTACTAATCTAGCCCCACCTGTCATCCTCCAAACCTTTCTTTACACGTCAAAGCGGTGAGAGCAGTCCAAACCGGATTTGCTTGCTCTTCTCGCGCGATCCCCTTTAGCTATGCCCCTGCATCCATCCTTCACCAGCGCCGCCGTCGATTCCCCACTGCTCATCCTCGCTCGACCTCCTCTCTCGCTGCGCCGACCCGCCACCGTGCGTCCTCGCCGGTTCTCCAGCGCCGCCTTACCTCGAGCTCCTTTCTCCTTGCTCCCCCCCTTCGTCCTCGCGCCCGGCCGCTTCCGCTCCTCTTCCTGATCGAGCACGCCGGCCAGACAGCTTACCTCTTCTACTGCGACCAACTTCCAAAGCTGGCTTCAGTGACGTGCTTCTCCACCTGAAGCTACCACGGAAGGCGCTTCGATGCCTCGCCGTTTGCCGCTCGCGGGAGTCCCTCCTCTGCCTTCTTCCGCGCCGACTGCGCCAGGTGCGGGTGACTCCCTTTTCGTTGATGCTACTGCTTCTGGTGCTCTTGCGCCGGCTGCTTTTCGGACTCGCCGTCGTCGTCGCTTCGAGCAGACTTTACCTGATGTTCCTACTCCTCCGTCTCAGCGCCGTCGTCGTGCATCGAGTGGCTTGCCTCCTCCCTCTGCTCCCGCACCTTCATCCCAGTGCTCTGCGTCGCGTCGTCGGCGCCGTCGACTGGATGATGCGTCACTTCCTTCTGATTTTACGTCGCCTGAAATTCCTCTTCGTCCGTTTCGCCGTCGGAGGAGCGCGTTGGATGTTCCAGCCTCTTCTTTTGGTTCTTCTTTTCCTGCTCCTTCGCATCAGCCTTCGTCTTCTTTGGATGCTTCTGTTCTGCATTCGCGTGCTCCGGATGCTGTACACTTGCCCGACGCCTCTACTCTTGCTACCGATTCTGCTCCTTTCCCGAATGGTTCAGGGTCTTCTGGCATGTCTGAGCGTCCTGTTGGGGATTCTTTGTTGCTTCAGGAAGACGAGCGCAGGCGTGAAATTCGTATGGGCAAACGTCCTGTTTTCCACGATTGTTGCGACCGTCCTGATACCGGTATGTTTCTCATTCTTTCTTGATTTCCCTGCTCATGATGTGCAACATTGCATTTCCTAACTCTTCTGTTGAAAATCAATTGCACTAGGAGAAGGTGAGGGGGGACAAGCAGGCAGCTAAGTATAGGATCACCACTTAGGCTATCTGCTAAACCTCGGTACCTAGCTAACAAATATAGGCGAATTTTCCACCCAGATTAGATAACCCACTCAAATTAATTAGCTTCTGTATCATCCCATGAAATTTAAATGCCACCAATTTCAGGCTGCACACTATCTGATTCATCCTTTGAACTCTTGAACTTTAAATATTTATGTTGTTGCGATGAAGCCATTTTGGTTCAGACAAAACGGCAGATTAGGTACGTCCTAGGAGTGTAATCCTGCCATGTCCTTCATGGTTTGGTTGCCAAATCAGCAACCCTGAGGTTCGTTCATACTTGGCCATCTGTTCTTGCGCTGTGTCTGTTGGAAGCGTTGTGCAATTGTTTGGATTGTGTCTTCAGCAGTACCTTTTAATTTTGTCCAATTTCCCCTTGAAGAAATGATTTACACACTCTGTTGACTTTGCTATATCTTCTTCTTTCTTCTTCTAAGGCGTTTTCGGTTTACAGAACTACACGAATAGCTTATTAATTAATTTACAGAAGCACATGAGTACCTTATATATTCTGGTCAAATGGATGTATGTACCTCTTAACTTCATTTAGTTGCTTGCGTTCAATAATATTCTTTCAATTAAAATTTTGGGAGGCAGATAGAATAACATGATAATAATCTGCCTGTCATTCTACATTTTCCTTCCCTTAATGATGTGAGCGTGGTGTGCTGTAGAGGTAGGAAAGGCACAGGTCTTCTCTTATCAGAGAAAAGACCATGCGTGCTACTGTTACGTTTGCTTACAAAAGCAACTTACTGATTACTCCCAATATTAATCCACATGCATGCTACTGATATACTGGCTTACCAAGAGCAGTCTACATGATTACTAACATTAATTTCTAAATATGAATTTTACTATATTTTCCCTTAATTGAATTACCCCTGCACTCTCGATCTCACATGCTCACGCCAGAAACCGGCATCTGCTGCCGACCTTTAAAAAATGCAGTGACCATACATCAGAGAGCATATGCATACATTCAACAAATTATACAAATGTAAGCCTGCCTTTAAAAATGCAGTGACCATACATGTCGAATCTAGGACTGGTTGGCAGTTTTTTATATGGATGCTTTGCTTATTGGTTATCAGATTAATGAGATAATTTTGGTATGTCACGTAGTAGAGCTATCAATGTGTTATGGTTTTCCTGAATAATAGCTGAATTGCTTTCTCATGGAGATGTAAGCTACATAGATTATTTTGGTTTACTCAGGCAAAAGCGATATGCTGCATTTTGTTGAAAAGGCTCAGTGTGCAAAAGGAAACTCATGCTTGCCAGGCTTTAGTGTTAGCTCAAATGTGACGTACCTTTTAGGAATTGGGCAAATAATAAATCTCTGTATAATTTTACAACCACAACTGTTATGAATTCAAGAGTTCCCGTACTTTTGTTTAACTCGATTTTCCTGTAGCCAATACGACCACTACCATACAACTTGAATTTACTGGCTTGAACATCAATCACTAGCTGATCGTGGAGCAACAGGACATGCTACTCATATTTATTTTTTACTTCTTAATACAACTATTTCATTTCTATGCAATTAATTCGGTAGTATGGATGCTTAATGTCTACACTTTGAAATTTCATACTGCCCATTACAACAGATGCTGTACTCCTGTTTTACTCACTTGGCATTGTACTTATTCTGACTGCACATGTTCTTACTATTTATATTTTCTAAATTAGGTGCTTCTTCTGCTGCCAACGTTGAACCTGCTCAGTTCTCACATATGGATTGTTCAAACATGGCGAGCCACCACGCTTCAACTCCTTGGATTCCTTTCTCTGAGGCCTCGCCGTTAACTAACTGTTTTGGCACGTCTATTTCGCACGCTATTGGAACATCGTCTGTTTCACATGACTCGGATCTTCTGCAGACCTCCCGATTCGATTTTCCTACTGAAGATGTGTCTGACCATAGTGACCACACTGACAACGATTCTGTTCCTGTGCCACTTCCACCTCAGGTGCTAATCCTCTGGATTATTTATCACGAGGTATGGTATGATCTCACAGTTTTCCTTCTTTATTGATCCGTCATGTGCATGTATAACAAGTTCCTATTGTTCCTCCATTGATCTGTCATGTGCCTGCACAATGCATTCCTGCTCATCGTTTCTGTTTGCTTATCTTTTTGTCGACCATTAAATGTTTCAGTTCCTCCAACTCCTTATGTACCGGCATGTCGAGCTTCTTCAAATCGTCGGATGCGCAGAGATATTCGTCGACACCGGATGTTTCTTCGTGCTGGCTTTAGACCTGCGCGTGTTGAGTTGCCACTTCCAAAGAACCTCATTACAATGCTCAAACGTAATTTCTCCAAATCTGTAATGGATTTCTTATTAGCTTATACCTTTGTTAGTTGTTTTCTCTGTTTCATTCTTATGAGTTGCTTTGTTGTTTCCAGGCGCATGGCCCGGTCGTTCTTACTATGGTGGCCCTCATCATATATGCATGTACTGTGGCGCTCCATTTTGGTTTCAGGAGCGTTGTAAAAATGCTAGCAGAGAGAGGCGCCGACCTATATATAATGGTTGTTGCCGTCGTGGAAAGGTATCGCTTCCTATATATCCTAATTGGCCGTCTCCTTTGTCAGAGTTACTAAAGTTTGACGGTGGGCCTGAGTCAAAACTTTTATGCGTCTAATTCGTGAGTACAATTCTATGTTTTCCTTCACGTCTCTTGGCGTTCACATCGATGATACCGTCAATATTGGAACTGGCCCTTATGTTTTCAAAATTTGTGGAGTCGTCTGCCACCAGATTGGATCTCTCCTTCCACCGTCTACCAACCCACAACCTAAATTTGCCCAGCTTTATATTTTCGACACGTTAAATGAGCTGGACAACAGGATAGGTATATTTGATGATGGTTTTGCTCATACGGATGATTCGATTGGTTTCTCTGACTCTTTGCTTGGCCGACGCCACACCAGGGGGTCTCATCATGGCGACAATACAGATGAGAGTACTAGCCGGCCTTCTCAACGTCGGCGCCCACACATGGAAGAGCCTGATCGTGCTATAGTTGATTCACTTAGGGTTATGCTTGATGAACATAATCCTCTTGTGCAGACATTTCGTATGGCTGAAAGGAGGATTTTCTCACCTGAATGTCCAGATGTTGCCATCCAGTTATTTGGTCATGAGGGAACAGAACATGGAAATCGTTACTCTCTTCCTGCTGCACCTGAGTTGGCTGCTTTAATTGTTGATGATTTTTCTGTAGAAGCGAATAGGTTTGATGTGATTGTCCAAAAAAATGCAGGCTATTTTCAGCGTGTGTCCCCACTTAATCCTTCCCTTATGGCTTTACAGTACCCGCTTTTATTTCCTTATGGTTCAATGGGATATCATCTTGGAATTAAATATCGTTCTGTCGACGGTGTTCCTGCAAGCGGTAGAGAGGATGTAACCATGCTAGAGTACTATTGTTATCGATTTCATTATCGAAAAGGAGAGCCAAATCCTTTTACATGCTGTGGTCGGCTATCTAATCAAATTATGGTAGACTCTTATTCATGTGTTGAGTCGTCTAGACTTAATTATCATTTTTTAAACCAGGATACTTTGCGTTCTGAGACATATCAAGGTTTGTCTGATGCCCTTGGTGAAGGCACTTCCACTGGGAAAAATGTTGGGGTCGAATATATTTTGCACTCTAGCTACACTGGAGGACCGCGTTATATGATTCAGAACTACCAAGATGGTATGGCAATTTGCCGTGTCTTCGGAGCTCCCGATCTTTTTATTACTTTCACATGCAATCCAAAATGGGATGAGATCGCTGAGGCATTGCTTCTTGAGCCTGGGCAAACATATGCTGACAGACCAGATATGGTTACACGTGTGTTCAAGATGAAAGTTGATGAGTTCAGGAGTGATGTAAAAAGTGGAGAAACCTTTGGTCCCATTCATGCATGTATGTATTTACCTATTTTACTGCTGTCTCCATAACATACTGCTACATGTTTAAGGCTCTACTACACTAAGTAAAACTATTTTCCTATTCATGCTGACCTACACTTCTGCTTTCCAGATTTCTTTCCGCATAATTGTTTTTCCCAAAACTTGCTTCATATTTATCTGTTATACCCTTTTTTTAATACTGTGGATCACAACTTTAATGTCTTCTTGCATTTTTTTCCCCTTGGCTGCTACTTCTTGAGCTCCTGCTTCATCATTTTATTTATGTTTCCATGTCCGCATTCTTGCTGTCTATGTGTTCTTATCTTTTTGTTTGCACTTATTCATCTGTTTGCAGATTTATATGTTGTGGAGTTCCAGAAGAGGGGTCTTCCTCATATACATTCGTTGGTCTGGTTACAAGCTGATACAGATGATCCCACTCCGTCTTCATAGACTCTTTTATTTCAGCTGAAATACCTGATTTTCATGAAGATGCACTCGGCTATGCTCTTGTGGAGGAGTTCATGGTCCATGGTCCTTGTGGTGATTACAACCCGCATGCACCATGTATGAAAGATGGAGTTTGTACTAAGCATTATCCAAAAGAGTTCAATGAAGAGACTACTATTGATGGGCTGGGATTTCCAGTTTACCGCCGGCCTAACAATCGTCGCTACGTCACAAAAAATGGACATCGCCTAGACAACAGATGGATAGTTCCCCACAATATGGCTTTGCTTAAGAAATTTCAGGCTCATATTAATGTCGAGTGGTGTAATAAGACCAACCTTCTGAAGTACTTATTCAAATATCTTGCCAAGGGACCTGATATGGCCCGTGCACGTTTACATCCCATGTATGAGCCGACAGGGTCTCAGTCCAAAGGGAGGAATGAAATAAGTGACTATGCCAAATGCAGGTGCGCATATGTGTTTAATGCTTGATGTATCTATTATTTGCCACTGTTTGCATTTCTGAATCTTTATTTTACCTTAACTGTTACTGTGTGTCACATGTTCTTGCCTTTTTCCTCTTAGGTATTTATCTACATGTGAGTCATGTTGGCGGACGTTTGCATACGATATTCACGTCCGAGAACCATTTGTTGAAAGACTAACTGTGCATTTACCAAATATGAACCGTGTTATTTACGGCGAGAATGACAGCATTGCATCGATTGTTCGTAATCCTAATAAGTACAAGACTATGTTGACAGAATGGTTTGTCGCCAACCAGCGATATCCAGATGCTCGGTGTTTGACATATGAAAACTTTCCAACTAAGTGGACTTGGAATGGCCAAGCTAAGAAATGGAAGAGAAGAGTTCTGAAAGGCAAATTTGCTGTACCCATTGGTAGAATCTACAACTGCCATCCCACTACAAACGAGTTGTTCTTCCTACGGATACTATTGACTAAGGTGGCTGGTGCCACAAGTTTTGCTGATTTGAAGTCTTACAACGGAGTTTTATTTGCTACTTTTAGAGAAGCCTGCCAAGCACGTGGATTGGTAGGTGATGACAATGAGTGGTTCCTCCTTTTTGATGAAGCTGTTTTGTGGGCTTCTTCTTTCCAGCTGAGACACCTATTTATGACCGTTCTACTATTTTGTGGAGTTATAAATGCTCAAAGACTTCTCGATAAATATTCCGAGTATATGGTCGATGATTTGGTTGCTCGAATTCGTGATTCTATAGATGATCATGATCTGATTATTCCTCCAAGGTATCTCTACACAGAATTGCTACAAGAGCTCTCCATCATGTTTAGCAAGAATGGATATTCATTGGAATCTTTCAATATATCTACAGATTTTTTGCATGGAGCGCGGATTATTGGAAATAGATTGATATTAGAAGAGCTGCAGTATGACAATGATAGCCTCAAATCTACAGCCTGCTTGCTTTATAAAAAGCTGAATGCAGAACAACTTGCTATTTTTGAACAAGTTACAAAAGCTACCAGTGAGCCAGTTGGAAAACTATTTTTTGTTGCTGGACACGGAGGTACTGGTAAGACATTTTTGTGGAATGCTATTATCACATCTCTCAGGGCAAATGACCATGTTGTGTTAGCTGTCGCCTCTTCAGGAGTTGCTTCTTTACTTCTTCCAGGAGGTAGAACAGCACATTCCCGATTTAGAATTCCTCTTGATGTAGGCCATCAGACTATGTGCAATATGTCCAGAGGCACGAATCTAGCTGAGTTAATTGAAAAGGCAGTACTAATTGTATGGGACGAGGCACCGATGACTCACAGACGTTGTTTTGAAGCAGTTGACAGGAGTATGAGAGACATTCTTTCTATGAACAACAGTTCTAAGAAAACTCTTCCTTTCGGTGGCAAGACAGTGCTGCTAGGTGGAGACTTCAGACAAGTACTGCCTGTAGTTGAAGGTGCAAGTAGACGTGAGATCCTCGATTCATCTCTTATCAAGTCTCCTATTTGGCAGCATGTCACCGTTCTAAAACTAGAAAGGAACATGAGATTGTCTAATCCTAATTTGACTGACACTGAAAAAGCCAGGTTAGATGAGTTTGCACGTTGGGTTCTTTCTGTTGGTGATGGGACAGTACCAATGGACACAAGAGAGGGTGAAATAAGCCCTTCGTGGATTACGCTGCCACCTGATATTGCCCTGTTGCCAGCCTCCAATTACATCTCTGCTATCATCAGCAATACATATGATTCGTTCGAAGATAAGTTCTCTGAAATTTCATACTTAGCACAGCGTGCAATCATTTGTCCTACCAACAAAGTAGCTGATTCTATTAATGACATACTCTACGGATCTGTTCCTGGAGAAGAAGTTATATTTGAGAGTTGTGACGCTATTTGTAAGAGTGTAGACCATGTAGCTGATGCTGATCTACTTTATCCTCCTGAGTTTCTGCACAAGATTGAACCGCCCAATTTTCCAAAACATAGAATTGCTCTTAAAGTTGGTGTCCCTGTTATGTTGCTTCGGAATATTAACCAATCTATTGGCCTATGTAATGGTACTCGACTTCTGGTTACTCGATTAGGCCAGTGGGTCCTTGAAGCTAAAATCATGACAGGAAATAATATTGGTCAACATGTCTGCATACCAAGAATCGTCTTGCATACACCGTCGAAGAAGTGGCCTTTCATTCTTCAACGCCGTCAGTATCCAATACGACTGTGTTATGCAATGACGATTAACAAAAGCCAAGGTCAAACATTGGAAAAGGTTGGTGTATATTTACCGAAGCCTGTATTTTCACATGGCCAATTATACGTAGCTATATCACGTGTGACGTCAAGAGAAGGGCTAAAAGTGCTTGCTCTCGATGAAGATGGACATCCAACTTTTATAACCAAGAATATAGTCTACCGTGAAGGGTTGAATTTCGATTGCAGTCCAATTCCTCATACCGAAGCTACAGTTAAGTGAACTCCCTCTCTGGTGCTGCATAGGCTTTAACACATTCGGTTTGCTATTGTGCTAAGTACAAAGCTTGCTAACTTCTTCTTCTTAGCAGGCACACTGAAGCTGCAATTGTGGATGGACCTTTGGTTGTTCCTATGTTGCTACCTCAAAGGTAACATCAAGAAAAGGTCCGAAAAATACTTTTACCATATGAGAACAACATACTGCCCATGAAGACAAGAAACATTTTGTATGAACAAATGCTCGCGTTTTTTCCTTTTTTGAAAGAGGTAGAGCCTCAGGACGATGTGTACCTTAGACTGAATTTTTTTATGTTTCTCATGGCTGATCTGTAGGCTTACCAGTAGTTGATCTTCCTGTCTATAAGTTTGATAAAACTTGGTTTGAAACATCTATGTAACATGTACTCTGCACTGAAACCTTATAATAATGACTGCATATGCTCAATAATTTATTGCTGGTTTTGCTATCGAATTTTAGCAAGCGTACTGTCAACCTACTATTCTTGCCCTCCGATCTGCGGGAAAGCTGCTCCATAATTGACATAAATCAGATGGACAGTAAAGCTGAAACAGTTCCAGCCGCAAGATTACTATTCCAATGAGATTGCAACCAGTTCCCATTTGTTATTTTTCACTTATTATATAAAGGTATACCTTGGTTTGTTACTTCTATCTTAATTACTTTATGTTGGTCCTTACAGTTGTAATTGGTCTGCTATGTATTCGCTTGCGTTCCCTTTGGTTTTCCTTCTTACTTTGCCAAATGGTTTTCATCGGTTTAGTCAGCCTAAATGTCCTTTCTCGCGGACAAACCGACCAATTTTACATCAAGATTACTTAAATGTACCTAATTATGTACTTACATTTATAAAAAAAATACTTCATTGGAATAACATTTAGAAAAATGCAAATTCATTCCCACTAATTACAAATTGATTTCAAAATGCATTTCAACTAAGTACATTATACAAATTAAAAGTACCTCCTTTTCCTTATAATATACATAACACATCTAAAATAAACAATAAAAAAAATTACATAAATTACTACATAATATTCTCAGCAAAGGCGCGGCGTGCCGTCGCGCCAAATTTACCTAGTAAAATTAAAAGCGCAACAGACAACGTTCCAAATATTACAAGTTTTAGAGTAATTGGTAATCCAAATATATCCCGCCAGAGGGTAGTGGAAAAATAGGTGATCAATTGTTTCCTCTCCTAAAAAAAACCAGACATGACATTTCATCTTTCTTTAGCTGCTCCGTCTAAGAACATATTTAGTAACTCAGATTTGTCCATTAAAGTATTGCGGTTGACTAGCCAAAGAAAGATCTTAATTTTTAAGGTTGGATCAGATGATCAATACAAGAATTTTACCGCAAAAGAAATGCCAATAATTCACATGTTATGTTCCTGTATGCCAAGGTATGCATAGTGCTATGCTCTGACAGTTTTACCTTCTTCACAATGAAATTATGCGAAACCTTTTTGTGCTTTATCGGAGATTGTAGCGCGTGTACACATCATTCTTGGCACCACGACTTGGATCCAATTTACACCGCGATGCCATACACGAGGATCAGAGGAACGTATAAAAGCAGCCGAACAGGTGAAAAACCGGGGTGAGAAGGTCAAGAACAGTTCAGCTGCCACGCACCACCATAGAGTTTAGCATCGCTCCCGACCCTCCTCTACAGTAAAAGGCGCTCGGGAAGGCGATCCTTCTTCCGCCGGCGATTCCGCCGCCCACCTCCTTCTCGCCGGCCTTGGTGCCGTCGGAGGGTGGTGGGGGGTCGAATCGCCGGGCGGATCTGTGTGCTAGTAGGCTAGTTTAGCTAGGTAGCTTAGGTTTCCTGCCGTCGGCGTGGGTGGCGGCGGCGGTGAATAATCTGCTTCGGATCGACGGCCGGAGGCTTGCTTTGCGGCGGCCGGTGGTGGATCCGTGAGCCTCGTGGCCAAGCATGGTGGTCAGTCCAGCGGTGACCTCCATGTGGTGGATTTTGTGCTTGATCCTCGCTGGCACGGCGACGAAGACTCCGGCGTCGTCGCGAGGATACGGAGCCTGTACAGGAGCATCATCTCTGGGATCTTGGAGTTCTTCGCCGGCTTCTGGTGCGCTGCTCGAGCTCCTCCGGCCTGCCATGGTGGTGTGGGGAGGTATGGCTCTGTCAGTGTGCTCTGTTTCTTCTTCGCGTTGCTTCTTCTTCTCCGGCCGGCCGTGGTGGCGAGGGGAGAAGGCGGAGTCAAGGTGTGGTGTCGGCGACGGCTCCGGCAAGCCGTTCTCAAGCTCAGTGCAGGGTGGACTGGAAGAGGGGTGGCAGCGGGATGGAGACGCCGTGGCCGTGCGCGTTCATCGATTTCGGCTCCGTCGCTTGCGGCGGACAGCTCCTGCGGTCTTCTACATGCGTGGGGTGTTTCCTCCCCAGGGTGCGCGGCGGCCTGGTGTCTCCGTCTCCGGCGTTGCTCGGCGGTGGAGTTCGGTTCCAGGCGTTTGCGGTGGTTCAGCACTTGCTGCTGTTGTGCTGAGTTTCTTCGGTTTGTCTCGACTGCGGTTTTCTGTTCCTTCGTTTTGTAATTTGCTCTGAATCGCAGTTGTAAGTTCCTTTCAAAAAAAAAATAGAGTTTAGCATCGCCATGATGATGATCCAGTGTTAAATACTACTACTAGTGTAACATACCGTCACAAGATTTTTGATTTCTTTGTCAGCAGCCCTTTGTGTCGCAAGCTCTAGCTTGACAGAGTGACCACGACATGGTTGTTTGGTTTGTCCAAACCTACAGGGCTGGCCGTGTGCTTGGCTGGGTTGGAAGATGAATCCACGCGATTGACGGCCGTTGCAACCTAGCCTGCTAAACTTTTCCTATTCTCACGTGTTTCCGACGATTGATGATCTAATACAAACTGAACATCTATATATTTATTAAGTTTCTGACAGCCTTTTTGTTATGCACTGCACATGATGTTATTACTGTCTATCCTCCATTCTGGTCCATCTCAACAAAAACTGGCTGCCAACAGGCCAGCACCACCAAATAAAGGACGGAGAGAGCATTTCAGATGTTTATGTAAAACGTTAATGTTACTGGAGATTTTTTTTAGAAATGGGGAGAAGCCCCAGACTCTGCATCGAGTGATGCACACAGCTTTTTATTAAAAATTATTGTAGCTTCATCTGTTTACATCTAAATGATCACATAAGTTTGAGACATATATCAACCATCTAAACAACAATATAACCGAACTACAACAGTCGACTAGTATGTTGCCACGTAGGTCGGGAGAAAAACTCCTGTGCCACCAACAGGAACCGCGCGCATCCAGACACCATAAATTCCTGCTGGTCCGAAGTAAGCAGGGTAGCCCATAGCTGGATCCAGTATGTCGCCATGTTGATAACCTGTAAGACATGAAAGTTTGTTTTCCTGTTAAAGATAAGATTATTCCGGCAATTCCAAATAGACCAACAAATAGCTGAAACGCCAATACGAATTCTATCTTTGGTCTTTTTATCAATCTCATTCAACCAGTTTTCAAACATATTAGAAACATTGGAAGGTGGAGGGATGTTATACGTACAAAAAACAATACGCCAAATGAGTCTAGCAAAAGGACATGTGATGAACAAATGATATATGGACTCTTCATCTCCACAAAAAGAACATTTATTACATCCATGCCAATTTCTCTTTACTAAATTATCTTTTGTGAGCAAGACCTTTCTGTTAAGGAACCACATAAATATTTTTATCTTAAGAGGTATTTCTAACTTCCATAAATATTTACGCAAAAATCTAGTATCTTCATTCATTAAATCCTCATACATAAATTTTACCGTAAAGATACCATTAGTGGTAAGCTTCCAAACAAACTTGTCAGGAATATCGGACAGATTAATATCCATCAATCGAATGCATAAGTGAGACCATGCATCCCATTTTTCGTCAATTAAGGCTCTCCTGAAAGTCATATTTAAAGGAGGCGCCCCGTTTAAAACATCATGCACATAAACATTCTTTTGCTGCGCAATGTTATACAATGTTACTGGAGATGTTTAATTACAAGGTTTATGCGCAACTACACATAGTTTAAGTACAGCTGCGAATAGTTTAAGTGCAATATAAAAGAGAGGTGAGA
The DNA here is from genome assembly GCA_947311845.1 of Poa pratensis. Taxonomy (NCBI): domain Eukaryota; kingdom Viridiplantae; phylum Streptophyta; class Magnoliopsida; order Poales; family Poaceae; genus Poa; species Poa pratensis. The sequence continues at coordinate 70,825,458 of CAMZMU010000034.1, read as the reverse complement.
TATTGTGTATTCTTGGGGTCAAGATTCTCATATGTGATGGGCAAAAGAACTAACTCCAACCAATAATATGAATCAAATAAAAAAGGTAGCATAAAAAATACGGGTTAAGAAAGATGGTTCCATCGTTGCATGCCAAGTCCTTTTTATTAATGCTGATAAGCTGTCTGTGTACAGGTAGAACAGATCACATTTCTGTTTCTTTCTAAGTAAGTCTAATGATCCGGCTGGTTTCTAGTTCAAAGGAGTGTGGACTATTTTTCAGACCATAATTGTAACTATCTATTTATTAATCCCATTCACCCCGAGACTGGCCCTTATATTTAACTTGAAGGGATTAATCCCCTCTTATATGTAAGTTTTATCATAAGTGCGATTTCCAGCAAGGGCTTGCCTGTTATTCACTTGAAGAAAAAATGTATTGACCAAGTATGTTGTAACAAATAGTTGCCGAAGCAATACTACTGGAACAGTTAAAATATGAGAGGGAGAAAACAGTCATGCCTGTCCAGTACTCCTACTAATTGCTGCTTGTTCTTTTTTTTTTTTTTGCGGATAAACTTCGGGATTTTATTCCATCACAATAGAGTTACAATCAGCTAACACAAACTGTTCAACAAGATCTGGCATATGGAACACCACACCGGCGGAGCTCCCCCCAGTCCTTCCAAAGTTAGCTAAACAATCGGCAACTCTATTTTGTTCCTTAGAAATTTTCATAAAACTAAAATCCCGAAGACTAAGCAGACGTTTCACTTCAGCTATCAGATGACCATATACCGATCGGTCTATAGATGGATTCTGACTTGCAGCAATAGCCGAGGCACAATCAGATTGGATGACAACAGGCGTGCCACACCACTCTAGAGCTAGAGCTATCCCTTCCCTGATCGCCTCAATTTCTGCCTCCATAGCATCATTACAGTGGGGTAAGAATCTATAAGCTGAAAATATTACTGCACCATTTGAATTTCTGAGAATCATCCCAGTACCACCATTTCCTTCGGAATCAAATGATCCATCCACCGATAGAGCAGAAACTTCAGGGCTAGGATTTGGCCAGACCATATTGATTTTCTTTATAACACCGCCAGATGGTTTTGGAACTGTCACACATGGAGCTTTCCCTTTGATTATTTCCATCACAGACTGTTGTCGTAATTGAAACAGAGTATCAAAGTAACTACAAAGGTATCTCTTGGTTATACTCGGCGGAGGAACCAACTTAGCATGGGTTAAATCATTCCGTAACTGCCAAATCCTCCACATCATCATGACGATCATACTCCTCGTTTGTTCCGGCCGTGTATCAAGAAGATCGAACAACCATTCATGTCCAGAATTCATCACTGTTTCTTTGGATGGGATCATCCACACATCAGACATACACTCCCAAATTGCAGCTGCGTGTGTACATGCTACTAAGGCATGAAACGAGTCCTCATCAGTGATACCACATAGGGGACATGTGCTCAGGACGTCCAAATGACGCTGGTTCATGCACTTGTTCGTAGGTAGCGCACCTACAATGATCTTCCACGCAAAGATCTTCATCTTTTGTGGTAACGGCAGCTTCCACACCATACGCCAAGCCGGTCTCTCACCATCTGGTCTTGAACTAGAAGCTCCAGCTGATACAACATCTACATGGTTCGAAACCGCAAGATGGTAGGCACTGCGAACCGTAAAGTTGCCAGACTTTTCAGGTTGCCAAGCCAAGAAATCATTTTGTCTCAATGGTGAGGTACGAATTTTTAAAATAGCTTCCACATCTACTGGTAAGAACCACTTGGACAGTAGGTCATTGTTCCATGCACCGTTATCCTCCAAGAAATCAGATACTCGCTTGAATCTGCACTCTCCTCTTTTTGATATTGGCCTATAAGTTGGCCCTTTTGGAATCCATGGGTCTCTCCATACACGAATTTCTGACCCATTACCGACTCTCCATATCACTCCTCTCTTTAAAAGTTCGAGGCCATATTCCACACCCTTCCAAACAGCCGAAGAATTTCCCGTAAAGACAGTGTCCATAAGATTTCCATTCGGAAAGTATTTGGCTTTCAGCAAGCGAGCACATAAACTCTCTGGATTATCTAGTAATCTCCACGCTTGCTTAGCCAGGAGAGCTTGATTAAAACACCTCATATCTCTAAATCCCATTCCACCATGTGACTTAGGCAGTATCATGCTCTCCCATGCCAACCATGCCATTTTCCTCTTCCCATTTTCTACACCCCACCAGTATTGTCTTACAAGTTTTGTAAGCTCATCAGTCACTGAAAAGGGAAGCTTAAAAACACTCATAACGTATGTTGGTATTGCTTGAGCTACTGCTTTAATAAGTATTTCCTTAGCTCCTGAGGACATATACCGTTCTGCCCAATCTACAAGCTTTTTACTCAGCCTAGCTAGCAAGGGTTCAAATCTCCCTTTATTCATACGTCCGTCAGGCACAGGTAAACCGAGATACTTGGGATCAAACACCTCTTGGATTACTTCCAAAATACCTTTCACTTCAGCCAAAGCATTTGCTGGACATGTCTCTGCGGAAAAAATGGAACACTTCGCCGGATTCATAAGTTGCCCGGTTGCCGAAGCATAAGTGTTCAAAACATTCTTGACTGCAGAAGCTTGACTTGCATTTGCTTTAAAGAAGAGCATAGTATCATCAGCAAACAACAGATGAGATATCCCAGGAGCGCGCCGACAAATTTTAATCGGCTCCAATACATTGTCCCTCATTGCCTTGTTTAGTAAACCAGAAAGAGCATCAGCAACAAATAAGAACAGAAAAGGGGACAAAGGGTCACCTTGCCGCAACCCTCTTGAAGGGATAAATTGTTCCAACATTTTTCCATTGAACTTGACAGAATATTTCACCGACCTCACACATTCCATTATCCAAGAAACCCATATAGGAGAAAAGCCCCACTTGAGTAAAGATTTCTCCAAGAAGTCCCAATCTACTCGATCATATGCCTTTGAGAGATCGAGCTTGTAAGCACAAAAGTGAGAAGATCCAATCTTTTCGTGCTGAATGTAATGCAAACATTCAAAAGCAATTATAGCATTGTCCGATATCGACCTCCCCGGAATAAAAGCACTTTGGTTTTCTGAGATAAGATCTGTTAAGATAGGCCTTAGTCGATTGACAAGACATTTAGAGACAACCTTGTACACCACATTGCACAGGCTAATCGGTCTAAAATCTTTCATACATATGGGGTTAGGTATTTTTGGTATCAACACGATAGTGGTTTCATTGACACCACTCGGCATGACCCCTTTGACGAAGAAGAGACGAACTGCATTAATAATCTCCACCTTGATTACACCCCAATTTCGCTGATAAAAGCGGGCTGGAAACCCATCTGGGCCTGGCGCTTTAAGTGGCCCTATCTGGAACATTGCATCCGAAATTTCATCATCTGAGAAGTCCTTACAAAGAGCTTCATTCATCTCCATTGATACCCTCTCCGGAATTTCAGCTAGAGCAACCTCAGGTGTTAAGGTTGGGTCCTTTGTAAAGAGCTCCTTAAAATATGATGTTGCCAACAACTCCATCTCACTTGGTACCTGCGTACATGACCCATCGTCCTTAATCAGTTTGTGAATTAAATTTTTGCGAGCACGCCATACAGCTTTCCGGTGAAAGTATGCAGTATTACGATCACCCTCCTTGAGCCAATTAATTCTAGATCGTTGCAGCCACATCATCTCTTCGCGATATAATAACTCATCCATCCTGTCCATTTTATTTCTAATCACACTCCGATCAGCATCAGAAGCATGAAGAGCCTCTAGCTCAGCTCTTAGCTTCTCCAATTCCTTTGTAACATGACCAAATTTCTCTTTGCTCCATTCGTGCAAGTTCTGCATAATCCCTTTCATCGATGTCACCACAGAGCCAAGATCACCCAGAGGTCGGTGCTTCTCCCACGCTTGATCTACCACCTCGGGTAAAGAAGATTCTCTTTCCCACATAATCTCGTAACGTAGTGAGCTCTTCATCCGCGGCGCGTTGGCCTCAGCAAGCAAACTCAACAAAACAGGACAATGATCTGATCGTGGTGATGTCAGGTGTCGAATAGCCGGATGAGGGAATAAATCCCTCCATTGGTCATCAGCACATGCACGATCTAGACGGACACGGACATTCTGTACACCGCCCCTTCTATTGTCGTATGTGAAAGGGACACCGAGGAACCCTAAATCCGAGAGTTCACATAGGTTCAACGCATCACGGAAGGCAGCCATTTGACTTTCAGCACGTAGTGTATTTGAAAAGTGCTCATGCTGCCACATAGCTTCGTTGAAGTCGCCACATACCAACCATGGAGCTGACAGTTGAGTCCTTAAATTAACTAGCCGGCTCCACATATAATGTCGATCCTCAACTCTTGGCTCACCATATACGAAGGTAGTTCTCCAACTTAGATCCCTCGATTCATCCACTACCATAACATCAATAAACCGTTGATTGGAATCAAGCACTGTAACTTGTAGAGAATCATCCCAGAATAAAGCAAGACCACCACTCAAGCCATTACTACTCACAGCACACAAACCCCGTAATCCCAGCCTACTCCTCAGCAGCTTCATACGGGCCTCAGATTGCCTGGTTTCACAAAGGAAAACAAGTCTAGGGGAGTTAGCCTGGCACAAAGCTAACAAATCACGGACTGTCCGGCGGTTCCCTACACCCCGGCAGTTCCAAAATAGGAGATTCAATAGACCGGCCATTTCTCTTCTAGACTGTTGATCGTCTTCTCGCACAGTTAACACCGACGTACCAGACACGGCCAATCGAACTCCAAGAAGAGCAGCTAATCGTTGTAACCTTGCTGCAGACCACGCCACCAAGAACAGCTACCCTGCGGCCAAACCTTAGGAAGCTGCCCACGGAGCAAACAAAGAACAAAAATTCTCCCAACTCGGAGTCTTCAAACCAGAACGGGACAGAACCACCGTCGGAAGCGTCCGACGGGAGGAGCCTAAGCACCTCTGTGAAAGAGGAACACGTACTCTGTTCCACCCGAGACACTTGTGTCGAGGCTGAACAAAAGTGCGGACAAAACGGCGATTCCACTTGGGGGAGAGCAAAACGAAGCTAATAACCTCAGAAAACAGTCAGTTCACGGATTCTGATCCGGAAGAAGAAAGAGATTGTGGATATCTGGGTGGTGGTTCAGAAATTGGGGATTCCTTTGGAACGTGGCTTAGATGGGGGGAACGGGTGGGTTCGTGCAGAGGAGAAACGAATCAAGCGGAACTGGATGAGAACGAAGGAATTGATTCGACAGGGGATTCAGATCTAGGGAAGGAATCGATCGGAAGAATCATAAGGAAGGGGAAGGAAGAGATCGGCAATCGCCAGAAACGGCATGTCGCCAAACAGAACTCGTCTACCCAACAATTGCTGCTTGTTCTTGGAGCAGAGCTCGATCGGAAGAGTCTGCAGCTAATTCAAAATCAAAATTTGCTGTGTCAAAATCTCTCAAGTCAAGGAGAGAAGCATGTTGCCGCTTTATTCTCAGGCTTGATCGGATGCGATAAAATTCCTGCATGAGATCCAAGCAATATTAGGACAACTGATGGAAGTATTGCCATCCGATCTTTGGTGTTCATAGGTGATAGACTATTGCTCCTATACCAGAATCATGCTAGGTGGAAAACCAAATGCCTGAGAAGGAAGCGCCAGCAAAGCTAGTCACAAACTCAAAATATTAAAGTTCAATACTCGTAAGTGTGAGAGGCAATTGCAACCTGTGTAAGCTCCTGCAAAATCTCCATAGGACGAGCCAAGGTATGAGAAAGGACTTCTGAGTCTCATTTGAGAATTTACTTGCTGAAATTGCTTCAATGATTTTTCAATTTCCATCTCGATGTCGTTCCCTGAACAATCATATTTAGTGGAAACCAATTTACGGTATGCACTCATTTCGTCATCCAACTGAGCTTCCAGCCTCCTTGCCTTTAAGGAAACAAAGGTGCTTCAAACTCTGCGACAGTTAAAACAGAAGTCTATATGTGCTCATATTGTTGTACCCAAAGTTGTTGCCCAATGATTGTAAAAGACACGGATTTGTCACCCTTGCAGGCCTGTAAGTGTGCTAAGTTCTTATTAGTAACAGATGAAGATGCAAACACAGAGATCGACGATGACTATATCGAGCAAGCTACCATCTATAGGAGCTGAATTTTGACAAGCTGGAATGGTTGAAACAGGAGGTCTCATGAAACTATAAGGATGCAAATGAAATGGCAAAAGTATGTGCAGTCAGGGCTGGGCCCACTGTGGTGCTAAGTGTGCCGGCCGCACAGGGCCCATGAAATTTGGGGGCCCCAAATTTTTGTATAAACAGTATATAGTTTACTGGGACTGGGTCGCAATATTCGCCAAGCGCCGCTCACGGTGAGCGCCTATGCAGCGCGGTACGCGGAGCTTGGCTCCCTCCGCGTACCCCCATCCCCGCGTGGACACTCATGGGCCTGGCCCAATTATGTGTTTCGGTCACTGTTTCGATATGGGCTATGTAGAAAATGGAGAAAATGTTTGTTTCGGTCAGTGGTTCGCATGTATGTTTCCTCTCTCTATCCGTTTCGGTCTCTGTATCCGTTTTCAAATATAGTTTAAATTTTGAAATATGGTTCCATTTTCAAATTTGGAACCATATTAAAATTTGGAACCATATTTAAAATAGAACCATTTTTAAATTTGAAAGTATTTTTAAATTTGGAACCATTTTCAAATTTCGAACTGCTTCAAAAACGGAACCATTTTCAAATTTGGATCCGTTTTCAAATTTGGTTCTAATTTTCAAATTTGGAACCGTTTTGAAAACAGAACCATTTTGAAACTTGGATCCCATTTTAAAACTTGGATCCGATTTTAAATACGGTTCCAAATTTGAAATATGGTTCCATTTTCATAATGAAACATTTTTAAATTTGGAACCATTATCAACTTTGGAACCATTTTCAAATTTGGAACCATTTTTAGAATGGAACCATTTTACGAATTTTGAACCCTTTTAGAAAAATGGAACCATTCTCAAATTTGGAACGGTTTTTAAAATGGAACCATATTTAAAATGGAACAATTTTCAAATTTGGAACCATATTTACATTTTCAAAATGGAACCATTTTAAAATTTGGAACCATTTTCAAATTTGGAACCATTTTTCGAATTTGGAACCATTTTCGAAAACGGAACCATTTTTTAATTTGGAACCAATTTCAACTTTGGAACCATTTTCGAATTTGGAACCATTTTTTAAAATGGAACCATTTTCAAATTTGGAACCGTTTTCAAAATAGAACCAATTTCAACTTTGGAACCATTTTTAAATTTGGAACCAATTTCAACTTTGGAACCGTTTACAAAATGGAACCGTTTTTCAAATTTGGAAACGTTTTCCAAAATGGAATCATTTTCAAATTTGTACCAATTTTAAAATGGAACCATTTTCAACTTTGGAACCATTTTCAAATTTGGAACCGTTTTCAAAATGGAACCAATTTCAACTTTGGAACCATTTTTAAATTTGGAACCAATTTCAACTTTGGAACCGTTTTCAAAATGGAACCGTTTTTTGAATTTGGAAACGTTTTCCAAAATGGAATCATTTTCAAATTTGTACCAATTTTAAAATGGAACCATTTTCAACTTTGGAACCATTTTCAAATTTGGAACCGTTTTCAACTTTGGACCATTTTCAGATTTGGAACCATTTTCAACTTTGGACCATTTTCAAATTTTGAACCATTTTCAAAATGGAACCGTTTTTCGAATTTGCAAACGTTTTCAAAAATGGAATCATTTTCAAATTTTTACCAATTTTAAAATGGAACCATTTCCAACTTTGGAACCATTTTCAACTTTGGAAACATTTCAAAATTTGGAACCGTTTTCAAAATAGAACCATTTTTCGAATTTCGAACCAATTTCAACTTTGGAACCATTTTCAAATTTTCAACTTTAGAACCATTTTAAATTTGAAACCAATTTCAACTTTGGAACCATTTTCAAAATTGGAACCGTTTTCGAATTTGGAACCATTTTCAAATTTGGAACGGTTTTTAAAATGGAACCATTTTTGAAAATGGAACCATTTTTAAATTTGGAACCATTTTCAACTTTGGAAACGTTTCAAAATTTGGAACCGTTTTCAAAATGGAACCATTTTTCGAATTCGGAACCAATTTCAACATTGGAACCATTTTCAAAGTTGGCACCGTTTTCAAAATGGTACCGTTTTTCAAATTTGGAAACGTTTTAAAAAATGGAATCATTTTCAAATTTGTACCATTTTTAAAATGGAACCATCTTCAACTTTGGAACCATTTTCAAAATTGGAACTATTTTCAAATTTTCAACTTTGGAACCATTTTCAAATTTGGAACGAATTTCAACTTTGGAACCATTTACAAATTTGGAACCGTTTTCGAATTTGGAACCGTTTTCAAAAATGGAACCATTTTCAAATTTGGAACGGTTTTTAAAATGGAACCATATTTAAAATGTAACAACAAAATACGGTGAACCAAAAAAATACCGTTAACAAAGAAATAGTGAACCGAAAATGCGGTGAACCAAAAATCATAGTGAACCATAAAAATTGCAATAACCAAAATATAGTAAACCAAAAATGCCGGTGAGAACCGAAAATAATAGTAAACAAAAAAATGTCGGTAAACCAAAAATAATAGTGAAAAAAAATGTCGTTAACAAAGAAATAGTGAACAAAAATGTCGTTAACAAAGAAATAGTGAACCAAAAATGTGGTGAGCCAAAAATGATAGTGAACCATACAAATTTTGTAAACCAAAAATAATAGTGAACTAAAGATAATAGTAAACAGAAAATGCCGGTGAACCAAAAATGCCGGTGTACAAAACAAATAATGAACCAAAAAAAGATGAACCGACAAAAACAGTGAACAAAAATATGTCGACGAACCAAAAATAATAGTGAACAAAAAATAATAGTAAACCGATATAATTGTGAACCATAATTTTTTATGAAGATAGAATACAAATAAATTTAAATAAATGTGAGAGAAAGAAGTCGAAAATAAAAAAGTACATAAAATGGAAGACAAATTAAAATGAAAACAAAAAATAAAATAACGAAAGAATAAAGCAAGAAACATAGGGATAAGAAACGAGAAATTTTAAATAGAAAACAAAAAATAAAAGAAAACACGAGAAGATCGACATTCTCGTCTTCCCAGCTTATACAGTCACCGAAGGAATTTGTCTTTTGGAGCAGCACGTACGTGAAAGAATGAAAGAGAGAAACAGTCGGGAGAAAATGGGCCAGCCCAGAAACGAGTGAGGGGGTACGCGGAGCTGTGCACGCTCCGCGGTACACGATGTATAGGAATTGCACCGCTCGCGCGTCCGCGTCCGCGTCTGATCGAGCTCTAGCCGTGGGCTACTGGGCCTCACGCATCACTCCTCGCTTGCATATTCACGATCGGCAACGAATGCTCAGGCACGCACGTGCACGTCGCTGACTAGGGCCGGGGCCTGCAGTCCTGCACGCATACGATTGGAACACGATCGATTGGATTTGGATCAACATCAACGAATCACCGTGGCCGCCTGGCGCCCGATCGATTGGATTTGGATCCACATCAACGAATCACCGCGGTCGCCTGGCGCCTGTTGGTTAACTTAATGGCTGCGCGTATTTCAAAAAAAACTTATTGGCTGCGTGCGTGCACGTAACCTTGGCATTGCGGCTCAAAATTATGAGAGAATCCTCATTGGTATTCGCAGGTCTGTGGATTGGTATCTTTGTAGTTCGACGGCTGCCTTCAGAAAAGTTCAAGATTGTGTCATGGAAAAAGAAAGAGTTTGAAGATTTGCTCTTTTCTTTTAGACTTTATTTTGTAATCGCTGTAGTCAGCTCATGTATCTCTACCATGTACTATTCGCTACTATAATATATGGTATTATTGTCAAAAAAGAGTAAAATCCATCAAAGATCACTGAACTTGAGGCCATTACTCGCGGTTGTCACCGTACATCATTATGCGCTAGTTACGGTCACTCAATATGCGTGTACATGTCATCGAAGGTCACCGGAGCCTGTACAGCGACGTATTTTCTGACGTGGCACTGCAGTGACCAGTCTACGGCGGTGAAATATTTGCAAAAGGCCCCGTCTCAATTTTGAATTTCTATTCAAAGTCAAACTAGTCGGTGGGACCCATTGGTCACTATCACACACCCAACTTCTTCTTCCTCCTCTCTATCTCTTCCTCTGTCTGCCCAACCGCCCTCCGGCGAGGCTCATGTGCTGCTGACAATATAGCTATCACATAAATCATTCTTATCATGATCCACATGCATAAAAGTATCATTACTCTCCATACAAGCATAATAAATTTCATTAGTCATAGTGGGAGTAAAACTAGCACATCCATCATTATAATCATCATAAATTGCATGCATAGTATAATTATAATAAACTTTATCCTCAATAGTAGGTGGAACTAAAATATCACAATTATTATAATCAGCATAAATTGGAGGCAAAGTATCATCAAAGCAAATTTCCTCCTCCAAAGCTAGGGGACTAAAAAGAATATTTTTATCAAAACCAGCCTCCCCAAGCATAGATCTTTCCATGGCATTAGCAATAATGATGTTCAAAGAATGTATGCTAATAACATTGCTACTGTCATGATTGTTATGCAGATAAAGTTCCATAGGCTTTTAAATTTTCTCTTCAAACACCTCATGTCCCAATTCAAGATAAAGTTTATAAAGCTCCCTCATGTTGTTTTCAGCCATAGGACTAGTTTCAAGGAAAGTAACCATTGATAGCAAGTAAAAAGCTAGACATAATAACTCAGCAAGACAATAACAAAGTAATGAGATTGGAAGCATGAGACTCCCCTTGCAGAAGTCTCTTACTCCCCGGCAACGGCGCCAGAAAAATGCTTGATGACGTGGGACACACGTTCGTTGGGAGACCCCAAGAGGAAGGTATGAAGCAGTGCAGCAGCAAGTTTCCCTCTGTAAGATACCAGGGTTACCAGATCCAGTAGGAGCAAGAAGCACTTCTGAAGGTTGTCAACGGTGCCAGAAAAGTACTTGCGTGTGGAAGGGAGTTCGGCTGTTGACGTGGAACCTGCACACAACACAATCAAACTATTTTGCCCCAACGAAGCAGGAAGGGTGTCAATCTTCCTGGCTTGCTGAAAACAAAGTATTAAACGTATGGTGTGGAAAATAGTGTTTAATTGCAGAGAATGAAAAGGAACAATGATTGCAGTTGGTTGGATTATCAGTGTAAAAGAATGGACTGGGGTCCACAGTTCACTAGTGGTGTCTCTCCATAAAAGATAACTAACATGCTGGGTGAACAAATTACAGCTGGGCAATTGACAAAATATTGAGCGCATGAAAATGCATATATATGACATGATGATTACTATGATATTCATGTGGGCATTATGACAAAATACATAGACCGTTATCCAACAGCGTCTATGACTAATAATCCACCTCCGGGTTGTCATACTGAGTTCCCCGTTGGTATTAAGTTGCAAGCAACGGATAATCGCATTAAGTAACGTGCGTAATGTAAACAAATGCATTAGACCTAACGGCGCACCCTTAAGCTAAGCATCGGTTATTTTATCCCTAGTGGCAACAGCACATCCACAATCTTAGAAGTTGCTGTCACTCTCCCAGATTACCGGAGGCATGAACCCACTATCTAGCATAAATACTAACTCTTGGAGTTACAAGCATCTACTTGGCCAAAGCATCTACTAGTAACGGAAAGCATGCAAGATCATAAATAACATATAAGATAGATTGATAATCAACTTGACATAGTATTCAATATTCATCGGATCCCAGCAAACACAACATGTAGCATACAATAAGATGATCTTGATCATGATAGGCAACTCACAAGATCTAAACATGATAGCATAAAGTGGAGAGACAACCATCTAGCTACTGCTATGGACCCGTAGTCCAAAGATGAACTACTCACGCATCAGTCCGGAGGTAGGCATGGTGATGTAGAGCCCTCCGGTGATGATTCTCCTCTCCGGTAGGGTGCCGGGAAGAGTTTCAGAACCCTCCCGAGCTAGGGTTGACGACGACGGCGGCTACGGAACTTTTCGTGGATGGAGGCTCGGGTGTCTAGGGTTTTCCCGTGAAGATGAATAAATAGCCGAAAGGGCGGCGGCTGGAGCGACCCGGGGGCCCACACCCCACCACGGCGCGGTTGGAGGGGGGCCGCTCCACCCTAGGGTGTGGCGCCCTCCTCGGTCACCTCCGTCTCTCCTTCGGACTTCGTGTACGTGTTGGAAAAATAGGAGGTCCTGTCCAGATTTCGTCCAATTCCGAGAATATTTCCAGAACAGCTTTTCTGAAATACAAAAACAGCAGAAAACAGGAACTGGCACTGTGTCATCTTGTTAATAGGTTAGTCCCAGAAAATGCATAAAAATGCTATGAAGTGTATGTAAAACATGTAACAATTGATATAATATCAACATGGAACATCAGAAATTATAGATACGTTTGAGACGTATCAGCAATATATAGGCGAAAGGGCGGCGTCGAGAGGCACCCGAGTCAACCACACCACCCCTCAGTGCCACCCCCTTCTTGGCCGCGCCCATGCATGGTGTGGAGGCCGTGGGCCTCCCCCGGACTTGTCCTTTTGGCCCATGGAGTCTTCTGGTAAAATAGTGATGTACGTTGATTTTCGTCCAATTCCGAGAATATTTCCCGACTAGCTTTTCTGAAACGGAAAAACAGCAGAAAACAGGAACTGGCACTGTGGCATCTTGTTAATAGGTTAGTTCCAGAAAATGCATAAAAATGCTATGAAGTGTAATCAAAACAAGTAGCAATTGATATAATAACAGCATGGAACATCAAAAATTATAGATACGTTTGAGACGTATCATCCGGATCCACCCAAGTGTTGTAGGTGTGCTTCCCAATCCATTTGGAGTAAGTGGTAATGTTTTCCTCGGATCCTTTTGTGACTGGAACATCCAAAGCTTCAAAGCATTGACGAGAGAGTTGTTGTTCCTTCTTGTCACTTTCATGTGCTTGGTAGGCTCGAACATTTGCATCCTCTTGATGGCAAAAGATGGACTTCTTGGAGTTAGCAAGCCACTTCTTGAAACTTTTGTCTTGACCTTTGTACTTGGGAGGTAGCTCAAAAGTGGGATCATCCTCATCATCATTGGAGCTCTCTTCAATGGAGGGAATGAGAGGCGGACGATGTGCCTTCATGAAAAGATCCTTGACTCTATGCTCGGTGGGCTCTTCATCATTATCCAAATGGATCAAAGGGAGACGCTGTTTAGTCCACACATGAATGATCAACTTATAGAAAAGAGCAACAAAGATGGAAACCCTCCTTTTCACAACAACATCATATACTTCATTCCAAATGATATCCATCACATCAAGCTTCTTGCCTTGGCCAACCATGAGGGCGGACTCATACATGATATCAATCAACCTTCCATGAATTTGATCAAAGTTGCCCACCCGGGGAGCAACGGTGTTGCGGTAGATCCTATGCATGATATCCCACACCTTCAACAAGTCCCTTTGCTCCCCCACAACTGCACGGCCTTGAATGTAGAGATCATAGAGAACCTCGGGCTTCATGGGTTTGTTGTTGTAGTTGATGCAGAAATATTGAGCCTTGGCATCATCATCCATGTCAAAACCATGATCAACCGTGCCAATGAGAGATGCAAAGTCACTCCATTTTGCCTCAAACACTTCATCCTTGGACATCCACTTGATCCTTCTAGGTGCATCATTAAAAAAATGCACCGTGGCAAAGAATTGCATTATAATGTGCTCATTGTAGTCTTGTTGGATCCCAATATAGTCATAGATCCCAAATTCCTTGCAAATCTCAATGGCCTCGCCAAAGTAGTTCACATGCTTCTCCATGTACTCCATGTTGATGCAAAACTGGCCAACAACTTTTGTCTTGTGTTTTGGGAGAACTTCAATAAAAATCTTCTCTTGAAACAAGTTATGGAAGCCCGGAGTGTTGAAGAAAGGCAGCTTGGGAGTGGCATACAGATTCATCCTTCGTTCACGAACAAACTCACGAGCGGACATGAGAGAGAGAGACTTGCGTTGAGCTGCCTTGACCTTCGCAGCATTGGAGAGCTGCCTGCGAGTAGTCTTCTCGGGCAAAACCTCGGGCTCTTCGTCTTCATCATGAGCTTTTCCATTGCGAGCACGCTTGGCGGCCCGCTTAGTGTGACTCCCACCACCCTGCTTACTAGATCCTAAGAGAGCAGACGAAGATAGCAAGGGGTGAGTATTGCAAAACAAACAAGACAACAAAGAAGAGAATAAGATTTGAGCAACCCAGGAAAATTCCAAATCGGGCGGTAGTACCGCTAGTCTACCGGTAGTACCGGTGGCCGGTAGTACCGCTGGTACAGCGGTAGTACAGGAACCCCCAGATCTAGCGGTTGACTTGCGGTATCACCCCGGTCTATGAAATCGTCCAATGAAATTGCTCAAAAATGATTCTAAGATAGGGATCTACACTTTCCTACAACTTCTACCCCTAGAACGACGGAAAACATGATCTCCATTGCATCTCAACGAATCTAGGTTGAGAGAGAGAGGAGGAAAAGGTTTACCCGAGTTCATGGTGGGGGAGGAGAGGAAGGAGAAGATCCCGAGCGACCCAGGGCCGGAGAGGGGTCGTCCAGGCGGTCGGATTTGACGGCGGCGGCGGCAGGTGGGAGTGTTATGCGAATGGGGGTTGGGGGTGGAGGGGATAGAATGAGGTTCTAACCCTCCACGCCCAACTTAACCCCATGAGAACAGCCCCCAGCCGTAGTACCGTTGACCCAGCGGTAGTACCACCCGAGCTGGGACTGCCGGTAGTAGGCAAGGAGTACCGCTCCTGGAGAAGAGCGGTAGTACCGGCTACCTGTGTAACATCCCAATTTTCACAAAAATTTAAAACTTTTCATTTGCATCATGCATCATGTCATTGCATCATTGTTTGCATTGTGTTCGTTTTCAAATTATAAAAATATAGAGAATTTGTCTCAAAAACAATATTTGCATTTTATCTGCAAATGCTTTTTGAAACCTATTTCAAATTTTAAATAAAGTTTTTGAATAGTTTATCCCCAATACATGCTAACCATGTGGGGCATGTTTTTACAAAAGTATAGAATCTGGTTTGAGTGGATTTGGTTTTATAAATCAAAAGTTATTTGATTTTGGTTAAAAAAACAGAAAAGAGAAAAAGTTTCTGGAAAAAAATGCGAAACGAGCTATATGGGCCGAGCCCAACTAACCTACGCGCGGGAGCGACGGATAGCGCAGCCCAACCGCGTGCTCTCCCTCGCTGCCACCCCGGCCCCACCCGTCAGCGCCTTCCTCGCCGTATCCGAACGGCATCGACGTCCGTGCTCGACACGGCCTCTGCCCGCCGCAGGGCCGGAGAGGGGTCATCCAGGCGGTCGGATTTGACGGCGGCGGCGGCAGGTGGGAGTGTTATGCGAATGGGGGTTGGGGGTGGAGGGGATAGAATGAGGTTCTAACCCTCCACGCCCAACTTAACCCCATGAGAACAGCCCCCAGCCGTAGTACCGCTGACCCAGCGGTAGTACCACCCGAGCTGGGACTGCCGGTAGTAGGCAAGGAGTACCGCTCCTGGAGAAGAGCGGTAGTACCGGCTACCTGGTACTATTGGCTCCCAGCGGTAGAACCGCTGGAAGCCACCGGTAGTACCGGGTACCTGGTACCTACGGTAGCCCTGGCGGTACTACTGCATTTGGAAACCAAGTTCCCAGGCAGCGGTAGTACCGCTGGTCCACCGGTAGTACCGGGCACCACTGTCAAGAACGACCTGAAGGAGATGTCAATATTGTTTTGCAAATGGAGGGAAACGTTTGAGGGGATGAGATTTTGGCTTAGGTTTAGATAAAGTAACTGGGGGAAGAGAGAAGTCCAAGTTTGCAAGAATCAACGATGAAAGGCCAAACTTGGAACACTCCACAAAGCGCAAGGAGTTCTAGAAAACCAAATAACACCAAATAAACGCCAACTCCGCACAAAGAGGAGGGCGATGGCCGAAGCCACCATGTATGAGAAAACTCAACCCGGAACCGCGAAGATATATCTTGGATTCCCGGCCAAAACTCATCGTTTAAGCACAAAGTGTCACCAAAGGTGACCAATGAAGCACGAATTGTCTATATGGGCATCATAGGGGTAGTATTGACTCATGTATTGAGCTACACTCCCCCCCTAAAACTATGCCTACATCCAAACTAGTTATCAAGTACGCTATGGGTAGGTGTGCGCGGTGCTCAAGCAAAGTTACTCGCATCAATGACATTTAGTTCATTCCTCAACTCTCGAAATCTTGTTTCATCAAGGGCCTTCGTGAAGATATCCGCGAGTTGATCCTTGGTACCTACATAAGACAAGTCAATGTTGCCCCTTTCCACGTGCTCCCGGATGAAGTGGTGACGCACTTCAATATGATTCGTCTTGGAATGTAGCACGGGGTTGTGGGCGATCTTGATGGCACTCTCATTGTCACAAAAGAGAGGCACCTTGTCGAAGTTGACTCCATAGTCCTTCAAGGTTTGCCTCATCCAAAGCAATTGAGCACAACAACTTGCGGCGGAGATGTACTCGGCTTCGGTGGTGGAGAGAGCAACACAATTTTTCTTCTTGGAAGACCAACATACCAAGGAGCGACCAAGAAATTGGCAACCCACGGAAGTGGACTTCATATCCTTCTTTTCTCCGGCATAGTCCGAGTCCGAATACCCCATGAGATGAAAGCTTGAACCCTTGGGATACCAAAGACCAAACTTCGGGGTATGAATCAAATATCGAAGGATGCGCTTAACCGCCATCATATAACTTTCCTTAGGAGCCGCTTGATACCTTGCACACTTACCCACACTAAACATGATATCCGGTCTAGATGCACAAAGATAGAGCAAAGAACCAATCATAGAACGATAAAGCTTTTGATCAACATCTTTACCCTCGGTGTCGGCGTGGAGATCATGTTTGGTGGACATCGGGGTCTTGCTAATCTTGGCACCCACCAAGTTGAATCGCTTGAGCATGTCTTGGGTATACTTGGCTTGCTTGATGAAGGTGCCTTCCCTATATTGCTTTACTTCGAATCCTAGGAAGAACTCCAACTCCCCCATCATGGACATCTCAAACTTGCTAGTCATAAGCTTGGCAAACTCATCATTAAAGGCATTGTTAGTAGAACCAAAAATGATATCATCAACATAGAGTTGGCATATGAAAAGGTTCCCTCCAACCTTCTTGGTGAAAAGGGTGGGATCTATGACACCCACTTGAAATCCACGATCGACTAGAAACTCGCGAAGGTGCTCATACCATGCACGTGGGGATTGCTTTAGGCCATAGAGTGCCTTCTCGAGCTTATAGACATGATAGGGATACTTGGGGTCTTCAAACCCGGGAGGTTGCTTCACATATACCAACTCATTAATTGGACCGTTAAGAAAGGCACTTTTAACATCCATTTGTTGTAGTTTAAAGTTATGATGAGATGCATATGGAATCAAGATGCGAATAGACTCAAGGCGAGCAACGGGAGCAAAGGTTTCACCGAAATCAACACCTTCGACTTGAGAGAAGCCTTGTGCCACCAATCTTGCCTTGTTTCGGATGACAATGTCGTTCGAATCTTGCTTGTTCTTGTAGACCCACTTGGTGCCGATGACGTTCTTGCAATCTTTTGGCCTTGGCACCAACTTCCACACCTTGTTGCGCTTGAAATTGTTTAGCTCCTCGTGCATGGCCTCCATCCAATCATGATCTTCAAGGGCTTCATATACTTTCTTGGGCTCGATGAAGGAGACAAAAGAATGATTTGTGCTAAAGCTTGCTAATTGCTTTCTTGTGACGACCTTGCCTCTAACATCTCCGAGGACTTTATCCAAAGTATTTTCTTTGAGGACGAGGTCTTGTTCTCTTCTCATTGCTCTTCTTGCCTTGACTTCCTCCGAAGTTTCTTGAGATGTAGCTTGATCATCACCTTCATCATGGGAGTCATGTGCACCACCATGATCTTGAACTTGTTCTTGATCATGAAGTTGTTCTTGGTCTTGTGTACCATCATGAGCTTGTTCTTGAACATCATGTGTAGTATCATTGGGTTGGACTTCATCAACAATGGGAAGATCTTGTTCAACAATGGGATCACTTTGTTCTTGAACTTGCTGAAAGTGCATGTGCTGCCCCATGCGTGGTTTTGGTAATTAATGACAATCCTTATGGACTAATGTTTGCATTAAGATATTCTTGTAGATCTTGTCCATAGGAAAAGATTGGAGTTCATGTGTTGGACTCTAGAAGATTACATGATTACCAAGGTTCTATCCAAGGGTTTATATGAAGAATGGTCTTGTGAAGAGTTGAGCTTATTGCAAGCATGGCTTGGAAAAGAAGTTTGAGTGAACTTTCATGCTATTTCCAAGCCATCATATATATCAAGAGAAGAAGATGAAGTGCAAGTCCAATATGATCCATCTCGGAAGATAACATTTGATTGAATCTTGCAATCAAGACATGAAGACGGAGCTTAGCGAGGCTCTCCCATAATGGAGTATGAGGGAGCATTTGGAGATGTCTTCACCAAGCAAAGAACAATCAAGAAAGGTGGTCCACTTGAAGAGATCAAGATCGTCATCATCTAGCTCAAGTGGAATGCGCAAGGCAAAGGTATGATCTTGATAGGTTTTCTATTTTACCGTCTCATGGTGTTAGTGGGAGACCGAG
This sequence comes from Poa pratensis, assembly GCA_947311845.1. Taxonomy (NCBI): domain Eukaryota; kingdom Viridiplantae; phylum Streptophyta; class Magnoliopsida; order Poales; family Poaceae; genus Poa; species Poa pratensis. The sequence continues at coordinate 70,806,626 of CAMZMU010000034.1, read as the reverse complement.
TTATAGGATAGACGACGTACTATCAAGAGGGTCTCTCAAGTGAGTAACTTGATCGCATATTTGTGGAGAGCTCAAACCTTTGCACACTTGGCATATCATCTTTCTTGGTTCTTATTTGGTTCTTCTCCTTGTTGGGTTTTGGTGCTTGTTATGATCCTCATAACAAGCCCAAGTTCTTCGAAAATGGATTTTGGATGGAAAACTTGTTACGTTCTCGGTGTTGAAAATATTACCGGTCCTCCTTGTAGGAAAGCTCTTGTCGCTATGTTCGTTTTCGTATTGGGCATTTTTGCAGTTTTTGTCGGCCAGCCCCCAGGCCGGTTGCATCGGGCGCCCCACCGGCCCCCAGGCCGGTCGCTTCGGCCACCCTGCCGGCCCCCTGGCCGGTTGCCCTTGCCATCATTGAGCTCGTTTTTCCCCTCTCTCTCCTCCATTGTTGACATTTGGAAAAACTTGCCTATCTCTCAATCTCTCCCATGATTCTTGCATATCTTTGAGGGAAAGTGAGAGGAGATCAAGATCTACATTTCCACCAATCCATTCCTCCTCTAAGTGAGGGGAACCTAGTAGATCGTGATCTTGGAGTTCTTGTGTGGTTCTCCTCTTTGTCCTTCCTCTCTTCTCCCCCATAAGCATTAGTTGCTTGTGGTGGGATTCGAGAGTGAAGGACTTGAGCCTTGTACTCTTGCCATTGCTTTGTGCATCAGTTTGTGCTCTCCACGAGGATTCGTGGAAGTTGAAAGCTTGTGAACTTGTTACTCTTGGGTATTTGGACCCTAGATGCCCGTGTGGTGGTTGAGACCCTTGTGTGGTCACTTGTAGCTGTTCGGGAGCCCCCAATCCCATTGTGGGTTGTGCCCCGGATCATTGTTGAAAGGCTCCGGATTTCCGCCTCGAAGGATTCCGATAGTGGAAGGTGAACCAAACCTTTGTGGTGCGGTTCATCGGAGAAGAAGGTGAAACATTTGTGGTTGTTGAACCATTGTGTTGGTTCACACCTCTCCAACGAGACGTACTCCCCTAAAAAGGAGGAACTCGGGAATACATCCTCGTCTCCGCGTACCTCGGTTATTTCTATACCCGAGCTCTTTACTTATGCACTTTACATTGTGATAGTCTTCGTGCTTGAAGTATTCTATATTGCTATCACCTTGTTGCTTGTCTTGCTTAGCATAAGTTGTTGGTGCACATAGGTGAACCTAGTCTATTTTGGTTGTTGGCTTGTTAATTTAAACACCTAGTTTTATTCCGCAATTCTCAAGCCTAAACCGGAAAAGTTTTAATTGCCTATTCACTCCCCCTCTAGGCGACATCCTTGTCCTTTCACTTGCTCGTTTGGTTGAGGGCTCGTAACTTGTTATTGGATCACTCGAGGAACTTGGATAGGTGATGAGTCTTGAGGTGGCTCAACTTAAGGAGGGTCCTCTTCAATAGGACGGATATCACCAATTGCCATCCTCCTCAAGGCGAGCTCCATGGGAACATCACCTACAACATTAGAATCAACTTGCCCCACTTGGGAGCCATTATCCTCATCAAACTTCACGTCACTAGACTCTTCAACTTGACCGGTGGTCTTGTTGTAGACTCTATAGCCGTGAGAGTTTGTGGAGTAACCAACAAAGATGCCCTCAATTGATCTAGTTTCGAATTTTGACAAGCGATTACCTTTCTTGCGAATGATACGCTATTGATAATGCCAGCAAATTTTGCACCGATCACTAGTCTCAAAACAATTCTGGAAGCTTTCACTATTTCGACTGGATTGAAAATTAACTACCACAAATCCTCTATGGTGCCGATTAACACTACCACTGAAGGATGTCTTGAGCTTGCCAATGCATTTGGATGCAAAGTAGAAGCCATGCCATTTACATACCTTGGACTGCCTATGCGAACATGAAGACCAAAAGTTGAGGATTTAATGCCCATGATTACCAAGATCGACAAAAGGCTAGCTGGTATTTCTAACCTACTTTCATATTGCTCCAGAATTGTTTTTATCAAGTCCATTATATCTGCTATGCCCATTCATATTATGTGTGCTCTCAAGATGCATGATACGTCTCCAACGTATCCATAATTTCTATTGTTCCATGCTTATATTATACCATTTGCTACATGTTTTATATACACTTCATATCACTTTTATGCATTTTCTGGGACTAACCTATTAACAAGATGCCACAGTGCCAGTTCCCTGTTTTCTGCTGTTTTTGGTTTCAGAAAGTTACTTCTGGAAATATTCTCGGAATTGCACGAAACAAAAGGCCAAATCCCTATTTTTCCAACATGTACACGGAGTCCGAAGGAGAGACGAAGACTCGCCACGAGGTGGCCAAACCACAGGCCGGCGCGGCAGGGGGCCCACCGCGCCGCCTGGTGGTTTGGGCCCCTCGGGGGTCCGCCGACATCGCCCCTTCGCCTATTTATTCCCCGAGTCGTGAAAACCCTAAAACACCGAGCCTTTCATCCAGAACATATTCGCTGCCGCCGCCGTCATCAACCCTAACTCGGGGGGTTCTGAAGCTCTTCCCGGCACCCTGCCGGAGAGGGGAATCATCACCGGAGGGCTCTACATCGCCATGCCCGCCTCCGGAGTGATGCGTGAGTAGTTCATCCTTGGACTATGGGTCCATAGCAGTAGCTAGATGGTTGTCTTCTCCACTTGTGCCATCATGTTTAGATCTTGTGAGCTGCCTATCATGATCAAGATCATCTTATTGTAATGCTACATGTTGTGTTTGTTGGGATCTGACTTATATTGATACCTATGTGGAGCTGAATATTATATTATCATGTCTATGTCATTTGTGATCTTGCATGCTCTCCGTTACTTGTTGAAGTCTTGGCCAAGTGAATACTTGTGACTCCAAGAGGGGGTATTTATGCATGATAGTTGGGTTCAACCTCTATTTAACCTGGGATAGTGACAGCAAGTTCTAAGGTTGTAGATGTGTTGTTGCCACTAGGGGTAAAACAACAATGCTTTATTCAAGGATGAATGTATTGTTTACATTACGCACATTACTTAATGCAATTGTCTGTTGCTTGCAACTTAATACTGGAAGGGGTACGGATGTTAACCGGAAGGTGGACTATTTAGGCATAGATGCATGCTGGATAGCGGTCTATGTACTTTGTCGTAATGCCCAAATGAATCTCATAGTAGACACCACAACTCGCACATGCATGTTATATGCACTTATCAATTGTCAATTGCCCAGCTGTAATTTGTTTACCCAGCATGTTAGTTATCTTATTGGAGAGACACCACTAGTGAACTGTGGACCCCGGTCCATTCTTTTACATCTGAAATACAATCTACTGCAATCATTGTTCTCTACTGTTTTATGCAAACAAACATCATCTTCCATACGATACGTTTAACCCTTTGTTTTCAGCAAGCCGGTGAGATTGACAACCTCACTGTTAAGTTGGGGCAAAGTAATTTGATTGTGTTGTGCAGGTTCCACGTTGGCACCGGAATCCCTGGTGTTGCGCCGCACTACACTCCTTCACCAACACCTTCGAAGCAACCTCGTTTTCCTACTGGTTCGATAAACCTTGGTTTCATACTGAGGGAAAACTTGCTGCTGAACTCATCATACCTTCCTCTTGGGGTTCCCAACTGACGTGTGACGTTACACGCATCAAGCATAGTTTCTGGTGCTGTTGCCGGGGAGATATTCCCTCGTCAACTTAGCGCTAGCAATGCACTACACTCACTCGGATCACATTGAAAAATCCATTAGAATTTTCCTTTGGCATGGAAAAGAAATTGAGAAAAAAGGTAAATGTCTAGTAAAATGGGACACAGTATGCAAGCCAAAAACTGTAGGTGGACTAGGCATTATCAGTATGAGAGATCAGAACCAAGTGCTCCTGATGAAAAACCTGTTTAAATTCTATAATATGAATGATTTGCCTTGGGTAAAACTACTTTGGGAAGCTTACTACAAAGATGGATCTGTCCCTACTGTTCACCAGCAGAAAGACTCATTTTGGTGGAGGAGTTGTGTATCATTTCTGGATGATTTTAAAAAACTCACAAGTTGCAAGCCAGGAACTGGGAGCAGTATTATGTTGTGGAAAGATAAGTGGCAGGAAAATACTTTACAGCGACAAATGCCACACCTACACTCATTTGTTCTAGATAAATCTATTAACCTGCAGAAGGCAATGGAACTTGCACCAGATGATCTGCACTCCATGTTTCAATTACCACTTTCAATAATTGCATCAGAGCAATTGGAGACACTGAGCAACATGCTATCTGAAATTGAAGACACCACCATACAGGACACCTGGAGCTTTCCATGGAATGGGAGCAAATACTGTACTAAAAAGGTTTATCACGCCCTCATAAAACCAACAGATGCCCCTCCTCCATTTAAATGGATTTGAAAATCTCCATGTTTACCGAAGCATAAATTTTTCTTCTGGCTAATGATCCAAGACAGATTAAATACAAAAGATCTCATGGAAAGAAAGCATTTCTATGTTGAATCAAATTCCTGCGTGCTATGTGAGAGGAATGAGAAGGAAACCTTAATGCATATGTTCTTCTCATGTGAATTCAGTTAGGCGATATGGGATAAACTTGACATGGAATGGAACACTGACAAGCAGTTGATGGAGATGCTAATTGATGCCAAGAACCGATCAAATAATGTCTTCTTTAAAATTGCCATGATGGCAGGATGCTGGAGCATTTGGAATCATAGGAATAAAATCATTTTTGACGGTGCTTTGAAAAGCCTAGATACTTGCTTTACTTTTTTCAAAGAATCTGTAATAATGATTAGGCACAGGATTAAGCCTAGCCTCAACGAGGGCATGCAAGACTGGCTTGACTTGTTGTAATTTAGTTTTGAACACTTCTTGTACTTCAGTTTGTATATGAGAAAATGAGGTCTTCCACACTGTCCTACCGCGTAAAAAAAAGATAGGAAAATCAGCACCTACTCAAAGGGATGTTTACTTGTCATGAGGAAGTGCATGTGCACAGCCACAAATTTCCAAAAATCCCACATATAGTGAGAGTGCTAATATAGCAGGGAACCACAGTGTGTCATGTGACAGTGGCGGAGCTTGCGCCAACCTGATGGGCTACAAAATCATACTGGGCTAGAATTGTGGGGCAAATGGGCTAAATATGAAAGTTTTTGGACAAAAATGGGCCAAAATGTACTGAATTTTTGCAATTTCTTCTTGGGCTGAGGGGGGGGGGGGGGCGGCCCCCCTGACTTGTACATAGCTGCGCCCCTGGCCAGTGACCAGGAAAAGTAAATGATAATCCAACTATGCCTAGAACATATCTCTTAATTCTTAATAGCTCAACTGCATGAACACTTATAAGTTTAAGGTTCCTCTCAAGATGAAGGTTTTGATTGTTGCGAATGCGAAGAAATGGTCCATCATTTGTTTTTGTCTTGACCTTTTGGAATGTTACAATGAAATTGTTCATTTAGCATCCAGTGTTTACCTTCACCAACTAGTATCCTTGAAAATTGGTAGAGCCGGGTTACTAAGTCAGTAAAAGCACATATCCATGTGGAAGTGGATGCTTAATGTTGGTCTATTTGTAATCGCCCGTAGTAATATTGTCTTAGCAAATCTAAATCTTTTAACTTTTTACAATTTATACACATAACTTTTTATTGGGTTCGTATTTGGTCCCAATGTACGGAAGCTCGGGTGATTCATCACTCTGGGTGCAACTTACTAAAAATGGTCTCGCAACCGGTTTAGAAATATAATTACTTATGCATAAGGGATGTATGTAATTAACTTGTTTGTTACCTGGTGATAGAGCTGGTGTGCACCGTTTTTGCTTTATGGCATGTGTATTTACAAACTTTACACTAAAATCGTTGTTTGCATCAATCGATGTGGAGGCCGGAGGCTTTGTCTTCTTTTTTGGGGACAATGGAGCAAGCACGAAAGACAACTTAGAATTGCGAAAGATCGGGTCAGGCTTCAAGCTAACTCGAAGTGAGCCTATAGTGGGTCACGTAATCTGGGCTCTTGACATTTGTCAGGGTAAATATCATAATCTAGGACTGCCTACCCAGACTTATGATACCAAGCTGTAAATGATACCACGATACCAATCTCAAAAAGTAGTGCAAATGATTACGAAAAAATTAACCAAAATCCACAGATAGGGGATGGTCCTATGGAGTACCATGTAGAACATGAATCAAAACCCATATGTACATAAAGAGATAAAGGGGGTAATCCATACAGACAACATTGTTCTTTTTAGATCAAAATATGAATTAACAGGTCAGAGGAGGAGTCGAGATTTGGTGCTCCCGAACTCAAGTGATCTCGCTTTTCCAAAAAAAAAAAACTAAAACAAATCATGCATGTTCTCAATGATATATCCTACAAGAAGTCTGCAAAATCTCAATGCAAAATACTTTACATTTGAGCTACACAAAAATGTTAAAATCTCATGCATGTACTTTCAACTTTTTTGTAGGTCAAAACATATTGTATTTTGCATTGAGATTTTTCACGTTTGTAGGATATATAATTTAAAACACGCATGATTTTTTCAAATTATTTTAAAGCTTTTAAATATATTTTTCAATTTGTTGGAGAAAAACGAGATCACTGAAACTCGGAGGCAGAATGACTCATCACAGACGAATAAGAGGAAAAAGTTCAAAACAAACCCCAAACTTGTAGTGCGTAGCTAAATCAAACCTCAAACTTGCAATTTCCGAAATCAGCACACTGAACTTTTGAATCCCGGTCTATTTCGAACCTTAGAACCATTTGACTTGGAATTTCGATGACGTGGCAGGCCAAACCTGGGTGTTGACTTGGACCCACGTGGCAGCCAGTCTCACTAACAATATGGACCCGCTTGTCATATTCATCTCCTTCCCCAATCTCTATCACAGCCACTCCCAAATAGATCTCTTTCTCAGTTCATCTCGATGTCGATGTCCCGTGCAGGATTGCCATCGGGGAATAATTGACTAAAGCCAGCTTCGTACTCGTACCTGTGCGTAGCTAGCTAGCTTCCACAAAATATATCAGCCATATGCTACCGTGTGGGCATGGAGAATACAAGCGACCTCCGGTGCGGCGGCGGAAGTCAGCTGGAGCCCAGCCATGGGGCAGGGCGCGGGAGGAGCGTGCAGCTAGCGGCAGCGCATGGCAGCGAGGTGGATCACAACCTGGGAAGTAGACAGCGTGCCGCTGTGGACGCGGTACGTGCGTGCAGCCGGGACCTCACCGTGGAAATGTCGCGGTGGACATGGATCATTCGCCGCTGGCCAACTAGACGCTCGATGACGAGAACCGGGCCCTGGCCCGCGGCCTTTCTGCCGCATCGACCACCGGCAGGTAGCGACTCTTGTTTCCGTGCTGCGTCGAGGAGGTCAGAGAGAGAGCCCCGCCGGAGGAGATTGAGAAAGAGGATGGATATGACGGGTAGGTCCGCATTGTCAGTGAGACTAGACAGTTATCCCGGTCGGGATTGTTGCTTTCCCGGTATGCCAAACGGCTCTAGGGTTCAAAATGGACCGAGATTCAAAAGTTCAGTGTGCCTATTTCGGAGATTGCAATTTTGAGATTTGATTTAGCTAAACACTACAAGTTTAAGGTTTGTTTTGGACTTTTTCCGACGAATAAACATGATGCTTGCAACATGGTGTGTGGTTCCGTCGCGTGGCAGGAAAGAAAACTACCGGAACTACAGCAAACGATGGAAGTCACAGCAATCTCCGGGAAGCGAAGTAAATAAGCAGGGAACAAAACTACCTCGCTTCAAACGCCGGTGCCTGCGCCCGTGACTAGCCGACAGAGGTGTGGCGCAAAACAGAACCGTGCGTGGCTCGCGCTGCTTTCAAGACCGCCGTGGTGCAGGTGTCCCCGTCTGCCGTCCCCGCTCACGCGCGCCAGGTGAGGAGCGTCAACGTCGCACGCAGGGTCGCGTCTCGCGTGTCTTTGCAAGTTTGGAGTTGTGCCGACGTACTACAGTTCACGCAGAATCCAATGCAAGTCACACCAAGGTAGTACGAGCATTAGTGTATTATTACGGAGTACTCCGTATTATCAAGCAACAAAGAGCAGTGAAGTCACTGAACGAACAGTACATACAATTCAGTTGCAGGTTTGATCAATTCAGCCGTGCATGTTTTCCAAATACCACTGATACAGATCACTTCAATTATGGTTTCAGGTGGGATGGGATTGGGACATTCCGTCCCACCCAGGGTGTTGATCCACCTATCCCACTGCCCCACTACCCGATTATCCCAGAAACGAAAAAAAATATGAGCTTTCATGGGATGTCCCGCTTGTCCCATCAAAATCCCGTTCCAGGCAGTTGCCCTTGTTCCCTGCGAGCACAGGAAGTCGGAGGAGGGACGGCGCTGGTTGGGCCTGGCGGTGGCGAGGCGCATGGCCGGAGCACCATGGCCGCCCTCGAGGACCCTAGGGAGGCCGGCGGCGGCGCTAGGGAGATGGGAAATGGGATCGATCGATCTGAGATTGATGCGGAAGTCAACTATGCAATGGATGGGTGGGATTTTTGGGCTGTCCATGGGCTAATTGGGCTCCTCCCAATTAGCCCGTACGGGATTAGAGGACGTTTATAGCGGGATGAGTGGGATTTTTGTGGTGGGATGGGAGGCGGGATTGATGGGAAATCCCATCCCACTTGCAATCTTAACTTCAATCGATCATGCTCAGGAGGTCGCCGTCTCTCCTGGAAGACGACACCATCACCTGACCCTCTCGAGCAATGGGACATACTCGGCAAGCTCGGCTTATAAAGCACAATTCATCGGTGCCTTATCCTGCTCTTCATGTGCGTTGTCTGGAAGATTTGGTCCCCGCCAAAGTACACCCTTTTCAACCCGTAGGCTCCGAACTTCGGACCGCCTGGCCATCAGGAGATGGCCCCATCAACCTATTTACGAGCTCTGCCATTGTCGACCTGAGACGACCAGGCACGTTCTTTCTTAATGTAGTTACTCCAGAAGGATTTGATGACGTGGCCCCTTGGCTTAAATGCCTGGCGCTAATGCATAACTTGGAACCAACAAGACCAACAGTTTTTGAGTACTGGAAGGCCATTGCCGCCACGACATCCTCATCTCACAAGCGTCTAAAAACGGTGATCACCCTCAGCACTTGGGAAATCCGAAAGGAAATAATACGAGGATTTTTAACAAGAAATTCCCATGCCTTCCACCCTCTTTTCGCGAATTAAAGAGAAAGCAAAAATTGGATCCTCGCAAGAGCAAAGGAGTTGGACAAAATTGTCGGCTAATCGGCGTAATCGCATGTTTAATCTCCTTTTCCTTTTGGCCTAGGCCTTGTTCTGTATTTTTTCCCCTTCCTATATAAATATAAAAAGCAAATCTTTTGCCCTGTTTAAAAAAAAATCGATCGTGTCCACGCTTAAACTCAACATCTCCTGATCGTTCACAGGTTGGTTCAGTGATTATGGACATCAAGGCGATGGCTGCGGGGTTTACTTCTGCAACGTTTCGTCATGTTAATCGTTCTCTTAATGAATCAGCACATCTTTTGGCTAGGTCTTGTTCTTTCTCTAGTTCAGTTTTTATCTCAGACTTTGCTCCGGATCTGATCCGGGAGGTTTTGTGTATTGATGTTATTTGATCAATAAAGTGGAGTATTTCTGTAAAAAAAAAAGTAGAGGCCCACGTACGTTTGACAAAACAAAAAGAACACGATCGCTGTAAATGCTCAAACAAGCCGGTGGACAAGAGAAGCTTTGCAAAAGGCTGCAGTTCGTTTGCCTTTGCCCTCATCTAGTGGCGGAGCTTCATGGGGCGAAATGGGCCGTCGCCCTCCAGCCCACGAAGAAATTGACTAGTTTCTACAGATATTTAGCCCATTTGTCAACCAAAAACCAGCCCAAAGCTCAATGTTTAGCCCCCCAGCCCATTCGCCCCACCAGGAATTTGGCCCAAGCTCCGTCACTGCCCTCATCCGCCAGGAAGAAGACTATTCATTATACTAGTGAACATGCACGTGCAACGCACGACCTCCACTCTTAATTAATATACATTTACAATATGTGAAAACACAAAAATATTGTGTTTGGTTACTCCACACTTGATGCATGATTCTTTTTTTTTCAAAGTCAAAGTGGTCCCTTTTTCCAATTTCTTCAGATCTTTATTCTTGCACCGAAATGTTTATTCAGGTCATGATACGTTATAATCTTAAACATACATGAAATAGTTTTTTCATGGGAAAAAGGGTGGAATGTAAGTAGTCTGGAAATAACTCTAGTGTCCTGATACTGTTATATAGTTAAGGAAAAATACCGAAGCAAGGTTCTCTATTTAAGCTCTAATCTAAAAAGTTTACCAAGTATCATATGTCAAGAGTAATCTGGAGAAAAATTCACAAACCCACGAGACTACATTAGAAATTCACTATACACACCCAACAACCACCATTTACCTGATACAAATTAGGCTGACTACGCAGTAGAGTTCTTTATAGTCGCTTGAGGAAACAATCAAATATGTCCGGTACACATTGATTACATTTGATATTTTTCCATCACATATGTAAATATGATGTGTGAAATTTATGAATAATGCACGAAACATTTTTTAAATGTGCAATTATGTTTCACCAACAAATACATCTTACTTCTTCACCAATGTACAACGTCTTTTCATTTCTTTGTATTCGTGCAGCAGCAAAACTTACAAGGATAATTTTCATGAAGCACAAAATAGAAGAACCACACTTATGGACAAAGCACAATGATCTATAACTTCCCTCAGAAAAAAAACAATGATGCTTAACTTCCCAGAGAAAACGTGCTAAGATACAACTCATCGCAGCTCAAGCCCTTACTGCATTTAGGCCCCAAATCATAATGCACGTATTCACACTGAAAGGTCTTGACAAAACATAATGCACTCTAGTTAATTAGATCCATCTATTATATTATTAGCATGTAAAAATACTGTAACTAATTTACAACAGAAGCAAGATCACCCGTAATGCAGCAATCAGACAACAACAATCTGGTAGTGCAGTCTCGAATAACATGAACAAACCAGGTTATTTCCTTCTATTTCTCTGTTGCATGTCCATGTCCCGCACCAGATAAAAAGTTAGTTTGCATTCAGACTCAAATGGTCCTTGAAATAGTCGTACTTTGACCAGGATACATACATGCAAGAATACTGAATAAGAAACGATCAACGAATGTCCTAAAAGCTTTGTGCCAGGTTTGACACCACTTCCATAACAAGTTTTACAGCCTTCCAGTTTTGTTATCTCAATTTCTCTCTACATCAAACACTGCTTTCTTGAAATTAAATACCAGATTGTATCTCTCTCATCATCACCTTGCATTGGCCTGTTACCAGCAGCACAGCCACCCGCCCACCGCCCATTCCACAAACCCTTCAAATAGTCACCAGAATAAATCAAATGGGCTTGAGTAATTCTGCAGAGCCAGAATGTTTATATAAATTTTAGTCTAAAATATCAAAATGTACTGTTGAATTGTTGATCAAACCTGTGAACTGGACGACTATCTAGGAGCACCGAACACTTACTCCTGTTCCCATGCCTGAACCCTTTAGACCAACTTCCCCATATTTATCATAGATTAATCGCTTCTCATCACCAGACAAAACCTATAACGAGCATGTGACAAAATCGTGTGACAATGTCGAGTTGATGCTTTCAGGCCAGAGACTCACATCCTTTGCGTGTGCAATCTGTAAGCAGAGTATAATTGAGGGCACCTCGGCAGGTGCTGAATATTCAAACATCTTAGCCAACAATGACCAGATCACAAATTTCGACATCTATTGCAGAAAGGAAACTTCAACATACCTGCTTCTCCATGGGTTCAAAAGCGTCCTGAACAGAAATAGCTCCCACCAAAGGTTCAGCCTCAGCAGTTTGAATCTGTAAGATTTCAGGGGTGTCACTTTCCGTTCCATAAATCTGCTGAAAACCTGCAGTCTGATGGGTCATCAGACTAAAAGAATAAGGTGGAGGGAGATGAAGTGCAAGACAGAAAAGAATTTAAAAAACGAATCGAACCCTCACCCCCGATTAGAGCTGCCCAAGCCTCTGGCCGCCGTTCCTATGCACGTACGCCGAGAATTCACCGCCGGTCCGCCGCTGTACATTCGCAGTGTCACTGCCTTCTGCCATGGCCCCCGCCTCCGATCTGAGGGGCGTCTCCTTCCAGCTCCGAAGCCTCTGCCACCAAAGCATACGCCCTCGTCACCACCCAGGGAGGGAGAGCTGGAGCGGCTAGTGCTCTAGATCCGGGGCGGGAGGAGCCGGCAGGGGAAAAGAGGGGAGACAGTGGTGATGATGAGGTCGGCGGCGGCGCTGGGCTCGATTAGGAGAGAGGCTCTCCTGGGATTACCTAGGGAGGCCGATTCAGCATCAAATTAGCTGGCCGGCTGCGCTTGGACGGCGTCGACATGCTCGAGATCGGCCAAGCTCTGGCGGTGGCGTCGCGGCCCTCCCTCGCCTCGGCGTTAGCCAGGCTCGCCGCGTCGTCGAGCTTCGCCGGAGCCACCACAGCTTGTCCGCCAAGAAGGCCGCGCCGCCCGCTAGCAGCCCTCGATGGAGCAGGCGTGGCGACCGGCGACCGGCGACCTGACGTCCGATCTCACCCTCCACGCAGCGAAAGAAAAAATAACGGTTCGGGAGATGTGTTGAGTTTAGCTCAACACGGACGGAGCGATCTGGTTCGTTGATCAGCGATCGTAGGGCATACATTTAATGTATCGGCGAAGTTTGCTCTTTTAATAGTAGTATAGATAAGAACCATGCCATCATGCATCCTCTGGCGCCAAAAACAGCACAAAGCGTCCCATCATCATACCACCCATATAGGCTCCCCTATCCCCGATCGATCGACGATCGATCACTAAATACTCCCCAGTACCACGCTCTCACTCGGCCACCACAACTCTCTCAAGACTCAAGCTAACCAGAGAAGCCACCACGCGGCACGCGCGGGCACCTGCCGCGACAGTGAGCGAGAGACGATGCCACGGCCGGTACACCGCTCTCTCCTCCTCCTCTATGTGGCGGCCGCAGCCGGCCTCTTGCTGTGCTCGTCGGTCCATTGCGCCACCGCGGCATTGCCGGACCCGGCGCCGCTCGACCCGGGACTGTTCATGCCCTCGGCCACGCCGGCGCAGCCCGGCGCCGCCACGATCCCGGCGTTCCCGGAGCAGTCGAACGCCGCGGCGGGGGCCTCCTCTACGTGCCCGCTCGACCCCAACCCGCGGCTCCTCCCGGCCGTGCTGTCCTCCTGCGACGCCGACGGCGAACTGCCCGCGAGGCTGCGGTGCTGCCCCGCGCTGGCCGCATGGCTGTTCGCCGCCTACGCTCCCACCGCGCTCGCGGCGAGGCCGGCGAGGTCAGCGTCGGTGGCGCCCGTGGACATGCCGGTGCCGCCAGACGACTCGGAGGCGTGCGCGGGCGCCGCGGAGCGCGCGCTGCGGTCCGAGGGCGCGGCGCCGCTGCCGCGCCCGCCGGGGGCCAACGGGACGTGCGACGTGGCCTTCTGCTACTGCGGGGTGAGGCTGAGGCGGCTGACGTGCGGGGCCCATCCGACGGGCGCTGGCCAGTGGGCTCCGGCGAAGGCGGCGGCCAGGAGGCTGGAGAGGGACTGCGCGCGGCCGGGCATCCCCGGCTGCTCCAAGTGCCTCCATGCTCTTACCACGGTGAGATCAATCGAACAGACATTTCATTAACTGATTCATTCATTTGCAACACCAGTTCAGAGATAGATCGTCCGGCCTGGGTCTCTCAGTCGATCTCACCTTGCAATTAAGCTTTGACCACCTGGCGCATTTCTTCACATATTCATCTACTAGACAGAAGCACCATGTGCCTGGCCACTGGGCATGATTGCATTGTGCTTCATGGTTGGCTGGATAAGATTTTGAGACATGGCGTTGAATGCAAGCCATGGTCCTCGAGCATGGACAGACAGCACCTACGATCTGGTGCCTGCTTTGGTGTGCGCCAGTCGGTGGCATTATTGGCCGCGAGTGGCACGAGATGATGAGATCTCAAGTCCCCGCCTGTCGCGTAGGGCCTGGAGAATGATGGGACTCCGTTCCCATTCCCCTCTCTCATTGATTGCTTTTAGCATTTGCTCGTTATAATTTTCCAAAAAAAAATGTCTCGGTGTCATTAGAAAGCCCGAATCATTAGCTCTCTGGACTAAGCAATGCCACCGTTCTGCGATCATGGATTTCTAGGTGTACTCGACGACTGATGAGAGTCTCAAATGTTGCAGATAAAGGCCGGGTCCGGCGGTGCGGCGGCGTCGGCGTCGGCGAAGCTGCAGGCGGGGGCGTCGAGCGAGCGGGACTGCCAGCTGATGGGGCTCATGTGGCTGCTGCAGCGCAACGCCACGCGCTACGGCGCAGCGGCCACGGCCGTGATCCGGGCCCTGATGGCCGCCGACCAGGCGTCCGCGGCGGGCGTCGTGGTGGCTGCGGGCCCGGCGGCGTGCTCGCTCCCCGTGGACGACATGCCGCTCCCGGCCGAGTACGCGTGGCGCAGCGAGGCCGGCTCCCGGCCAACCGCGCTCCGGCTCGTCCTGCTTGCCATGTTCAGTGTCGTCTCCTCACTGTAGCACTCCGAACTCATGATTGGATTTAAATTTGTTATATACGGTCGTCCGGGTTCTTCTGTTTTGCATGACATGGTGCGTACTACCGTGCGGTACACACCAAATTCCACAGTAGATTAACACCACGAACTCTGAAAGAGTTAAGCATGCCACTGTTAAGTTTCAATGATCACATCCCTATGAAAAAGTTTAATCCATCGTCACAATTCAGGTGATCAAAAGTAGGGGCCAAACAATGTTTACCCAAAAATGAAATTAAGCAGTCGAAATACACTCCTGTTCATCAACCCTATTAAAAAGAAGCTGTGTAAGATAACCGTTCTAGTGTTCTTTGGGGCATATAAAATGCTAGAAAAGACATTTTTTTCTTATTGCTCCACGTTATTCAGAGAAGGCAACAAATATAAGATGTGTTGCTAAAAGAAAAGAACACATATATAGTGTGGAAATGATAGATTTTTCATAGTATGTAAGAGGTCATTTTGTAGTTAAGAAAAGATATTTTTTTTCCAGAAATTCACTTTGCCACCCGGGTGCATATGCTCAAACATATGCAAGTTTTCATCATTCGTGTAAAATGTCGGAAGAAAATGACACTTTACGTGGTCTGTGCAAAAAAGAAAAAAATTTGTGGCCGAAATGAGATTTAAAAATACATTTTCAAAGCACAAATTTTGTCTTTTTTGCATAGACGGCAGAAATGTTATTTTCTTCCGAAATTTTGCACGGATGTTGAACACTTGTATATCTTTGCGCCTAATTTTTTTAGATTTTTTTTGAAGAGTTTTCATATTTTATTAATTTTGAAACGTATATCAGGAGCATATGCACCCGGGAGCCAAAACGCCTCTCCCTAATTTTTTCTTATTTTATTATCTTTTACCCAACTAAAAAAAAATTCGGCGTAGCAACTCTAAGGGAAGACTGTCAACCCGGCAAATCGTAGCCCATCTCATTGCAAAAATGGAGTCACAACTGAACTGAAACAAGAGCTATGACGCGGACAACTGTGCGATGCACACAAAAATAGAAAACATCACTATCACTTCATTCTTGGCTTGTAAGCTAACAATATCTTTCGGTATACAACCTCGTGCAACGAAAGCATGTTATAGTTGCCGATGTGTTTATTAGAACATCGCCGAATATCAGCTTTTGGCGCATTTTATCTGGTGATTAATAAATGGTTTGGCTTCATCTAGTTCAAAGGTTGATGGATATTAATCTGTCATAGGAACCATAACCAAATGTCACAGAAGTTGCATTCTTCATGAGTGTTTTACGTTAAATCCATGTATGATGACGTAATCTTCTTATGAGTTCGTGATATGAAGTCTTAATGTACATTTTTTCAACTATAAAATCTTACAATAAAATGTCTGTATGCATAACTCATTGCATCAGAGAGAATATTGCCTTTTATAAAACTAATTGTTTTGAGTGATTTCGAAAACTAATTTACACCAAAATTATGAAGCAAATTGCACAAAATAGTCGCATGGTGCAAGCTGGGCCGGCACGCTTGATTACTGCGCCTAAAATAGCATGTCGGGCCCAACGTTTTCTGCGCTAGTTCATGGGCCAGCAAAAAGTAGCCCAAAACACCCACGTATCTGTACGGCCATCTCCTCTCCACTCGTCCACTCGCCACCGCCCACAGCCCCACGTCTCTTCCCGACGCCGACGCCGCACGACTGCGCCGTCATTCGCCGGAGAGCCCAACCCGTCCAACCGCGCACGCGAGCGCCTCCTCCCGCCGCCGCATGGCGCGCGCGCTCCGGCGACTTTAGGGAAGCTCTCCTCCTCCGCCCGCTAGTTCCTCGATCCTAAACCCCTAGCACAGTGAGCACCGCCACCGGAACACCGGATACCTCGGCGGCTTCTCAGTCAAACTTCGCGCAGCTGCTCACCCCTGCGTCTCCTCTCCCTCCGGTCCTCCCCGCCTTACTACTACCAGGCACCGGGTCTTCCATCCCCGCTCGAGACCCCTCTAGAAATTTAATGGTATCCCTCTCCGTGCCTGACGAACTGGGCGCCGCGGCGGGCTACGAAGGGTACCTGCTCGACGGCCGCTCCAATGATCGCCTCCTCCTCTGCGCAATCATGGCTTAAGGTATTCTGCTCCGGGCTCTTCGCTCGTTACCTTACCTAAACCGAACCCCTTCGTTGCCTGAAGTGAGGTCTCTCCCCTCCCCTCCCCTCCATTTCAGGATTGCAGTGAGAATCATCTAGCTAGCGCGATCTCTTGGGAGTTTCGGAGGGGGCGCTCTAAAATGGTCTGTTCCAGAATGAGGTAATGTTTTGCAGAGATTTTTACTGTTAATTTGTGCCCGCACATTATTAGGGTGTAGCGACTGACATTGGGGAAATTAACTGAGTTTGTTTGGGTTGCAGGTTTAGGAATGCTCTTGGTTCTAGGCTCTTCCGGTGGTGTTCACGTGATAAACACACGTCCGTGCAGAAGCTGCTGCAGGTGGATGGGGTGTCTGAGAGATCGAAGCTCCTGAACAAAGTATGCGAGTTGATGACACTTGTTTGTTTTAACTTCCTGCGTCAGTATGGAGTTTGGTTTTGTCTGTTTCATCTTTGTACACATTATGGTCCTTATATAGTTGTTTCTCTTTTCCAAGTTTTCTAACATTATGGTCCTGATATAATTGTTTCTCTTTTCCAAGTTCTCTAACTAATAGTTGCATGTTTCCAATTTTTTGTTTTGTTTAAGGTAACTTTGTTCAGAATGACAACGTACATAACTTGCAGATGCTGCATATAGCTTTTGATGGTCGAAATTGGTTCCTTTTTCTGCATGGAGTATGCTAACTAGAGATCATATATCCATATAATATGAATTAAAAAAGGATACACAATTGTGGCTTTCCTTAAGCTCAGTTGATGACTCTATTTAGTGGTCCCTGAATTGTTCCTATTAGCGCAGTTGTCTGCTTGATGCTGCCTGTGACCAATTATACCCAAAGCTGTTAGCATTCAGTTTTAATGTTGACAAATAAATTGTTCGCAGGTACCTGTTTTGATGGGCTATAGTAACACACAGTATTTAATGGAGCAAGAAAGAGTCCGGAGGGAATCTGCTACAGAATTGATCAGTGTCTTGAAAGAAATTGACTTCGCGGAAATCTCGGCAAAGTTCCCATGCATAAAAATCGGAGACTCATCACCAATTGGACTATATGATGATTCTGCTGATATGGTGTGCAAAGAAACCATGCTTTCCGGAAACCTCGTGAATTTCATCGTAGAATCTGGTGGAAATTTGGAGATGAATAGCGAGTTTGCTGACAAGTGCCACCCATTAGGTCCATCCACAGAAAATGTAAATACCCTCCCAATCAGTGAAGAGAGCTCTCCCATCACTCAGAATATTGACCATGAACCACCAGTTGATCGGGAGGTTTGCTCCGAGTCATTAGCTGATGCTACAACTGCTGATGGTAATATCTTGGACAAAAGTAAAAGGTGTTTGCCTGGAGAACCAGCTGTTGTTAGGGAATCTTGTGTCGAGTCATTAGCTGATGCTACAAGTCCTGATGGTAATATCTTGGACAAAAATATAAGGTCCTTGCCTGGAACAACTAGTAGGCAATATCGCAAGCTAGAGGAAGGTGGCTTCCATACGGTAACGACAGTAGAGCCACTTCGCTGTTATCTTACGATTTTTATGAAATTCTTCTCATGTAATTTATTTCTCTTTGTAGATCCGAAAATTGTTGCAGCATTTCCCCCGGACCTATGCAGATCTACAAAATCCTCAAGGTCTAATAGAAGATGGGCAGTACATCATGTTCTTTGGAACTGTTATATCTTCCAAGTAATTCTATATTTACATATAAGAGTTTTCTTGGCATCTTCTTTTGCGCAAAAGCACGTGTTAACTGTGCTTCAGTTCAGCCTGTAGCACCTTCCATCGTCTTCTCATAAAACTATAAAAAGCATTGTCACATAGCATACATGTTAACCGATTTGGCTTTACAGTAGCTGTCTTCATGCCCTTTTTATAATTAATACTGTACATTGTATATTCATTAGTGGTTAATGATTATGCCTTTTAATTTTTTTTGGAACAAAGTAGTAGAACTACTATGACAACATTGTTTCTCTTGGAATTGGCCTTTGTAGTTATAAATATAACATAGTTAATGATGTGATAGAGCCATACAATTCATAGAGACCGGGATTAAAGTTTAGAGAACAGAATTGGTATTGAATTGTCAGATTACTCAGACATTTAGACTTAAGCCTGATGGAGCTAAATCACTTAGCCCCTTCCAATACGGTTGTGCTTCACACACACTAACACATATGCATATATATGACAAGATTACTTCTAACAATCTCCCCCTTAATCTTGTCATATCAACTAGATCCTCTAATCCAGATCACCTGGACCATGCGCTTCATCTTGTGACAGCCTCGCACCGCCTCATGTCTAGCAACGGCATCACACCGTGCTTGTCAGCCTCACACTGACTCCATATACGATGGCATCACACCACCGATTCGGTTTCACACCGACCATTCATGTGCCAGTGGCATCACACCACAGTCGTCGGCCTCACACCGACTCTTCCACTTGACGATGGCATAACACCAGCGTCATTGGCTTCACACCAACCTTTCCATAGACAATGGCATCACACCATAGTGGTCGGACTCACACCGACGCCCTCTACAACGATGGCATCGCACCACCGCCGGTCTTGCCACAACATCACATTTTTTTTGCACCAACTCTCAATGATCACGCTGGCTTTGCACCACCGTCTTCTCTTGGCAGCATCACACCGCCATCTCCTCCTAGCGGCATCGCGCCGCAACCAGCAGCTAGTGGCATCACACCGCCAACAACCTCCACCTCATGCCGTCGTCCTCCACATCGCATGAAGTCCATCACCGCTGCCCTCATATCTTGAGGCTCTGATACCAATTGAGGGAGCTAAATCACTTAGCTCCTTCAATACGGTTGTGCTTCACACACACTAACACATATGCATATATACGACAAGATTACTTCTAACAAAGCCGTGTTAGGCTTTTGCATCAATCTGTTTGGTTGAGCCATTTTGACACATTTTGCTGTTTGGCTATGTGCTTTCGGTATAGTCTGTGAAAAGGGCTAAAGTCGCTTCTTGGCAAACAGGAAAGCATAAGAGATATGTAAGATTCTGTGATAACTTTAGGACATTTATTTCCATGTACTCTAGAATTCAGCACAATACAATTCATCAAGCACAAACTAGCCCAGTGGTCCGTACATAGACAAATTTAGATGAAGAGCTAGAATCGGTACAATATTTTCTGAATTTAGGAAAATAGGTAGAAATGAGTTTATGAAAATAAACAAATGAACTCGAGCATGAGCATGTAACTTTGAACTCGTAACCTTTTTTATGATGCTTACCTAATTTCCAGAAGGGGCCACCATTGGCCCTCCTTGAATCATTCGGGTGCGACCTTGTCAAAACAAGTTTATAAATCAACTAGTCAGAAAGCCTAATGTTCTCTTCCACTATCACTAATTCAAATAATTTCTCAGCATTCCAGCAAGCTTAATTGTAGTGCCGCTCTAAGGGAGAGAACCTGTGGTACATCTTGTTTTTTAAAACCCTGTGACCTTGGTCTTTGCTCAGGTAGGTGGTCTTCAGTGTAGTACAGTACAACTTTGGAACGTATCATATAATAAATAAGCGTGGGTGTTGTGTGCAGGAAGCTATTTGTAGATGTTGCATATTCTCGAGAATGTAAAAAAGCAATCAACTAGGTAGCACAAAAATGGAAGACAATATTTGATATTATCTGAAATTCCTGCTGCTTCTACATGTTACATATCTTTGGATAATTATGTCATGTGCTGATTTTAAATTGGTTATTGAATTTCTTTCTGGCTATCGTTTTCCTTCATGTAGAAAGGAGCACCTATTTTAGATTATATTTCCATCCTTGTAAATATTTTATTCTCTCTCTCAGGGGAGTCAAGATTAAAAGTACTTTAGGTCTCGTTGAGGTTGTTGTTGGTTGTTCAATAGTTGAGACCGAGTCAAGCTCTTCAGCTATAAGTTGTAACTCTGGCGCAGAGCAAAAAAAGAGGATTCATTTGCACCTCAAGAAGTTCCTCAGCGGCGCACGTTTCTCTTCTCCATATATTCTTAAATGTATGTCATCAAAGCACAAAGAGGGGGATCTTGTTTATGTCAGTGGTAAGGTTGGTAAACTGACGCATTTCTCTCTGTTACATGCTACTTGATGATCCTTTCGCTGGTGCTTCCTGTATACTGATGCATGTTTGCAGCATGGTACTTTGTTGCTGTTTTTCTGAAGTTTTGTTTGATAATGTTATGGTAAAATGACTAACCATCACTTTTGCATATGTACACTTCTAAAGTTCTAATAATGGTGTCTCTTGTGTGTGTAAAGGACCAGGGTTGATGTTGCATATGATTTATACCTTTGCGCCGATTCTGTGCATGCAGGTCAAGAAGGTACTTTCTAATGGGCATTATGATTTGAAGGAGTACACTATTGACATGCTCGAAGAAGAGCAACAAAGTACCCTGCTTGACAGGAAACCATATCCTATATATCCATCAAAAGCGGGACTGGACGCAAGTTTGTTGGGAGAGTCCATCTCTAGGTCAGTGCAAGCTTTGTGTTCTCTTTTTTGTTTCTAAATGATTGTTGGGATCTAGTTGATGTCCCTCTTAAGTCCACAATTAATGTGATTATATTTTCGTCAAATGTACTCAAACTATTGGTTCATACTAAAGTATAATTTGGTCAACTTTTGTAAGTCAACTGAAAGGAAATGTGTAATCTTGTTCTCCAATGTTGATTGTGTTTGTCATGTGGAACTGGGTTTATGGCCACCACATGACCACACTAAGGTTGAGGAGAAAGGAGGCAGCAACTCGATCCTCAAGCTAGGATCCATACCAATCTCTTTAGTTTATTTTCAATTTTGTTAGTGTAGTACCTATCTTTCAAATTTTGTTTAAGATTTCCTTTTTTCAAATCCTGTATGTAAAAGCGGATACGTTTAACCAACTTATATCAATGAATCAATCAAATAAACCTTAAAGGACATTAGACTCCCAACTAGGCACATGACGGTGTTCTTGAAGTTGAATGGTTGTTTCTGGATTACAATGCGAAGAGCTAATATATAGAGGTGCATAACTTAAGTTATGTTGGTACTTAAAGGAATGACTGCAAAACTTTAATAATGAGCCACATTGACCCTGGTGTGAAATGCATGTAGTTGCACATTATATTCCTCATGGCTATATAAGAGTCCTAAATGTTTGCAGGGCCTTGAAGATGCTGACTCGAGACATTGATCCTATTCCTCCTGAGGTTCTTGCTGAGTTCAACTTGGCAAATCTTTTTGATGTAAGAAGCAATACCACTAATTATACTTTACACAATAGAGTTACTTGTATTGCGCTAGTCCTTTGTACTGATCTTCCACAACTGTATAGACATCCATGACATGTTCGACCACTCTATTAAGTGATGCTAGACATGCACTTTTTTATCTATAGTTTTGGAGCATTCAGTTGTGGAAGAGTGAGCAATTGCTGGATTTTCTTACCAAAAACTAAAATAGCTGTATTTTATGTACGCCTTGTCACCTGTCTGTCCTCTTAAAGACTGTACTCATTCCTACATACCATTTTTTGGTTGATTTTAGGCTTACATGGGGATTCACAAACCTAAGAATCGAGATGAAGCTGATTTTGCTCGGCGAAGGCTTATATTCGATGACTTCTTTTATCTCCAGGTATCATTATTTATTCCTGACATAGATTTAGAAGTAGTAGCATCATATGATTCGGTAAACCACCTTGCTCAGATGACTTAGCTTTTTAGTGCTACCTTGGAATTTGGATATTGCCATCTCCTTTTGCTAAAGAAAAAGGTTCTTTTCAGCATTTCTCCTTCATCAAACTTCAATATATAATCAAGATTTTAATCTTTTTTGCTTATAATTCTAATCTAATTATGGTGTCATCTTTGCAAGATCTCCTTGTACCTTTCTAGAAATTTCAGTATAATTTGTGTGCTTGTTCAGTTAGCAACTTGCTGGAGGAAGCTTAATATGGTTTGTTGATTAAGTTGATTTGAAAATAAATGAATGTTAATATCTGTGTGATTCTAAAGTTTGAGGGAATGTCATGTCACATTTCTTCAGTTCATTATTATTGTTCATTTTTCATAAATGCGCAACTGAACCTGTGCCAGTAACAAAAACATTTGTTATTCTTTCAGTTGGGAAGACTATTTCAAATGCTTGAAGCAGTTGGTACGCTGGTTGAGAAGGAAGAATTGCTATCTAAGTGTGAAAATCATGAGTTAAATGCTGTTGGTGTCGATGAGTGGTCTCCTCTTGCGAAGAAATTGTTGATGGCTCTTCCTTATTCACTTACTGCTAGTCAATTAAATGCTGTTAAAGAGATTATATGGGATCTCAGAAGACCCGTTCCTATGAACAGGCTCTTGCAAGTAATTAAATTGCATTCTTCTTGGTTTGTTAACTAACTTTATCGTTCTTGTTTCTGGACATTTTTTTATTACTCCGCCCGTTTGAAAATATAGGGCACATTTTATCTTGCGCATAGAACGAGAAAATGCAGCGAGTAAAGTACCCTTGGTCATTAAATCTTAAGTGCTTTATTCAAAGCATGCGTGTAGGGAATACAAATTAATTCTGGACACTTGTTAGGTGTATGGATGGAACTACACACTTTCTTTGCATTGGAATATGGAACACACGTTATATTCGTGAACAAGAAATTCACCTTATGTTTTCAAACAGAGTAATGAGTTGCTTCATATGACTGGTTAACTGCCTCGTATTTTCTTTTCAGTCTTTGTGTTAGAGAGTTTATTTGATGTAGTTAGACATAAATATTTCAACTGAAGTGTTTTATTCCATTCATTCCCACCTTGCCTTGTTATGTGTAAATGACCAAGTACACATTAAACATCCTTCTGTTTAAAATTCCAAATGTGATACTACAAAACACTTGTATTTATTTGTGTACAAGCTCTCTGTCTTGTCAATCAGGGATCTCATGAGTTTTTCTGTACACTAACTAGATGTGCTAATATTGAAGCTTATATGAATATTCATATAAAGTTGTTTTTGTAACAGGGGGATGTTGGTTGTGGCAAAACCGTGGTTGCTTTCCTAGCATGTATGGAGGTTGTCAACGCAGGATTTCAGGTACACTCTTCAGATTTGACATCCTTCTGCTCTGTTATTACAGCATATCAAAAGATTTTTATCAACGATATCCAGCTTGTTGGGGCATATTAGATGCTAGATCCAGATGGGACCTAGAAGAAAACAAATTATCATATGCTTGTGGCGATTTCCTTATTCAGGAGACATCTGTCTGGTGTATTAACCATATAATTTT
This sequence comes from Poa pratensis, assembly GCA_947311845.1. Taxonomy (NCBI): domain Eukaryota; kingdom Viridiplantae; phylum Streptophyta; class Magnoliopsida; order Poales; family Poaceae; genus Poa; species Poa pratensis. Next base: position 70,782,545 of record CAMZMU010000034.1, on the reverse strand, counting down.
TTGTAGGCTGCTTTCATGGTTCCAACTGAGATACTTGCTGTTCAGCATTATGAACACCTAACTTCATTGCTCGAGAAGTTTGATGGAGATGAATGCAAACCAAATATTGCCTTGCTAACTGGTTCAACTTCCACCAGGGAGTCGAGGATAATTCGAAATGCAAGCTATTATCCCTAGTCCCAGCACTTTTCAAGTTTTGGCATGCATATTTTCGTATCTTTATGTGCTATTGTGCTTACATGACAGGGTCTCAAAACTGGAGAAATATCGATGGTCATTGGAACACACTCCTTGATAGCTGATAAAACTAATTTTTCAGCCTTACGTATCTCTGTTATAGACGAGCAGCAACGCTTTGGTGTTGTTCAACGAGGAAGGTTTAATAATAAGGTAATTTACTGAGCACTTTATTCACATAAAATATTAACCATGCATGCACCTTTTGTGTGTTACTTTATTCCTCACCGAGATGAAATTTCTGCACCTTGTTCATTACAATGGCTATGATATCCTAATATGTATTATATCAAATAATATCAGATTTTGATTTACATCTCAAATACTGATACGGGACTAGTCCTTCCCTCCGGAATTCGTCCAGAACTTAGCTATTTGAAAATCTGCATAGTCTGTCCAAATACCACGACCGCTGCCCATTAGAAAAACAGTTTTGTGCTCGAATTATATCAACATGGATGCCTCCTGTCTATTGCTTTTACTGCATCCTTTGGTTAATTTTGTTGTCGATGCATATTTGAAAAGTTCCATAGTCTGTTTAGATGCCACAAGCATTGCCCATTGTGAACGAAAACAACAGTTTGTGCTTGAAATCATTGCATGAACATAACTTTCTTCTGCCTGTTACATTTATTGCATCCTATGGTCAGTTTTGTATTGTATGTACCATTTTTTTTCTTTGAACTCATGGCATGGTTGTGGTCCTTCTGCCCTGTGGATGCTTATTTGCTGTATGCTGTCATTTGTCAAGGAATTTTTCGCTGATACCTCTGTTTGAAAACAGAAGTCATCCTAGAATACATGTGGTCAACTTTCTAAGACTTTGTTACGTTAAAATTATTTTAGTAGACCTTTCATCAGAAGTACTCCGTATCATCACATTTAAAAGAACTTGTAACACCAAACTAGAAATGTAATGGTGAAATGTGTGTAACAAGAGAACAGATTAGTAGTTACCTTTGACATCCAAATTTCCTTTGTGGATTTCTGCCATCCTATTTTTTCTTCAAATTTAGCAAGATAAACATTTGATTGTTAAGCTAATTTGTTGCAACTCGTTACAGCTGTATACTTCGTTATCAAAGCTGAGTAATGACAATACAAGCGAAGATGTGGCTTCTGATTCTGAAACATTTATGGCGCCCCATGTTCTTGCTATGTCAGCTACCCCAATTCCAAGAACACTGGCCCTTGCTTTATATGGGGATATGTCTCTTACTCAGGTACTATATTACAGATAAATTGAGTTCTCTAGGTAGATTATGTCTGCTATGCATGTAGGGTCATTACATGGGGTACAAGAACCACAATAAACAACCCCCCACCCTGTTGACAAGAAAGTAAAATAAAGTAACACATCACATGAGTAACTATAGAGTAATGCAAATGACAGTTGGTAACATACTCTACTCATACAGAACCTTGTCCTTCACAGAGTTCTATTTGGAAACACGATAGTTTAAAATATTGTTCCTTGCATTGTTTTACTATCTTTCATTTCTCGCCAGTATTTGAATTATTTCGCACGTGACATATTTACAATCAAAACCCACTTCTCGTGCAGATTACAGACTTGCCTCCAGGAAGGCAACCCATAGAAACTCTTGCTCTTGAAGGAAATGATGCTGGGTTTGAAACTGTCTTCCAGGTGATGACATAGTTTGATGTATATTTTTCTGTTGCATTTGAGTTTTTTTTTTGTCTTTGTTTGCATCTAGATCTAGTGCCCAGTTTTTTATCATACTTTTGGGTGTGCATCTTGCAGATGATGAGGGATGAGCTTTTGGATGGTGGCAAAGTGTACCTAGTTTATCCTATCATAGATGAATCAGAGCACCTACCACAACTTCATGCTGCTAAAGCTGATTTTGATTCCATAAAAGAAAAGTTCGAAGGTTATCCATGTGGGCTGTTGCATGGCCGCATGAAGGGCGTCGAGAAGGATGAAGCTCTGGGCAGTTTTAGATCCGGGGAAACTCGTATTCTGCTGTCAACGCAAGTTATTGAGATCGGGGTCGATGTTCCTGATGCTTCTATGATGATTGTCATGAATGCTGAGAGATTCGGAATGTCTCAACTGCACCAGTTAAGAGGGCGGGTTGGTCGTGGGGGAAAGAAATCGAAGTGTATATTCCTGTCCTCCACTTCTAGCACATTGCCACGGTTGAAGGTGCTTGAAAAGTCATCCGATGGATTTCACCTAGCTAATGCTGACCTGGTGATGCGTGGCCCGGGCGATCTGCTTGGCAAGAAACAGTCCGGTCATCTTCCAGAATTTCCAATAGCTAGACTGGAGGTTGATGGAGGTATTCTACAAGAAGCGCATCTTGCCGCAGTGGTAAGTTCTGCCCCATCCCCCAAACCTCCCATTTACTCTCTTTTTCTGGAAAATACTATTTCCTACTCATCAGACTGAACTTACAGTAACTTCTTTAAAAACTTGCAATGCAGAGAGTTTTGGGAACAAGCAACGACCTAGCACTATTTCCACGGCTGAAAGTGGAGCTCAGCATGAGGCAGCCGTTGTGCATTCTTGGAGATTAACCTCTCCCGTTCACCGGACCGATAATGCAATGGGACCCTGCGAAGCTGGCATCTATGTAGTATAAGCAGCCTAAGTTTGCATTGTACTTAAACTACTTGTGGTGGCAAAGCTGGCATGAACCACGCAGTTCATCCTGGCTGGATGTAGCAACGCTCCTAAATGTTGTTGTCATGTGTAATCAAGACATGGTTGATGACGAGATCAGTTCTTTTAGTTCAGGCTAATATGTTTCGAGGAAACTGTGTCTTTTAATGACTTGTCTTTTGGATGTTTTTTTTTCTCTAGTTTTCGTTTTTTGTTCTGAAGAATAGCAGGGAACTGGTAAGTGCTAAAACCATAGAAGAACAGGTATTTTGAATGGTGCAGCGGAAGCAATGTGCCTTCCTCAAGGATTAGCTGAACCACCACGTTGATAGCGAGTCTCCAAACAGCTCTTCCACCCAATAGTTGAGCGAAATCACTTTGGTTCATCCTGGGATATGTCAGGCCTATGTCGTGACAGGGAGCTCCTGAATTACTTGACCCAACCAGGTTCCTAGATTGACAACAACTAAAAGGAAATCCAGTAATAAACGATAACGGAAGGACCGAAGGAACATGAACGAGAGCCAAGCTTTTAGGGTTTATTTATGTCGAACCACCCACTCTCCATGGTTTTATAACAACTCGACATTCAATTTGTCATTCAAATAACAGCGCTGGGCTCATTGGAGTCCTTCGTGGTGGACATGGTGCCATCACCACCTCCGTCTGAGTCCTGTCAGCCGCTAGACGCTCGCCTTTTGTGGATTGTGGAGGTTTGGTTGCTTCTGTCACTTGCTCATCCTTAAGTGACTAGATTGATAGATTGATAAGACGTGTGTTGGCGTATTACTCTGAGGCTGGTGATGGAGACGGCTTGCTCGTTTGGCGAAGAGGTTTGCGACTTGCTCGTGTATTTGGAGACGGCTTGCCCTGGATAGCGGCATCGATGAGATGATGGCGACGATGGTACATTTGGAATAAGGTCTCTTCGGCCTCTCCCTACCTCGTCAACGTTTCGGGCATTGGCGAAGGGCAAGTGAGAGAAGGTGTTGTCAGATCTGTTGATCTCCATTGGATCTTGGCAGTTGGCGTGTTGTTCAAGGGAAGCTGTTCGCTCGACTATGTTGGGACGTCTTCAATCTCTTCATCCGTTTGGGTCTACGGAATGGTCTGGTTTCTCCAACCCTGTGAATTAGTGGTGGAGAATTGCAATCTTGTGCTGCTGCTTGGGGCGTGTCCATATCCGATGTTCCATCTGCGTTTATTCGATCTCGCTATTTGTGGCGAGTGGCTATTGCGGTTTTTAAATTCTTGATTGGCGAGGGTATTTGCAGGTGACCCGGTCTTTTTGCAGTGCATATTTCAAGCTTGGGCAGCCGTCGAACAATCAGAGATTCAGAGGAAGAAGACGACCAGTATGAGTTTCATTGCATTTTTATTTTGTACTGTTCGTATTGCGTCGAGTTGTATTTTGACTGTGTCAGCTACTTTTTTTGATAAATATCAGATGTCAGATTTCTAAAAAAAGATTGTGCTAGGGAATATCATAGCCCCTTAAGTTTCGCAAAATTTGTTTTGTACTGTAATACATGTAGGGGAGCTACCTTAATCTTACTTCTAGGTCTAGCACGTAAATACTCTCAATAACAGCAGAAAAATGCAATTCGGAGCCTGTGGCAAGATGGTTAGGAGGGTGGTTGTACCCCAGCCCACTAAAGTTCAAACCCCAGGTTTGACACTGGTGTTTCTCGTTTAGACGGAATATTCAGTGGGAGGCGACGTTCTCATCGACATCGAGGCATCTGTGGTGACTTCGTCAATCTCAAGACTCGACCCGTCGGTTCGGTCTCTTGGAGGTGTTATAGGGGTAGGGTGTGCGTGTGTGCGTTTATAGGTGTGAGTATGTGCATGTGTATGTGAGTGTCTTGTTTGTACTGTGTTTCGAAAATAATTTTTTTTTGGAAATATAGCACGCACGCACGCCGTCTTCCTCCCTCCCCCGTGCTCCGCTCCTCTTCCACCGCGCGCTCTCCAGTCTCCATCCGCACTAACCCCCACTCCAGATCTCCAAACCCCACCCCCTACATGCCATTCCACTGACCTCCCATCATGGCGCCACGTCTCCTCCTCCTCGCCCTCGTCGCGGCGGCCGTCGCCGTACCGCCGGCGAGCGCCGCGGTGGCGAGCATCGACCCGGGGTCCGAGCGGCTCAAGGTACGGTGGTGCACTGTCTGGATTATTTTCTTGGTTTTGGGAAATGCTACACTGTACTCTAAAAATTAGGGTTTTCCGAGCTCGTGTCCTTAGCGGGTTTGGACATAAACTGTTTGTAGAATTGCCACTGGGGAAGAAAGGCAAACAGGGTGCTTACTGAGACTACTGCCGGCCATGGTGCTGGATCGAAGGATGCGGGCCTGACCGACCAAGTGACAAGGCGGCAGGGACGAGATGGTGGTTTGGCGAGGGGCTCAATGGATCAGCAGGATAAAGACATAGGATCGTAGCAGGTCTTCTTCTGAGGTTGATACGCGGCATTTTTCAGGCTTTAGGTGCATGACTGGCAAATTTAGTTAGGTCGCCACCTGTGGATTCGCAACGTGGATTTTTGAACCCTCATATTTGTCATTTAGCTTCGTCAACTGCCCTTTGGGGCTTGCAGCATTGGTAAAACCAAACTTTAGTTTGGTAGGTTGCGAAGTAGCGCTCCTTGTACGAAAACGAACACTCTGTCCGCTCAAAGCTTGAGATATCCTTAACTTTCACCTCAGGATCTTACCTTGACTTCCGATTATTCTTTTCTTTCCAGAATTTTCAAGCCATTTCTTATCTTTGGATTCTTACATTAGCTTTGGAAGGCTGCCTAAGGCGGTAGAACACCCGATGCGAGCCCCCTCTTTGGGTAAAAATATGATGATGCCACCAGGCATAGGCAAGTGCTACTTTCTGTGGAAATGAACTAAACGACTCATGGTTCACACACACTTGCAACATTATGCCGCATTAGTTACCAGAAAATTCCATGCATTTAGTTTGGTCAATGTGTACCACTTTTCATGCATTACTTAACGTTGTCAATTGTTCATCCATATGCTGGAATTATCATCTCAACACTTTCTGCTCAGTTTGGGAGTTCTGAATTCGTGAGAAAGAAAGTTGAAGTCACAGTTTTTCTTATCATATTCCAATGCAATAGGTTGTAGTCATGATTTCTTGCTACATATCTAATTGCATAAATCTTGTATGTGCAGGGAAGTTCATTGGAGATTATACCTAAACAAACATCTGCTAAGCTTCTCGTGGAGAACCCTCAAAAAGATAACACAGATCGTAAAAGTATGACCTAGCCTGATACTAGAGTCCGGAATATCAAGGATCAGTTAATCAAGGCGAAGGTCTACCTTGGTCTTGGAGCCATTCGAGCAAATCCCCAATACCTCAAGGACCTGCGACAGCGGATACGGGAAGTTCAAAAGGTACTTGGTGATGCATCCAAGGACTCCGATCTGCCAAAGAAGTAAGGGTCTCCAAGCACTTATGTTGATGAATTTTAAAGGGTTAATAAGATATTATGCCATTGCCAGCTTGTCATAATCGAAAAATGCCACTGCAAAAATGACTTATGAAAAATGTCACTTCAAAAAAAATGACATTATGGCCACTTTAGCACCAATACCAGCCAATACGCATCCTGTTTCTCCTTCCGTATTCCGCCAGGACCAAAAAGCCCGCAAGTTCAATCCCAATCTCCAAACTCAGACCTCTAATGCAATTGCCACCTCCAAGCTCCTGAACTTCCGCCGCCACCTGCTGACGCTCTCCCTAGTGACTCCGCCCTTCTCTAACCACCTAGCCCCTCCCGCCTGTCAACCCCAAGCTGCCCACCTTGCTCCTGTCAGCCGACCACTTCGATAATGCTTCAGAGAGCAACTGCAGTCCTAGACGCCGCTAGGGAGCTGCAGTCGATTTTCACCGCCCATGCGCCGACCACAGCCACTGTTCCCTTCTCCCGCTGCCTTCAATCCTGTCCTTCCTCCCTCCTGCTGCTGTGACTCAGTCCAGATGTCTCCTTGTATTGTTTACAGCTCTGGGCTCAAGGTTATTAGGGAGAAGAGATATGTGATGTAACCTGAATTGTACTGATATGTAAGCAATTTGCAGATGATTGTGCAAAAAAACAGCAATGATATCCACTTGTGTATGCTATGTGAGCAAAACAACAATGATATCCGGCAGCGGGGGATGGCGGGCTAGGTGGCCGCCGGCAGAGGAATGATGCACACTGCAGGTGATCAGGTGGGAGAGGACGGGTAAAGCGCGCGTGTTGCCAGGGAGAGCAGAAACAAGGTGGCAGCGGCCGGTGGGAGCAGCAGCCGGATCATTGGATAGCTACTGGAAAAGTTACAATTTGAGAAAAAAAATATTGTGGAGGGGAGGGGGGGGGAGAGGGGGGGGGGGGGGGGGGATTCATTTTGGTCCCGAGGAGATACCTTGTGTATTGACTGGTAAAATGAACTTTATTACATTTTTTAAAGCAATAGCTCGACTGTCATGTTTTGCAAGTCGTCTTTTGTAGCGGCATTTTTCTATTACAAGAAGTTGGCAACGGCATTTATCGAATTAATCCAATTTTGAAACTATTAACATGTTACGGGCATTTATTGCAGCCTCATTCAATTATTTACTAATTTCTTAATCTGTATCGACTTATTCAGTGCCAATGAGAAGGTGAAAGCACTTGAGCAGACATTGATCAAAGGCGGACAGACACAGGATGATTGCTCTGTTGCTGTCAAAAAGCTCCGGGCTATGCTCCACTCAGCAGAGGAGCAGCTGCATGCACAAAAGAAGCAAACTGTTTTTCTAACACAACTTGCAGCCAAAACCCTTCCCAAAGGTCTTCACTGCCTGCCCTTAAGGCTAGCTAATGAATATTTCTCACTGGATCCTGGTCAGCAACAATTCCCACACCATGAGAAACTTGCGGATCCCAAACTTTATCACTATGCCTTGTTCTCAGATAATATATTGGCAACAGCGGTTGTTGTCAATTCGACAGTATTAAATGCCAAGGTATGTATTCTTGATACTTCTAATTTCAGTTACTCTGATAGATAACATGCAACATATTGAGTACATTTTTTGTTTGCAGCATCCATCTCATCATGTCTTCCACATAGTAACTGACAGACTAAATTCCGCTCCAATGAGAATGTGGTTCCTCTCTAACCCTCCTGGAGAAGCAACAATTGAAGTACAAAATATTGATGAGTTCACATGGCTAAATGACAGCTACAGCCCGGTACTGAAACAACTTGGGTCTCAATCTATGATTGATTATTACTTTAGGGCACAGCGTGCAAATTCGGATTCAAACTTGAAGTACAGAAACCCAAAGTATCTTTCAGTGCTTAATCATCTGCGATTCTACTTGCCTGAAATTTACCCGAAGCTCGACAAGATGGTCTTTCTCGATGACGATGTAGTAGTAAAGAAGGACATAACGGGCCTCTGGTCAATTGATATGAAGGGGAAGGTAAATGGTGCTGTAGAGACTTGTGGAGAGAGCTTCCATCGCTTTGATCGTTACCTGAATTTCTCAAATCCTGTTATTGTGAAGAATTTTGACCCCCATGCTTGTGGCTGGGCTTTTGGAATGAATGTGTTTGATCTGGTTGAGTGGAGGCGGCAGAACATAACCCAGATCTATCACTCTTGGCAGAAGCTTGTAAGTTTCACATACTTTCCTTTCATACATGATGAATTACTTAATAGAGACCCTTTCTCTAGATCTCTATGTCAATTGAGCTGAAGTTAAACTATGCATTATTATAAGTCTAGACTCGCTTTGGGGCCATATGACTTCTATACATAGACATATTGATGAAGTGCAACTAAAAATCATGTAAATGTCGAGTTTACTTCACCACACAAATGATATTTGTGTTATGCTACATGTTATCTATTTAATTTTAATCTTACATTACCCTGTGTATCAAAACTTGAAGAGATCTGTCAACATTTCTCATTCTATTGTGTACAACTGTATCTACAGAAAGGTTTATAATTTGTGGAGACATTACTAGTGTGCGAAAGACGAGAGAAATACAAAATTCATGTTCCATAACCGTCAATAACTCACAAAGTTCTTTTAGTTCTATTCTTGTTTGTCTTCTTTTGCATTCAGTTTGTTATAATAATATATGCCTAACTTTAAATTGCAGAACGAAGACAGATTGCTATGGAAACTTGGCACTCTCCCTCCAGGCCTGATCACATTCTGGAACAAGACATTTCCCCTCGATCGATCATGGCATGTTCTCGGCCTTGGTTACAACCCGCATGTTAGCAGCAGAGACTGGAGCATGCCGCGGTCATACATTACAACGGCAACGTGAAGCCCTGGCTGGAGATCGGCCTGCCCAAGTTCCGAAGCTACTGGTCAAAGTACCTTGACTACGACCAGCCTTTCCTGCGGGAATGCAACATCAATCCGTGAAGCAACCCCCAAGGCATTCTGACTTAACCAACGGTCTGTTCATTCTTAGGTGCTAAAATGACACGGTCACATAAGTATGCTGTAATATGTGGTGGTTGACAACTTGACATCCAGAGTCATGAACAAATGAATTTAGACCATCTAGATTTCTGCAGGAGGGATGCAGTTCTAGATGATGCAACTGCTAGGGCTATCTTCCCCTGGCTTCTTCGTACATAATTCAGTGAAGTTGTCCAGGAGAATGTCTTTCCATTTCCGCTGTGTCCATAGATGAAGAATGTTTGACCTTCGTTGTTGCTCACAGCCCACAGAGCTGGAGTATCAAAAAATAATCTTTTGGTTGTTGACTTGTTGTTGAGCCTTTGAATGTCAGCAGCTAAAGTGGTTGGTATGGCTTCAATTTCATAGTTAAACTCGTCTAATTTCCGGTTTTGTTTTGTATATAAAAACATTACCAATACCATCGGCGAGTGGTAGTTTAAAATGTAATAAATAATATCCTGCATCTCTTAGGGCATTCGCAATGTATAATGTTAACTTTAGCCATAGGCTAGGTCCCACTTTTCCTATGAAATGTTCCACTATGTAGTATAAGAGTTACTTGAACTATAAGTTGGTACCACATGTTCTATTGATATACACACATACATGAGAGGGGAGAGAATTCATATTTCCGTTCCTTGAGGCTAATCCAAAAGGTTTAGATGCACCTTGATCTTAAGGACAAGTTTATTTTAGTAGCGTATCCAATCAAGTAGGAGCAAAGATTGAATGAAGAGGTCACTACCTGAGGCGTTTCTTTCACCGGTGCATAAAACCCTCACTTTTATTTTCATAACATTCTCACTCATTTCTGATGCCCCACATGATTTGTTACTTCTTAGAACAATTAAATTGTCACCTTTCTCGCGAAAAAAGGGAAAGATCTAACTGTCGCGAGAAAAGGGGGAGAGTAGTTATGCTCTTGTCTGATTACGAAATTCAAAAGAAATAGTAAAACAATTAAAAAATTCTGAAAAATCGGCAACAAACATATCCAAGCGTTCAACATACGCGCAAAGTCCTTAAAGAAAATGACATATGTGATGAGTGGAGATTTCTTGCTCCCAAACTTTAGTGCTCCTTGTGTTTTAATTTTTTTAAAGAATATTAAAAATTTCAAAACATGTGAAAAAATTCATGGATATTCTCAATGTTGTATTCTTAAAACGTGCAAAATTTCAATTAGAAATAATTTGTTCAAATCTCCAAAAAAATTAAGATCTTGTCATTTTTGTGTAGCCCATAATATAAAGAATTTGCAATGTGATTTTGCGCGTTTGTAGTCTACATCATGGACTACGTCCAAAATTATTTTCAATTTATTTTACAACTTCTAAATATTTTATGATTTTGTTAAAACGAAGGGAACACCTGGAGTTCGGGAGCACAAATGACTTTCCGCATATGAGATGCTCTATGTGAAAAACGGTGCTCTAATAACACATTTTAAATCCCATGTTGGCCACTAATTTTTTTCGTACAGAGCATCACACATAGTATCATTTTTCTCGAAAATTTACACATATACGGAACAAAATATGTTTGTTGCTAACGTTTTAATTTTTTTTGACTTTTATATTTAGGCAGAGCATATGAGATAGAGAGCTGTATTAAATTTCCGCAAAGAAATACCATACTCTTCTTCACCGTTGACCATTGACAATCCGTACAAAGTGACGTCTCGGCTCGATTCCCTTGACGTCATTAGTACCGGCCAGTGGTTATGACGAGACAGATGCGTTGGCGGTGCACAACGACCTCACCTCGTTCACGCTTCCAACACACCACGCCCACCACGGCGAGCCACGTGGACGATTTTCCACGTGTCGTCTTTCCATTGGGCAGATGACTCAATCCCTCGCCGTTCCTGCCTCGTTTTATATTTCTACATAATTCGCACATCAAACCCTTCTAACATCGCATATGTCTCAAAGAACCACAGCGCCAGAATCCACCACAATAACAAGGCTGCAGTACGGAATCCAGAGTAGACACAGGGTTCCAAACGTAAAACCTCTCAAATAACAGCAGAAAAAACAATTCGAAAATTGGAAATATAGCACGCACGCCGTCTCCTCCCTCCCCGTCGAGATCCTTCGTCCCCGTGCTCCGCTCCTCCTCCACCGCGTGCTCTCAGTCTCCACCCCCACTAACCCAGCTCCAGATCTCCACCCTACATGCCATTCCACTGACCTCCCACCATGGCGCCACGTCTCCTCCTCCTCGCCCTCGTCGCGGCGGCCGTCGCCGTGCCGCCGGCGAGCGCCGCGGTGGCGAGCATCGACCTGGGCTCAGAGTGGCTCAAGGTGGCCGTCGTGCACCTCGCCCCGGGCCGCGCCCCGATCGCCGTCGCCATCAACGAGATGTCCAAGCGCAAGTCCCCGGCCCTCGCCGCGCTCGCCGGCGGCGACCGCCTCGCCGGCGAGGAGGCGGCCGGCATCACCGCGCGCCACCCGTCCAAGGTCTTCTCCCGCATGCGCGACCTCCTCGCAAAGCCCTTCCCCTACGCGCGCGCCCTCGCCGACTCCCTCTTCCTCCCCTACGACCTCGTCCAGGACGCGCGGGGCGCCGCCGCCGTCCGCGCCGACGACGGCCAGGTCTACTCCGTCGAGGAGATCGTCGCCATGGTGCTCCACTACGCCTCCGGGATCGCCGACGCGCACGTGGGGCTGCCCGTGCGCGACGCCGTCGTCGCCGTGCCGCCCTACTTCGGCCAGGCCGAGCGCCGGGCCCTCACGCAGGCCGCGCAGCTCGCCGGGTTCAACGTCCTCACGCTCGTCAACGAACACGCGGGCGCCGCGCTGCAGTACGGGATCGACAAGGACTTCTCCAACGAGTCGAGGCATGTTATCTTTTACGACATGGGCTCGGGTAGCACCTACGCCGCGCTCGTCCACTACTCGTCCTACAGCGCCAAGGAGTTTGGGAAGACGGTGTCTGTCAACCAGTTCCAGGTCCAATTCTCTCTTCCCCAGCTCTTTTAGCTGTTCAATTCTGTTTCTTTCATATGCCTGTAAGATCCCTGAAACAAAATCCTGCTTTCTCACATAGTAGATCTGAAAAAGACTGAAACTTTAGCTATGCGATCTCTAGTACCTACTCCAGTAGGTAGCTACTTGAACTACTCCTGACGCTTTTAGCTAATTCTGTGCAGGTTAAGGATGTCAGATGGAACTCCAAGCTTGGAGGCCTCGAAATGGAAATGCGTTGGTAAACTATTTTGCTGATCAATTTAATAAGAAGCTTGGTAATGGGGATGACATCCGTCAGTCTCCCAAGGCAATGGCTAAGTTGAAGAAGCAAGTTAAGCGCACCAAAGAAATTCTTAGTGCAAATACTGCTGCGCCGATCTCAGTCGAATCTCTGTACAATGATATCGATTTCAGGTGCGTCTTTGCATACTTGCGTAACCGTTGGATGTCCATTTATGAAACTTGAGATAAACCAAACTGTGCAAACAGGCTAACATTATCAAATTCACTGCCCCATCCTATGTGCCGAGTTGAATCAATTCTGTACACATTAACTTTGTTTTAAAAAATGCTCATTTTAGTCTGGCAAGTTCTTGGATGTAAAGTGAACATACTATCTATGGAGAAGCATGGATGACAGGCCCTGCTATTTCATATTAGTCAAATGGTCTGACCTTTCATGGATTAATCTCTCTTCCCTTTCAAGTGCATAGATGCCATATCAAGTGAATAACATTTGTTAAGAGTCGCAAGCAATGTTTGGTACCGCTTTTGCATATCTCGTGTGTAATTTCTACTAGGTCGAAGTTCAGTGTCCACTTTTGTTGCATATTTAAGATTATATGGAACTTGCAAGATTATAATTCACACTGGCTCCTTGACTTGTCATTGTTAATATTTGCAGTAATTGTCCATGTACCTTACCGCATTGCTAATACTGTTGATCTTTTTCCCCGGCTCATGCTTTCAGGTTTTCATTTTTCTTCTCCGTATATAGTGAACATGTAATCCTAAATCATGATTAGGAGAAGTTTCCAGGTTCTACATGTTCACCTCATGCTATTTCTTACAGGAGCACCATAACACGTGAAAATTTGAAGAACTTTGTGAAGATCTATGGGAGCAGGCCCTAACTCCAATTAAAGAAGTGCTTACGCAGTCCGGCATGAAGATTGATGACATCTATGCTGTAGAGCTAATAGGAGGAGCTACCAGGGTACCAAAACTGCAGGTGATTATTATGCTTTCATTTTAAGACTTATATACTTGACTTGGCAGTGAGGGGCTGCAATGAGTAATGCTAATGCAGGAACATTGCATTGTTGAATCTCTTGAACTTTGCCGTGGGGCATGTGTGCAAGATTGCCTGCTTCTCTTTATTTCATTTTTTTCTCTTATATTCGTCGTCACCCTCAGAGGGGTTAGTGAATTGCTGTTAGTTATACAGAGGTCTCCATTTACTTATGAATAGTTGCATTTTCTATTCGTATAATTTATTATTATTATTTTGAACCCAATTCTTTACATATTTATCATATTACGACTCACGGGTTCCAGTTGTATTCTCCCGTTCCAGGCTAAACTGCAGGAATTCCTGGGAAGGAGTGATCTGGATAAACACCTTGATGCTGATGAAGCAATTGTTCTTGGTGCCTCCCTGCATGCTGCTAACATAAGTGATGGAATTAAGTTGAACCGTAAGTTGGGCATGATTGACGGTTCTACTTATGGCTTCGTGTTTGAAATAGATGGCCCAGATTATGTCAAAGATGAAAGTATCGATCAAGTACTGGTGCCGAGGATGAAGAAAATGCCAATAAAGGTTAAAAATAATTACTCACCTTCTACTTTTAACTGTGTCAACAAACTTTGCTTGTTTGGAAAAATATCTGAACGAGCTTGTTATTTATCTGCTGTCTACAGTTGTTCAGGTCCATCAGACATACTAAGGACTTCGATGTCTCTCTCAGCTATGACAAAGCTTCTGAACTTCCTCCAGGTGTTTCAACACACAAGTTTGCGGAGTATTCCATATCAGGCCTGACAGATGCCAGTGAAAAGTAAGTGGGCATAATGCTTATGTTATTTTGGTGTGCATTATCTCAAGTGTTAACTCCCAAGCCCTGCCCATAAGACATCTGAACAACCTGCAATAACTTCTTTGAAGCAATATTTATTGTGAACAGTCCACCTGTGAGGTTGCAAGATATACGCCATGTCAATAGAACTCATTCCATTAAAAAACATATGCTCTAGCACATCACAAATTAAGCGATACTTGCCATTGCTGTTGTATTACATGTATTCACCACATTTTTGTTTAGTGCATCAGTTTAACCATGTGCATTTTTCAACCAGGTACGGAAGCCGCAATTTATCTGCACCCATAAAAGCAAATCTACATTTTTCTTTGAGCAGAAGTGGAATTATTTCTCTCGATAGGGCAGAAGCAGTGATTGAGATAACTGAATGGGTTGAAGTTCCAAAGAAGAACTTAACACTAGAGAGTAATGCCACCGATCAGACTTTGTCTTCTGAGTCAGGAACATCTGATAGTGCAACAGATAGTAAGGAAAATTTGAGTTCAGGAAGTGATGCAGATGGTTCAAGCAGTACGAACGATGAAAGTAATGTGCAAGATACTATTACAGAGAAGGTGCTAAAGAAAAGAACCTTCAGGGTTCCATTGAAGGTAAACTATACTTGGTTGGTAAATTGATGCTAAATATTGACATGACATGGTTTAACTTTGTTTACTTTTTTCGAATATAGGTTTGAAAAGACGGCTGGTGCTGGATCAATTCTTTCAAAAGAGTTGTATTCTGACGCAAAAAGTAGGTTAGAGGTACTTAATAAGAAGGATGCTGAACGGAGGAAAACTGCTGAACTGAAAAATAACTTAGAGTCTTACATATACTCTATGAAGGAAAAGGTATATTTTTGTCATCTTTATTGTGCACACGTTGGAAAGAATGGAAAGATGTTTTAGCTTGTTGTGATGTGCAAGATCTGAGTCATTTTGCACTTAGCTTGGATCTCAGTAAATTGGATGATGACTATTGTTTCTCCATATAATATATACGAAAACTGTCAGTGTTGTGGCATACTGTTGTACATTATTTTTTTTTGGCTGCTTAATTGCTGCTGTTTGATACATCACAGTTGGAAGAAAGCACGGATATGTTGACTGTCTCAACTGAACAGGAGAGGGAATCTTTTACAGAGAAACTCAGCGAGGTCAGTCAAATGCTGGATCTTGCTGTATGTAGTATTATTTGTCTAGGATATGTCTCATGTTGTGTTGTTGACAAGTGCAGGTGCAGGATTGGTTGTATATGGATGGTGAAGAGGCTCAAGCAAATGAATTTCAAGAGCGCCTTGATCAGCTTAAGGCCATGGGCGACCCAATTCTTTTCAGGTAATTAATTTTTATAAACTTAAGTTCATATCACCCAGTGATTGAGATTGTTCCTTTCTTGATTATACAGATTGAGTGAGTTAAAAGCCCGACCTGCAGCTTGCGGAAGTGCTCAATTGTATCTTACTGAGCTACAAAAGGTACAACACAGAGTTGATTTTTCTAAGTATAATAATCTATTCTTGACTCAATATACTTGAATAATTTCTTAAAATATAAGAAGCAAGAAGGTTCACTCAATTTTTTTGACTAAGGTTCACTCATTTGCACCTAAATTAATGCTTGTATTAAAAAAACACATACTCCGATTTGAGCACAGAAAAAGCTATTACACTTTTTTGGGTAAGGTCGTTACCGGCGGAAGCGTTATGTAACAAACACAACTTTTAGTTTTAGGCACACATCATCCCCACATTGTCTGTCACTGAAAAAACTAAATTTCGTCATCTTGAACAATGTTTGTGGATTCTTGAAGCTGTCATTGTGCTATATTTCAAAAGAGATTGTGCGGTCGTGCCAGTATGCACAATTCTTGCATCATTCCCACTCCATATATTGTCGGTTTGTAAGTTAGATTACCTGATCATTCTCAGACGTTCCTGAATTCCACGAGCTAAAGCTGCTGTACATTTTTTCTGCGTTATAGAAATGCCAAGTAGTAAAATTGTAGATGGTTGTACAGTCCTATTAAATAGTTGCTGTGTTATTCTATTCTCATTTGTATTCTTTATCTTCTGAAGATCGTTAAGAACTGGGAGACAAGCAAACCGTGGCTTCCCAAAAAGAGAATAGATGAGGTAACCTGTGAGCTTAATGAAGTTTTTGATTAATTCATTGTGCTGACTATGTACAGTTCTCATTTTATTGGTTGTGTGATGCTATCATTGTCTAGGTCGTAAGTGAAGCAGATAAACTGAAGACTTGGTTGGCGGAGAAGGAAACCCTGCAGAAAAGGTAAAGCCTATTAAAAGAAAACCTTTCTCGAGTTCTAGTTACCTTACAATTGCGGATGGCTAACTCCAAGCGGGTATATTGCAGTACCCCTATCTACAGCACACCTGCCTTCACATCTGAAGAGGTCTACCAGAAAGTTTTGGGCCTACAAGATAAGGTTAGAATTGTATATACTTAGCATCCTAGCACACTAGGCTCGAATTTCAATTCAACTTCTGAATAACGTCGGGAACTTGATTGTTGTGCAGGTCTCTAGCGTCAACAGGATTCCGAAACCAAAGCCCAAGATTGAGAAGAAACCCCCAAAGGAAGAAGAGTCTGCTAACAAGGAAAAAACATCTTCAGAATCCGCGTCCAGCGACTCTGAATCCACAGACAAGCCAGCGGAATCAGACGCCCCAGAGAAGACTAACAACGATTCAGAACCAGAATCTCATGACGAGTTGTGATTATTAGAGTCGACTTTTGAGAACCCCTTAGAGAGCTGGTTCAAGAGGTACTGCTCCATATACTCCGAGAATACAGTGTCACGACAGTTTTGTTTGACGGCCGAAAGAGGAGGTTGTGTAGGATTTCAAGACGGACAGATGCTATACATGGCAGAGAAGAATTTGATATGAATCCGCTGTGTAGCTTTATTGTGGTCTTATATGGCATGCTGTCAAGAAAGTCCCTTGTAAGGCTTAGTAGTCGGGGCTTCAGGGCTCGGCTTGTAGTTGCATTGTTGTATTGAACTCATCTCTTTTTCAGAGTAGATACATGGATTTTACATGAAGCATCAATGTATCGTTTTTGCCGTTCTGTATCTTTTGCCTTCCTAACACTGTTATGAACAACCGTGAAAGAAGTAAACAACAGCCGAATGACATGAATTCATCCTGCTTCCGGCTTAACCCCTACAATTTACACAGATTCACCTGATGTTGTCCACTCTGAAGTCTAAACCATTTTACAGAAAACAACAAATGAGAATTGCATGCTTGCAGCTGCTGCAGTAAACCGTTCAAGCTCTTCTCTGCTGCAGTAAACAAATCCACAGGCGTAAATACACCAATATCTACCGTACTGGTTACTGAACATAAACTGCCGTGATGACTTGGCCTCCATCTCATTCACGCTGCATGATGTGAAAAGTAGGTGCAAATAATCACCTCCTCTTCTCTAACTTTTACCTCTTTCCTGTCAATGTAATCAAAGTTGTCAAATTTTTGATTCTGCTGTTACTTGGATCCAAAGCATGAAATCAAAAGCAGATCTAGGTGCAACGATCTAGTTATTCATATCATGTGTCTTTCTACGAAAAAGAGACCTGCACAGAGAGAAATTTATACCCCTCATTTTTCTTTTGCACATAACGTGCTGGGACGTTTAGCCATATTTCATACTTTCTAGACATTAGTTACCTGAACAAGAGTGAACTGTAAGTGTTCAGTGCTGTTTCCTAAGTTCTGCATTCCTAGATGACTAGGTAACTGTTGCTGCCTTGCGGCCCCTGATCAAATTTTCCTATAGCCAGAAGCATGGGTTGGTGATTCTGTCCCTAAACGCTACACTAGAATCTTTCATAGTACTAACAAATAGGCCATATAAGTTTTCCCCACATTTTCCATGCTCGGTGAGTTCTGATTCACGGTGTATTCTTTTGCCAAATGACATCTTCATCCTAGTGAGGAAAACCAATATACCGTCGTAGGAACAAGCCTACAACAGGGTCGTCACTTCAAACAGAAAAATCGAAACAGAAGCATACCATGGTGGGTAGATATGAATTACATTTCCTTCTACAAGATCCCCGTTGTCACATATTTTGGGACTGAAGATAATAGTCCTTTTGCTGCTGCCGCCATCCATGTCACAATCCGTTGAGACGTTGCTTGTTATGGGTAACTGCAAGAAACACAAGTGTGCTAACACCACTGGCACAAGATGCTGGAAAAATAGCATGAGTACAACATAGGTTGGTTTGGCAGAACTTGTCTCCAGCAAAAGGGTATGTTTTGGGAGGGCTCAGTAACAAAAAAGGAACATAATTCTAAAGATAGCACCATAATTCTAAAGATAGCACGATAATTCTAAAGGGAGTACATGGTAAGCCAATTCAAAAGGAGTAGCCAAATCACATGGAAGATTACCCAAGAATCTACTGTTGCCAGTTCAACAGGAAGGGTAACTTTTCATGCACAACAATTATTACTTTTCTTGGAGCATGGAAAGCAAAATGTTAATTTAAGACTACTGCTAGGAATAACCAATCAATGAACGAACAGAGGTTTTGAAAGATGGAGATGGAACACGAACATTAATCTTTTCCTTCAACAAGCAGAGGCAGACTGTTAGTTTTCCTTCCAAGGACCTTGACAGAATTTGAACAGTAACCCCCTTTGAATCCCCTGGAAATACAAAGATCCACTACATAAATATATGGAGACACGTTGATGAAGGTTATTTTGGTACCAGGTAGCGTAATTATCATGATGGAAAACTAAGGACCACCTAAATAATCTGGTGCCTTGTTACACTGCCTTGAGAATTCAACGTGCCTATCTTTCTCCATCTGCATAATCTGTTGCATCCTTCCATAATAACCAGCTCTGCACAGAGAAAAAGCAAATAAAATAAGCAGAGCATCCAGAGATATTTGAATGGTCGATTTGTAAAGAATTGTCAGGATTACTGTACCCAGTTGATCTCATAGGGAGTGCAGTAACGTCCATGTCTGTTGCACTAAAAGCTTCTTGGAATAGGTCAGTCATAGTTTTTCCCTTCATATCTTTGGTCACCATGGTCAAGTTGTGTTGAACAGTATCCTATTGCAGGATAGAAGTATCATGATGAATAGTACAACTGAACAATTCCTAATAACAGTTGTTAGTATGTTAACAACATACTTCCAATTCATCCTCGCTAGACGTTTCACCAATAACATGCTGTGAGGGCTCTTCATTGTCAAGATTACTCTGACCTAAAAGTGCTAGTGTTTTATTCCCTGAAGTAGGAAGTCTTGGCTTCCCTTCCTTAGCTCTGGTGTGTTGATGAAACTGCATTGAAATGTTCAGAAACAAGTTAACTGTTGTCTAAGAACTCCAAATCATGAAGCAGGATAGAAAAATACACACCGAAAATGGTGTTCTAACAGAAGAGCCACTCCTATATTGTAGATCTTCAAGAAGTTCAGCAACTGAAATGTTTGCATTCTTGGTTGGATTGGCAAAATCTAAGGGCAAGTCTTCAATTTCTTCATCGATATTTTCCACCTGCTCAGCCACCATAGTTTCTAAGGCTTTCGTTGGTGGCATTCCTGATGATACTTCTTGGTCCCCATCGTACAAGTTTGCACAATTTACATTTGATGTAACAGAACTGGATCCACGTATTGAGAATCTGGGTTTGTTTTCCAATTTATTCCCTGCATCAGTGGTGAAAAGAGAAAGTTCCATATAGGATATCCACCAGGAAAAGTTATGCAAGAAGACATTCAAGTATCAAATCTTCCTTAATTCACAAACAAGAACAGAATCTGCATAAATAAGTATAACAGAAGATGCAGTGATGTACTTTTGTTTGTTCCACCAGACAGAAATGATACACTACGAGGACCTTTCACATGGTCTAGCTCATCAGCTTCTTCCAAAACATCATCCCAGAGGGCTGATTCATCATGGTCCGCCACTCTGTTATCCTTCTCTTTTTTTTTGAAGTAACATAAGCCAATGAGAGCCTTGTTGGCGCAATAACATCCTGTTGAATATACAATAGAAGACAAAACCACAAGGTCAACAAGCATTTCATATGATGCAACAGGCCGGAAGTTGTAATATTGATAAATGTATCTGATACATTTGCTAGCAACAGCTTAAAAAGGAGGACTGAGCTTCAGTCAATTGTCTAGAGGCTGGAGTGAGTGTACGCCCAGCCCACGTGCGTTCGAGGCCTAGTGTCTGTTGGGATCAGATGCCACGGTTCCCATTTGTCAAGTTTTAACTTCTTAAGAAAGGAGCAGCAGTTACAGTCTGTGCATCTAATGGAGTGGTTAAGAGTCCAAACAAATATGAAATTTGGAACACTTCCTTTACACATGAGCGCATGACAAAAGAACCAAAGTCTTTCGTCAAAGAAAAAAAAGCAAGCTTATACAGGTCAGCGTCAGTAGAGGCAGCAGTCACCTCATCAGATATTGGATCCTCCGCAGAATCAGAGACATGGCCAGGGTGTTGCTGAGGCAGAGGGCATGTGCCATGATGATCACCGAATCCTTCCATGCCAATGCCGTAGCAAGACCCGGAGCCACCAATGCCTGGACCAAATCCACCCATAAAATAGTGCTAAGAAGGTAGCGACTTTACATGCACAGTTACTCGAATACAATTGGAGAAATGAGGCACAGGACGGCTGAAGCGAACAGCCAAGCAGGCTGAGAGCACAACAAGAAGTAACCAAAACTCAGTTGATTAATCCGCTTGTGAAAGGAGGTACCTCACGCGGGCGCGTGGTGCGGCCTGCCGGAGCGCCGGATGCCCGACAGGTCGGCTAACCTGCCAACTGCGCCGCGCACTCCTCCCCTCACCTCTAGGCGGCCTCCACCGGCTCGCCGCGCCGCCGCAGCGTGATTCAGCTCGCGGGCCGCCGGGAGGACTTGTCCCCCGTGCTGCACGTAGCTCGTAGTTGCTTGCCTGGGCTACCCCTGCAGCCCCGTTTCCCACCTCGCCGCGCGCCCTGCTCGCCAACGGAGAGCCGCCTCCGCCGCGCGCTCGCTCGAGCTGCGGGGCACTACCCAGCACCAGGGTGCCGCCGGGTGGGGAAATGTTGGCCCGTTGGACCTTGCTGTTTGGACATCGTTACGCGGGGAGCGTGATGAGCCCAAGTTGGTTGGTTCGGCCTGGTTAGGGCAGATTAAGTATACTTTTTTCACGCTCAAATGTCACTGTGAACTTTTAAACCGGCATTGGCATGGAAGGATTAAACCGGATGATTTCAACCCTGAAGTTTACAAAAACCGGATAAATCACACCCTGGCCTGGTTTTGGGCGAATTTGAGCGGTTTTGAGGTCAATTTAGTCGGTTTTGTGGGATGACGTGGCCCAAACACAGCAAAAAAAAAAAACCCCAAATCTGCCATGGTCGTTGTCCCCGCCGCCATGGTCGTTGTCCTCGCCGCCGGGGAGGAGAAGGAGGCTGAGACGCTCGTCGAGGCTGACGCCTGATGCCTGACGCCGCAACCTTCTCATCCATCGCCGCCTCGACAGCGCGTTCCTGGCGGCGGACGTGTTGTCCCTCGTGCTCCGCCGCCTCGACAGCGCGTCCCTGGCCGCACTTGGGTGCACCAGCTCCAGCTTCCACGACCTCGCAACCGATCCTGGTACATGGCGAAGGCTCCACCTCGCTCTGTGGCCGTCGGTGGCAAGCGTCCCCGGCTCTGCTTGATGCCGCGGCGACGGCGACGGCTTCCACCGCGCGCTCTTCGCCGACGTGTTCCCATTCCCAGCGACGGTGGCGCCCCCTCTGCCCAGCCGGCTCGTCTCGACCGTGGACCTGCACGACAAGGGGGTCAGCATCATGTCGCGCGGGCTGGAAACGACGCCTCTTCGGCGTGGTTCCTGGGCTCGTCGTTCCGCGTCGACGCGCCGGTGTAGGAGGGCTTCATGGCGCCGTCACCGATCGCGCCGGCGGAGCTCACGCTGAGCTGGGTGCTGCTCGACCCGACGTCCGGCCACGCCGTCAACGCCTCCAGCCGGCGCCCGGTGTCCGTTGACAAAATCTGGCTCACGGGGAGACGGTGGCACAGTTCACCGTGGTGCTCGGCGGCATGGCCCTGGACGTGCTACGACCGGTACGGACACATCCGGGAGGTCAGCCTGCGCGTGGAGGACGGCGACGGAGAAGAAAACCACAGCGCAATGACATGTGGGACCCACGAGCAGACATCACCTCAGCGCCATGTCATCGCCACATCACCCCTCAAAACCAGTCAAATTCGTCCAAAACCAGGCCAGGGTGTGATTTATCCGGTTTTGTAAACTTCAGGGTTGAAATCATCCGGTTCTAAAGTTCAGGGTGAAATGTGTCACACAGGTGACATTTGAGGGTGAAAAGTATACTTAATCCTATCGATATCACTATTAAATCAGTTTCTTTCACTTTCGCCTTCTCGGAAATTGCATCAAGCAACACTAAGAATTGTAAGTTTGCAAACCTTTCACGCTTAAGAGTAGTACACATAAGTATCGATATCGTTGTTCAGAGTTATGAAACCTACTCGAGTTAACTTCTTGCTGCCCCTTACGAGGTAAACACCATGTCATGTCCGAAAACATACCACGTTCAGAGGGAAAGGAGAGATCAAATACAAAAGTTCATGGTGAGAGAAAAAGGTGCACATGTTAAGAGATTTAAGTCCTCAGTTCCCAAATTCAGTCTTTGACAGAGAAAAGGTCACCAAACGTCCAAACCGGTCTTACCTCGCAAGTTACATTATACACCTTGTTTCAAGCCGTTAACTGGAGAAAGTAATCTCCTATTTCCGTTCCTATGTAAGAGAGCTCAAGAAACTAGCGCGCCTTTGCCTTTCCATTTCGTAAGTAAGCGATCATGAATGAGTTCCTTTTTAACCCGCCGACTCGGTCTCTCGGAGGTGCTTATAGGGGTAAGGTGTGCGTGCGTGCGTTCATAGGGGTGAGTGTGTGCGCGTGTATATGAGCGTCTGCGTTGTACTGTCTTTCGCAAAAAAAAGGCTCTGCCTCAGCTTTGCCGGTGTTGACGAGCTTAATTTTCTAGGATTGTAATCAAGGAAACTAGTAGGGAAAATTTGATCATGGCAGAAAGTAGAATTAAAAATGAGAGAAGCTACGGAAAAAATGAAGGATCAAAGAGTAATTAATTGTTCATCTAAGACACATAAGGTAAATACTACCTATCTGAGGCCCCCAAGAGCATCTAATTCTTTCTTGTCTCGCTGCCGAGGTGGTAGGGGAGGAGACGGAGAGGAGCTAAAAGATCTGCTCGGCCTTGGTCGTTGGAGGAAGGGAGATGTCGGTGTTGTCGGCTGCGGCATGCCACTTTCCTGCTGTCCTGGTTTTGGAGCTGATGCGAGCTGGGGTGTGGCCTTTGACGGCTGCCTTCTGCTCACCCGCCGGCGAGGTGCGGGGCGTTGCCCCCGCCGATGTTGCTTCTTCGTCGCCAATGTTCTGCCGCTTGCGGCGGACGTCACATGCGGCGCTTCAACGAGGCTGGTCCTCTATAGTACCGAGCAGGCGGCTCAGCGGCTGGTTTGCTTCTTCGTCTTCCTCCGGTTCTCCGGCGCGGCGGCGAAGGCGACTGTAGCTGCGGATTGGACTAGGAAAGCTTCGAAGTTGTGTTGTAATTTTTCTCTTTTTCAGGGGCTTTTATGTAAATTTGGACAGCTGTCCTCCTTCCGGTTGTTTCTAATGTTTATCTAATAGATTCCAGTTGTATCAAAAAAAAAAAAAGAGCATCTCCCCGACGCCACGAAATCGAGGACGCACCAGCAGCAACAAGCATCCCGGCTGCTTCGGTCCTCTCCCTTGGCCGCGCCTCCGCATGCAGCATCGCCCCGTCTGCCGGCGAGCTCCGCACATTCGTGAAGCGCCTGTCCACCGCGTCGTGCCCGGTGCCTGGGAGGCCACGCCGGCGCTGCACGCCCACACCATGAAGCTCGGCCTCGACCGACGCCACCGCGGCGTCCACGACGCTTTGATCGTACTCTCCTTCGCGTGCGGCCGGAACTACGTGCGCGACGTTTTCGCCTGCGGTGGCCCGACACCGGACGTGGTTTTCTAGACATCCAATTCGACCGGGCACACACGGCTTGGCTTGTTCCGCGAGGCTGCGACGCCGTTCCTGGCCATGGCCGGCGCTGTGGTGCGGTTGTCGTCGACGTTGTGGCCGCCGCCGGGGACCTCGCCGTGGCCAGGGAGGTGCACCGGCGCGTCCTCGTCGCGGGGATGACCCTCGACGTTATCGCGTGCAGGTGCAGCGCCCTGGTCGACATGTATTATGCAAAGTGCGGCGACATCACGGCCACGCTCCAGTGCTTCCGGACATGTTGCTGCCTTGCTGGCCAAGCAGGTGGTATCCTGAAACACGAGGATCTTCACGCATGCTCGCGCCGGCAAAACGGGGAGGCGCTGGCTCTATTCCGGGAGACGCTGATGTAGCTTGGCCAGGGCGCGTCCCATCCTCGACGTGTGTGCGCGGCTCGGTGCGTTCGACCCTGGCATGTGGGCGCACGCCTACTACCTCGGTAGGAGGACCGAACGGAAGGCTGCTGCTGCCACGGCGTCGTCGGCAATGAGCTGCTCGACATATCGACGGTAATGGCAAGTTGTCTGCGTCAATGTAGCCACATACTTGACATGCTTCCTTAATTTGGCATAGATGCTTCTTTTCTTTGTCACGCATGCTTCTATTGTTTGTCACGCGTGCTTCTATTGTTTGTCGCACATGCTCTCTTGTTCTTGCCATTTACTTATCGCAGAATGTCGATGCAAGGGAAGAGGTTCCTGCACACTTCCCGCAGCGCAAGCAAGGCAAGGCGATGTCCAGCAACTGGCAAGGTTCGGGCGACGTCCGACGACCACATCTGCGAGCATCAGCCTCAGACAAAAATAAATCTTGTTAAGAGACGATGCATCCAGGAAACATATCCCTTGTAGAATGAAACATATTTGTAACATGTAGGAAACATACGAGATGAACATACAAAGTTGTGTATTTTAACGACTTGAAGGAAGCAAAATCGGAAAATGCAACACCACAACTAACATGATATCCACATACTATCTACACCCTTCATTTCATTAAGATTCGTGCAACAAATTCATCAACGAATCTTCAAATGTCAACGCATTATCAATAATTGATGGATTTATGTAACATGAATTTTAGATTCATGTAGTAACATGAATTTTCTGTGCATGCATTGAAAAAAACAACTAAAACCACGCGTTAACATATTTTTTAGTTTTTTTAACACATAAAATAGTAGGAATAATATGGTTCGTTGGATGCATAATCAACGGTCATGATAGTATGTGGAGATCCTATTAGTTGTGGAAAAATCGCGCCCAGCAAAATCTGTATGTTTTCGAAATATATCAATTTAATGTATGAAGCACTAAAATCTTCTCGAAGTATAGGAATGAAACTTCTGTAGTCACACAAAAAACAAGTGACAATAAACATATGCTTCCTACGCATCCGAATAAAGTTTTGTTAACACACTAATAATGCCTACATTAGTTCACTATGCTTCCTATCCATATGAACGGAGTTTCTGGCTATGTGTGCTTCCATATATCCCGTTACATGACACAAAATTTTGTGTTCTACATCCAACAAAATCCACTCACCATGGAAGCAATATTCTGTTATCTACAAAAACATACTTTGATATGTTTAAAATAAATATTCCAATATGGAAGCAAATTTCAGTTGTAATGGAAGCAAATGTTAGTTTCAGACGTAGGAAAATTAATAACATCGGAAGCACCAAAAAAATTGGTTCCTACGGAAGCAAATCAGCATGCCTGATATTTTGCTAATTTGCTATTTCGAAACATGATTTCATTTCCTAAATATCTAGAACAATTAGATCGAGATGCAGTTGCGTATCCCACAAAATTAGCGGTTTCGTTTATGGAAGGTTGACAGTACGGAAGCATGCAATCAGACCTAATTTCACGGAAACAGTAGCGTGGGCCTTGTTGAAAATCCAACATTCACTGTGTTTCCAAATCCAATGCATGAATTACGGGGCCGTTTTCAACGGAAGCATGCGTCACGCACGGGTCCAGCTAGTGCATCACGCGCGAGTTAGGTCCGATGGAAAAGTAGACGCGTGGGTCCAGTTGAAAATCGAAAGGCTTATTTGCTTCTCATCCGACGGTTCAGGTAGGGTCCGATACTCCGATGGGAAGCCAACTATCTGCATCCGATTCCTAGTGGTTGCCGACACATAATGAGGCTGGGGTAGCTCCCCTTTTTGAAAAAAAAAATCTAAGACGCAGGGCTAGGCTAGCTAGCGCGCGCTCGATAGAATCATTACGCTCGCTCGGTTTCCGACCAACGCCTTTCTTTCCTTTTTTGGCTGACTGAGTCGTGTGTTCCTATTCCCTTTTTGGCTGACGCGCTTTCTGCTGCCTATTCCCTTTGAGCGTACAGAGTTGCTGGGTTCTTCTGCCTATTCCCTTTGAACCAGTTACAGGGCTAGCCTAATCCCTTTCTGCTGTAAGTTTTCAAACAATTCCCTTTTTGGGACAGTGATTTTTAGGGTAAAAGAAAATGGGTGGGGATAGGAAAAAACCACTTCCTACTAGTACAATAATTTTGATCAAAAAAGCACTACCGCTTTCTACTAGTATAATCATAACAAGATCATAATTCAGAGCTCTAATCATTGTAAAAAGTAAAATATATAGTTGAAAAAAAATACCACCATCTCTATCTCATTTTAACTGTCACGAGTGTGTAGACTGATTTGTGCTGCCGTAGTACTCCATCCGAAAAGTTTAAAACATGATGGAGAGAAAATTTGATAAATACAAGCTGTTTTGAACCGTTACTGCCATTTAAGTGGAGAAATAGCATCTTTGAAAATATAGCAAATAGCAAAATTACAGTGGCATATCTCCAAGAGTTGTTTTCATAATAGCATGTCTCCAATTGGCAAAGAGTTGCAGTAGCATATGCTATGCTCCGGGATGGCATACAAAATAAATCTTCTCCAAGGTAGGTTAATATTACTGGTAGAACTTGTGTCGGTGTTTCTGATAGGCTTCCATGACATGCGTATTAGGTTATCGCCTTATGAAAGGCATATAAAATCCTATGGGCAAAGTAGGTTCTATATATCAGGAATGGAAATTATTATTTGATCAGTGTGTACAGAAACACAATAGAGCAGAATATGCACAAACAATTTTCAAGATTAAATAAGATAACCAATGATGTTAAGAAACTGAGAAGTCATTCACAATTAGGAGCCGAGACATCATTTATCCCTTGCCTTATGTGGTGGGCAAAGTAATTTTGAGTAAACCTTGAGTGATCAGGAAACGGGCCAAAAAACGACGCACCTGCATTACCTAGATACACCCAGTTAGCAAAAGAACACAAAAAAATAAGACCTTTGAAAAAAAAAACATTGACAGAAAACTTTTGAGCCCTTAGCTCTTGATGTTAGAAGATTCCCTGTTTTTATTTATAGCAAGAAATAAACAATCCGAAGTCAGTCTGCAGCTGAACTGACTTCACACCACGGAATAGGACTGAATAATATATTCGCCATGACATATAGTTCACACGTACAATACAAAACAAACCCATAACTGCAGCAGGAGGTTTGCGAGGAAATTAACATGCAAATAAATGAATGATACCATAAAAAAACATAGCTATGTGATTATAGTTTCATGGTGCGGTGATGCCGATTCAACATGATAGATGCTTTGTGCCATATTGTAGAAGAGAATATAGAAGCATTATATAAAAGGGCAGTACAAGATAAGCACTATACACTATACATGACACTACACCTATACACGACTGCATATTCAGTGTCTATGATCAAATAACACAACAACTAATTAATAAGGAGGAAAGGGTAAAATTGAACAAGTATCATGGCCTCGAAAGAGACTACATAACCAGGAACGCAACAAACTTTGGCCACTACATCCCAATAGGCTCAAAATTGATTGTTCCTACTGGAAATATTGACAAATTGGTTAATGTTTTCTCAAATGAAGGATGGTTTTACGTTTGCAAAGTAAAACGTTTTAGACCATACAACGAATGAACAGACCATATAAGTAGCAGCCCCACTGCTGGATTTGAAACATGTGCACGCAAGCATAACCTAGTGACAAGTGTTGTGTCGTTACTTAAGAAAAATGGCCGGCTCCAAGGATCTAGTAGAAGTAAAAATTAATCTAGGATTTGATGAAGGCCTTGGTGACCTCGGATGATCCGCTGTATAGAGGCTGTCTGTGACAGGCTCGGGAAATTCTTCAGCCCGCCCCATCTGAAAGATAGACATGCAATTTGCAGGCACATATGATGTTTGAATCTCTCAAGAATTCGACAGCTTGGTAACATCAGGATTAAACTATTAAAAAGATATTACCAACTATCTAGCTAATAGGTTACCAAGGTAAAATCTAGAGAAAGATTACCAAGTATCTAACAGAAAAGTTGCTAGGCTTAAACTAGTAAAAAGATATTACCAAGTATCTAGCTAATAAGTTACCAACATAAAATCTAGAGAAAGATTACCTTATCAAGCTTGAACTAGTAAGATATTACCAAGGCTAAAAGCTATTGGAAAAATTACCAAGTATCTAGCAAACAAGTTACCAAAACCTAAAAAAGCAAGCAGAAAATTAACAAGCATGTAACAGAAAAGTTAACAGGCTTAAACTAGTAAAAACATATATTACCAAGTACGTAGCTAATAAGTTACCAAGGTAAAATCTAGAGGAATATTACCAAGTATCTACCAAAAAAGTTTCCAAGCTTAAACTAATAAGATATTAATAAGATCAAAAGATATTGAAAGATTACCAAGTATTAAGCAAAGAAGTTACCAAAACCTATTAAAAGCTAGCGGAAGATTACCAAGCATCTAACAGAAAAGTTACCAGGCTTAAACTAGTAAAAAAATATTACCAAGTACCTAGCTAATAAGTTACCAAGGTAAAATCAATAAGAATATTACCAAGTATCTAGCAGAAAAGTTACCAAGCTTGAACTAGCAAGATATTACCAAGGGTAAAAGCAATTTGAAAATTACCAAGTATCTTGCAAACAAGTTAACCAAACCTAAAAAAGCTAGCGAAAGATTACCAAGCATCTAGCACAAAAGTTACTAGGCTTAAGCTTGTAAAACATATTACCAAATACATAGCTAATAAGTTACCAAGGTAAAATCTATACGAATATTGCCAAGTATCTATCAACAAAGTTACCAAGCTGGAAATAGTAAGATATTACTAAGGCTAAAAGCTATTGGAAGATTACCAAGTATCTAGTAAAGAAGTTACCAAAATCTAAAAAAGCTAGCGGAAGGTTACCAAGCATCTAACAGTACCAAGCTTAAACTAGTAAAAAAATATTACCAAGTACCTACCTAATAAGTTACCAAGGTAAAATCGATAAGAATATTACCAAGCATGTAGCATAAAAGTTACCAAACTTGAACTAGCAAGATGTTACCAAGGGTAAAAGCTATTGAAAAATTACCAAGTATCTTGCAAACAATTTACCCAAAACTAAAAAAGCTACCGGAAGATTACCAAGCATCTAGCAGAAAAGTTACGAAGCTTAAAACTAGTAAAAAAAATATTACCAAGTACATAGCTAGTAAGTTACCAAGGTAAAATCTAGAGGAATATTACCAAATATCTACCAACAAAGTTACCAAGCTTGAAATAGTAAGATATTACCAAGGCTAAAAGCTTGAAATAGTAAGATATTACCAAGTATCTACCAACAAAGTTACCAAGCTTGAAATAGTAAGATATTACCAAGACTCTAATTGTGAGAGAAGTTTTGCCATTGCTGTCATAATTGTGTAACGACATGTAAAAAAATCAGATCCTAACACAATAATATACTAGTGAGAAGGATGGTTATGGAAAATGAAATAGGATTTTGTATAGAACCTGATTAATAAGCTACAGGAAACCTAACTGTAACTCTCTTCTTCATTGAACATACGGAGATTAGAATTCAAACATGCTTTGTTTGCTCATTGGTCAGCTGGTCATGATGTTAAGCATTGGAGGCACATGAGAAACTTTGGTATGCTTATATGTTTCATAAGGAAAAGTACTACACACCTGTTGTCTAAATGAATTCAAGTTATCTTTCAAACGGACAAACATGAATGCTACAACTGTTCTAAACTTCCATGATAAGTGTTTACTGAATTTCCAGAGATAAATGTTTAGTTTTTTTAGACTAAGATAGTTAACAATCAAATGCTATGCTGCCAGCTACAATTCTTAGTGTCACATTCTTAATTTCTTATGCAGATAGTTCGTTTTTTGTTTCTCTCAGTCTCAAGACCAAAAACACAAAAGATAAAAGGAGATAGATAAGAAATCACAACTAGGATAAAACTTTGTCTATTGGACGGGGGTAAGAGCACATACAATTCGTAAGCAGACACTTTTGCAACATGCTAAGTCCGATGGTTCTTTTTACACACTTGCATCGAACTAATGACCCCATTACCGAAAGTTGCAAAAATAATTTTATTTAAGCCCGTGAACAAATAACTTCAACATCAAACAAAATACTCCCTCCGTTCCAAATTAGATGTCTTTCATTTGTCCACATACGGATGTATCTAGCCATGTTACAAGTATAGATGCATCCGCATGTGGACAAATGGAAGCCATCTAATTTGGAACGGAGGGAGTAGAAGATATAGTATGCAAGGATCCCAACTGCACCAAAATTCTAATGTAAATATAGGTTACTCATAAAGTCGTAAACAGCTATCAGGGTTCTATGGATGTTAAGCCAGCTATAAATACCATGGTGTGCAAGAAGATTCTTCTTCCATCTGCGACATGAAATTCCACCCTCGTAATGGAGCTTTTGTGCTCCCAAAGAAGAGCTAAACTCGCTCACTAAAGACTAAACACAATCAAGGTAGATCAAATCATTTTACCATTTAACCAAGTAAACGGTTTCTCTAACAATAATGATCTGAACCTCAGTTCCGCTGCATATTACCCTAGAGACCAACATAAAAGCATTTATTCTTGCTTCCTCGAGCACTAATGCCCCACTACTAACATCCAATTTAAGTGCTTATATCGACATTTCTGCGATCCGTTGGAAAGTTAGTTCTGGTGACTGATTCAAGAAAAACAATCATAAAGTAACAAAAACAGTGATATGTATTAGATTCTTACAGTGTCTCCAGATAAAAGGCACCAGCATCTAGCTTGACATCGTCAAAACCAAACCCAGTTTTACCATGAACCAAGATAGTGAAAGACAAATCAAGGGGGTCACTAGCAGCTTCAAAACGTTCTGCCATATCTTCTGCTCAGTCGTAGCTAAAAACACCACGCACATTTATTCGCATATGTTCTGCCAGACCGAGCAGCTAAACAACCTGTTATACAACCATATTGTGAGACGTTTACAGGCACTAGCTTGGCTACTGAGAGGTTAAAAAAAAAGCTTGGCTACTGAGTAATGAAAACAAAACAAAGATTGAAACAAGGTACGACATGTTCTAACAATTTCTTCAATAATCTATGCATCATCTTCACTATCATACAGGAGTCATATATAGAATAGATCAATTTTAAAAATATCTATGATAAATTGCCTGAAGCCACCAAATAAATCACAAATTCCTTATCCATTTTGTACCATTCAGTACACACAGCTAATTAAAGTATGAACATAAATGAAGACAAGGAAAGAAGCAAAAAACAAACAATCGATATGCGGAATATGGATGTCTTACCTTGATGCAGCGAATGGGGAACAGACTGGAGGTGGGCAGGTGGCCGTATAGGAGTAGATGTAGGTGGAGGAGCTCGCGGACGGCATCGATGACCAGCAACTGGTGGAGGTACTCGGGAAGTCGTCCAACGAGCGGCAGGAGGGCCACTTCACCCCGTCCAACGAGCAGCAGGAGGGCCATCTCTCCGGCGGCCGCCGGCGCCGGAGCGGCAACTCAAGTTCGCCGACGCCCGCGGGTAGGCGGGATGAGAAGAACCATCGCTGGTTTAGGTGCGAGGCAGGGCTGGGGGAGATCAGGAGGATGGGACGGCGCTGGGGAGGTTGGGAGGACGGCCCCGACTCAGAGAGGATTTGGACGTCAGGGGGCGGGGAGGAGGAGTCGCCGGGGGGAAGCTAGTGCTCCACCTCTCCTAATCCTGAACGGCTTCGAATCGGAGGGGACGTAGTCGTCGGGGAGGATGGCTGGGAGGAGGGGTCGCCGCTGCGGAATGGGTTGGAACGGCAGCGGCAAGGATTGCTGGGCGGTGGCCTCGCGGGAGTTGGGGAAATTTCGGGCTTGGGTGGCGACTTGGGTGGCGACTGGTCCAGATGAGGCCAACAAAAGGGAACGAAAGAGGACGCAACCGAAAATGAATACGAGAAGGGAAAGGGAATAGGAGCGCAGCGCGCTGTCGAGATCGAGCGAGCGAGCGCTCGCGCGCTCGTAAGATAGCCCTTTCGCTCTACGATGGCATCAGCCTTGATAGTACACCTATAGCAGCAGATATTGGCATTAATTGTTGCTCCCGGGTAAGTTCTTCACCCAGCATGGGGCATATGGAAACGCATAATCCATATCGCCATATATACCATCTTCCATCGTACCCAAGTGCCGAATCTTCGAGCTATTTAAATGGTAGGCTATTGTACTTCCGCTTCCATTAAAAAATATAATATGTTTGTAAGGATGAAACCCAAGACACGAGAAAATAGGAGCGTTACGGCTGCACTCTGTAGGCCATCTCACAGTGTCAATAGTGTCTTCGTCATCAGAGTTCCATTCAACAACATCTTCCACTAGTATTGATTCATCGTTGTCTTCTACACGCTCAAGTTTGTCAACGTTCTTTGAGACATCTTCCAATGGATCACATGCATGACTCTAAGATCCATTGTTCATTGGCATGGTCCGTACAATAATATTTTTGTACAGGCTCGAGATTGATCCTATTCTTCAACACCCAGTTCATTTTTTCAGATGATTCATCGAGGAACCAAATCTCAAAAATACATGGTTCATAGAGCAATGAACAGTACACCCCATCCTTTGATTTTCCTAAACGAGGTGTTCCATGTTTTTCATTTGGCAACTTCATAACATGGTATGTGTCATTTCGTGTATCTATCCTGCAAAGGCCGAATCGACGTGAGAACACTGATAAACTAAATTATGTTTCTTGGTCGTAAAAGTCCTATTATTAATAATTAATTAAGGTGTGAGCAGGTAGATACTACCTCAAAACAAAGCCGTCTGCACACCAAACATAGAGTACCTCCCGCCAGTAGGCGGCGTGGTACAAATACTCTTCGTAAGTTGGCAATTTGAGATTGATGATGTCCCGGCGGCCTTCCCTTGTCGCACAAATGACCTCTTCTCCCAGCACTTGGTTTTTTACGAGAAAACGTGCATGATATAGGGTGAAGGTGGCCATTCCATTGCAGAGACCGGCCCATCATCATCATCATCATCATCATTCGATTGTATAATGGGCGTGCAAATTCTTGGCCTGTCCGCGCCCCACGCCACCGTAGATAGCTACAGTTCGCACTGTAGATTTCTACAGTGTGCTACAGTAGCGGGTGGGCCCCGCGCGTCAGTCACGCAGCAGGCCGCGGAATTTTGCGGGGAAGCACGCGTGCGGACGAAATTTCCATACTCTTCACAGAAAATTCCGCGCCAGGGACCTATCTGCAATTACGCGAAAGTTCAGGTCGTTTTTCGTAAAAGTGCCACGGACCGCCCCCTCCTCCTCTTCTCTCTCGCGAACGGCGCGGAGCTCGCCGCGGACGCCGACGCGGCCCGCCGCCGCAGCACGTCTCCGCGGCCAAATCGACGGCCACGGCGCGGTGCGCCGTCGCGCGCCCTCCATCTCCGCCGACGCACGCGTGCTGGGACGGCCGCATCGCGTCGCAATCCTCGCCGCCGTCCGTCGGCATCCGCCGCCGTGTCCGTGCTCGCCGGCGACGCTCCGGCCACGATCTGCGGCCGCGCCGCCACCTGCAGGTCGTCCGCGTCGCGCTGCGCCCGATGCGCTTGCTCTCGACTCCTAGGTCGCTTCGACGCGGCGGCGCCGAGCTCGCCGTGGCCGCGGCAGCTCCGGCCACTGCCGACGTCAGCGTGATGTCGCAGTGGGCCTGGGCTGGCCAGGCGGGCCGGCTGTTGGGCTGGGCCGCCGGTTCGGCCTCTTTTTTTTTCCCTCTTCCTTTTCTTTTTCCTTTTCTATTTTTCAAAACTGTTGAAATTTCTCAAAAAAAAAAATCAATTAAGACCAAATTCTACAAATTTGTAAAAAATATATAATAGACATTGCATTTGAAAAAAATGTTTGGTTAGATGAATACTTTGATAAAATGCAACCTCATTTCCAAACTTCTCAACAATTCGAAATCAAATGAGACCAATTTCTACAAATTTGTAAAAAATTATAATAGACACTGCATTTTAAAAAATGTTTAATAAGACGAATATTTCGAGACAAAATGCGATTCCTTTTCTTTTGCTTTTCTATTTTTCAAAACTGTTGAAATTTCTCATCAAAACAAAATCAATTAAGACCAAATTCTACAAATTTATAAAAAATAAAATAGACACTGCATTTCAAAAAAAAAAGTTTAATTAGATGAATACTCCGATAAAATGCAATCTCATTTCCAAACTTCTCAACAATTCGAAATCAATTCAGACCAAATTCTACAAATTTGTTCAAAATTATAATAGACACTTAACTCAAAAAAATGTTTAATAGGACAAATATTTCGAGAAAAAATGTTCACGACGAAAGACACAAATTAAAATCACCTCACACCAAATTCAAATCAGGTCTTCCCAAAAAAAAAAACTTACAAATTCCAAATAGTGATATTTAAGCAAGTTTTAAATTCCGAATTAAAACTTAATCAGAACAACTATTTCTCACAAAGACACGACAGTAATTAACAACAACAAAATCATCACTCCAAAAAATAAAACCCCCAAATATTTGAAGTGTTATTTCAGCAAAAGAAATGGGATAAAAGAAATGTGAAATATAAACTAGACCAATATCTTTAAACTTAACTGTTGGGGAAAAAAATATATCAACATCACCACATAAAATATATACATTTACTATTTATGCCATATGTCCGAAATTTCTAAACTGAAAACTTCAAAATTTCCAATATCTTCTAAACCTGATAATTTGCAACAAAAAAAAGGAAACATACACATATCTTCCCACTTTCATCAACTTTACAATTCAAACAAAATGTAAATGAACGTCTCTAAATATATCCACTGAAAAATACAGGTACATATCAAAACAATTAGAAAAAAATATGACGAAAAATACTTACGCTGATTTTTCTCCCCAAAATATTCAAATTTTGTCACCATATAGAAATAATACATATTCATTCTTCTCCTAATTTAAATTACATATTAACACCAACATACAAACATGTTCGAACATTTCTAACTCAGATACATTTTTTTAATTACATTTAAAAATTCATGCCAACAAAGAAACGTATTTAAATACTTCCATTTGCTATATATTTGGATATTCTCTAAACTATATAACAAGTGCTCATAAAAACCAACACTAACCATCTATGGCAAAACACAAAACATATTTACAGAATTCAAAATAGTCCATATTTAGATGCAATATAAATGAACTTTCCCGAATTATGGACTCGAATTCAAAAAAAAAATGCATTACTACTAACAATGTACTTACATTAAATATTATTTGGAAGATAGAAGTATATTTGCATATTACAACTTCCTACAATATTAAAGGTACTACAGAATATATCTACATGCTCACCAAAATAAATAATACTTATTAATGCCAAAATACGAACTTATTTACACATTTCAAAATTAAAAAAAAATCACACAAGCGCAGATGGGGTCTACTTAATGATGGAATATAAAATCTGTTTATATTTCATTTGAGCTAATCTTTTCTTATGGTCTACAAAAAATAAAAGAAATATAAAATATTCGGAGTTTTGTTTAAACAAAAGAAATAGATAAAAAAGAAAAGACTTTTTATGCAATGTTCCAAATTCTTAAACAAATGATAATGGAATCATTTTTTTACAACACTCCAAATGCTTCATGTCTCACTTAATAATGGCGTCATTTATCTAAGAACTACATGTATTGTTCAACTTTACAATAACAAAATAGAAAACATGCTCTCAAGTTGCAATTTGTCTAACATTTGAGCGAATATTCCGATATTCCGTAAAATAAAAACCAAAATGCTCATAAAAAATAACCGGAGTGCACTCAAAACAAATACCAAATTTGTTTCAACATTTCAATTTGGCTAGCAGTTCAACTCGACACGAGCAAACTTTCCCCAAATATGGAATCAAATTCAAATGGATTGTTCTGATTTTAATTAAATATTGACGTCCAAAGAAAACATGTTTGAGCATTTCAAGCCTTCAACTATTTGAATATTGTACACAACATATCACAGATGCATGCAAAAAATGCTACTTATTCATAACAAAACAAACAAATGTTCCAACACACCAATTTAGCCAACATTTTGGTTAACAAAAAAAAAATATAGCACAAAAAAATACCAAGGACGTGGCGTAACGGCACGCTAAAAAAAATGAAAACATTTAGAGATGATCCACATGCCTTTTTCCTGATTCCAATTAAAAAAAAAATACCAGCATTTGGAGATAGTTCATGTGCACTTCTCCTAATCTCGATTAAATGTTCACATCAAAATACAAACATGTTTGGACTTTTCAAACTACTAAACATTTAAATATTGTACAAAGCATATAAAAAAAATCGTCAAAATTGCTACATACTCACACAAAATTAAAAACATGTTTGAATATTCTAATTTGGCCAAAATTTACGCGAATATTCCGACATTCCATAAAATATACAAAAAAATGCTATAGAAAAAACGTTATCTACATATATCAAAAATGCAAATATATTAATTCATCAAGAATTTTCTATTCAAGCATACTCATCAAAAAAAAATATGAAGACATACCAACATAACAACACGCAAAAAATGCTAACATTACGTGCCACATTGCCGAAAATCAAATTCGAAAATTCCAAAAAAAAATGCCTTACAAAAGACTCACACATTTTGTCTTTGTTTCAAACAATTTAAATCTGAACATTTCTTTTTTTTTAAAAAAATCCAAACCATCATTAAAATTTAACATCAAGGGCGCGGCGTGCGCCGCGCCAAATACCACTAGTAGATGTCTAGAGATATACTCGGACGGCAGCTCATCCGGGATAGCGGGGACTAATAACACCTCGTAGTGCGGCGACATTGTAGGATCGTAGAGGATGTACTGGTTCTCCTCGCAAAGCGTGCAATCCCTATAGGTGCAAGAGCGTGGCTCTGGTGGTAGCCGCATCATCTGACGCGTGGTGGGTGTGGCACCCCGATCCAGATGATCGAGTTACCCCATATACCAGTCCCAGAAACACTGGATATATGACAGCTTGATAAACAAAGGCAAAACCAAATATATTCATAAGGCTTCGAGTTCGAACAAATACAAGGTTACAACACGGGTGAGGCTCCAGCTCTTGCGCAACAGGCGCACACAACAGTATGTACATTATTTTTCTAACATCGAGCCTCTAGCGGAAGTCGTAGCAGAAGCGAAGATAGTAGCGTGGCGAGAGCGGCCTTATTCCACAGGGTCCTGCCTGGGACACGGGTTCCTAGTTCTCATAGAGCGGGTACTCGGCGACGGTTTCAGCAGGGTCTGGCCACATGAAAAGCCAGGTAAGTACTTGAAGTACTCGCAAGACATCAGCCCAAAAGCAAACAAGGTCTATCTATATGGCATGACATGGTTCGGAAAGTAACATGGCATGAGTTTGGTTGCGAGGGGGAGTCCAAGCTTAACGGTTGGACAAAACTTACCTACTTACCTTGGTAGGGAAGTTCCGTGGTTGCTGGAATGAGATCACGTTTCTCATCCAACAACATCTAGGCTTTCAAGCCTCTAGCCAACTCTGGCTTAATTCCAGCTAACTATGGCTTTTTCTCTAGCCAACTCTGGCCGTCATTCCAGCCAACTATGGCTACCATTTCCAGCCAACTCTGGCTTTGGGGTTGGGTTTCACATTCATTATTTCTCCATATTCGACAGGACTGACTCATAGCGTGACTTGACCCAAACAACGTCCCATTACCCAGGGACAAGGCTAGACATCCAGATTTACACTCTCGGAGGTTGCAACTTTTATCCACACGCTGAAGTCTAGGCTTGTACCGCCGGTACCGAAGTACTAGAACCAACCATGGCGGCAGCACCCGTACTTCCACAGACGTTTACTCTACCAAGACACTCCCTGTATAGCCACCGACATAACTCTATGCCTTATGCAGAAGTGAATCCGGCACGTCCCCAACCCATGAGCGACGCCTAGCTCCGGAACCTTCGCAAGCCTAGCCCGACCAACTATGGTAACCGACTAGACTTGCCAAAGAGGTGGCATCAAAGGAGGCTGATAAAATACCCGGCCATGGTCCGCCCACACGGACGACGCATGGTTGTGCTAGTTGTGTTTGGTGAGTGGCACTATGTGACTCAATCTAGTCGAGGGAGGTGATTATCTTCTTAGTCACTTGTTTGATTACAGACATCAACATTAACAAAGTAACACAAGGTAACCATATAACAATAACAGCACAGAATAAGCATATCACTTGCATGTAATATAACAATAATAATAATACCCGGGTGACTGTGGCGGGAGACCCGGCCGGTGTCACTCGGGGGTTAGTGTTCAGAATAATAGCATAATATTTCAAACGGATGACGGTGGCGGGAGACCCTGCCGGTGTCACCGTAAAAGAATGAACCGAAAAGCACTCATAAAAATGAGAGAGCATCCATTCCACTCGAGGGTTACCCCGACGTGGTGTCAGCAATCTCGGCAAAAAGAACCAAATGGAAAGTCAGCTCCCAAGCGTCGCAGTCCGGGTGGTCTATGCCAACCATATTTGACGGAGGGACAAGGCAAATAACTCTTTT
Organism: Poa pratensis; assembly: GCA_947311845.1. Classification (NCBI taxonomy): domain Eukaryota; kingdom Viridiplantae; phylum Streptophyta; class Magnoliopsida; order Poales; family Poaceae; genus Poa; species Poa pratensis. Next base: position 70,743,057 of record CAMZMU010000034.1, on the reverse strand, counting down.
GGCAAATGCCCCCAACTCCGAGGATCATAGACGACATTCGTCCGCTCCTCACCTCGGCGAAGAAGAAAGAAGCAAACAAAGCCCCGCAAGCGCGAGACGCACAGTTGTAATAATTCCCCCATTCCTTTGACTGAGGCGGTACACCGGCCATTGTCTCGGGAATGTGAGTGATGCACAGATAAGCAGTTATGAAGTAGTAATAATTTAAAATGCAATATGGCATGTGAGGTGCAACAGATATTAATTCAACAGTCCAAATATTTCCTAAGTTCGACCAAGTTTGAAATTGGGTTGGTGGCTTGCCTTCAGCAGAGTGGTAGGGTTCGGGTTCGACTTCAACTTCGTTGGAGAAGTTTGGATCTATTTAAAGAATGAAACGGTATTAAAACCCTTCCTACGGCATCGAACAAACGATCAAGCAAATGAACTTCAAATGAAATACTTTTGACGCCATTTGACAGACATTTTGAAAACAAAGCTATCAAAAAAAGATTCATATTTTTTTGATAATTTTTGAGTGAGAAATGGGCTTTTAAAGTTCTGCCATTTATTAAAACAGAAAATAGAAAAACCCTAAAAGTTTAAAAACCTGACAGTGGGACCCACAGTTACTGTGCTCGAACCGTTATTCTCTGGAAAAATAGAAAAACGGCACTGTTCACCGCCGGCGAACTCACCGGCGAGGTTTCCCGGCGGCTAGGGGGCAGGGGAGGCGAGGGAGAGGGTGCTGGGCGGCTCGGGGAGGCGGTCCGCAGCTCGTCGGCGAACTTGCGCTTGCTGGGAAGGTCGGGGGTGAGCAGAGCTTCCACGGCCGCGGCGGCAGCGAGGTGTCGATGATGAACACGACGACTCCGGCCGCTTCTACTCCGGCGAGGGTGGCTACGGGTTCTCCATGGGCTAAGGAGGATGTGGGTGGAGGCAATTGGTCTGGGTAGCTTCTACGGCGAAGAAATCGCGCGGATTCCTTGCGGCGGTGGTGGACTGGATTCCGGCGATGTGGTGCTCTAATGGCTTCGATACTGCGGTGGGGGGTGATTGGGAGCGAGGTGGAGGTGGTGTGGTGCTCTGGGGTGCCGGGGTAGCCTTCTTATAGCGAGGGGAGGAGGTGGTGGCCGTCACGGGCATGGACGCGGTGTCCCGGAGATGTGGCGGAGCGGACTCGGCGTCGTCGGTGTAGCGTCGGTGCGCGTCGTGCGTGTGGAGTGGATGAGCTGGACGACGAAGATTGCGCTCCCGTGGAGAGGCTCGGGGTGGCGTGGCACTTGCAGGCGGAGGGGAGGCTCTGGCGGCCACGGCGTGTCGACGGGCGGCGCGGTGATGGTGTAGCAGCGGTGCGTCGGGTAGCTGGCGGCGGCAGCGGGTGGAGGGGAGCTCCACGGACGCACAGGGGAGGGGGGGCACGGTTTGCTCGAGCGCGAGCTGCCGACACGCGGCCACAGCAGCCACTGTGCTGCGCGGCGCGTCGTCTAGCCGCGGCGAGGCTAGCGGACGGCGGCGTCTCCGGCGACGCGTGGAGGCAGGGGAAGCGAGGAAGGGCGGGGGGGCCTGGCTGGGCGCGGGGAGAGGCGAAGGGGGGCTGCACGGCGACGAGCGGGACGCGGCGGCGCCGCTCGGCCAGGTGTTCGACAGTGGTGACAGGTGGTCACCACTGTGCAGAGCACGCCAGAAGTGGTCATCGACCCACATCTCGCAGCTCCCTGCTCCAAATTGAGTGGGTTTTGATCTTTGTGTGCCAAATGCAAAATGTGGCAACTTTGCGACTAAAGTTTTCAAAATTCGAAACTTGCTGTGTAAATTTTGGAAAAACAATACTGGTCAAAACTTAAGTGGATGTTTTGGAAAGGAAAAAGAAATGGGCTTGGTCCAATTTGATGTTCCTGAGGTGAGGGTCTCAAGGTGAACCTATACTGGGCTGGGTGAAATTTATTGAAAACATTTCATGAACAACTTTGAAATTATGAAGTTTGAGGCAGATTCTTAAATCAGAGAAATGGGTGGTGAAACCCTAAGTGCATACCAAATATTTTTGCATATTTGGGCTATATATTGCCCAGGGATCATCCCCTAATTTTTGCAGAATTTTAGGAAAGATATTTAGGGTACTTCCTTTGTAAAGTCACAATATAGGGATTTTGGTAATTAAATAAAGGAAACTATAGAAATAATATTTTTGGGTGAAAAGAGCCAACAACAAGTTTGCCAAGTGGGAGAGAATTCAAAACATAAGATCCCAAACTTGGACAAGGTTTCATAAATGGTCGAGAATTTTTAAAAGGGCAACCAAATCAAGGGATAATTAAATCCCAAATTTCAAGAATAAATTTTTAAAGAAAATTTTTGAAAGGCCAAATTTCAGGATGTTACAGACCTTCCCCCCTTAAGATGAATCTCGTCCTCGAGATTCCTGTTGCTCGTTGAATAGATACGGGTATTCTGTCCTTAACAAATCTTCTCGTTCCCATGTAGCTTCATCCTCCGTGTGCTTGTCCCATTGTACCTTGTAGAACTTTGTGACCCTGCTGCGAGTACGGCGTTCTGACTCATCCAAGATTCTGACGGGGTGTTCCTCGTAAGTCAGTTCACTGCTCAACTTCAATTCCTTAAAGTCAGCCTGCTTGGTTGGCGGTGAGATACACTTCCGTAGCTGAGATACGTGGAAAACATCATGTACCCCATCTAGTTCCTCTGGCAGTTCCAGCTGGTAGGCTACCGTCCCTTTCCTGGCTAGGATCTTGAAAGGTCCAATGAATCTTGGGGCCAGCTTCCCTTTCATGTGGAATCTTTGCAGGCCCTTGAGGGGTGTCACACGAAGATAGACATAGTCATTTTCTTCGAACAGGATTTGACGGTGCTTGCGGTCGTAATAACTTTTCTGGCGGGACTGTGCTGTCTTGAGCCGGTCTCGAATCAGACGTACTTGCTTTTCTGCCTCCAACAAATCATCGGGCCTAAAGATCTTGCGGTCTCCAACTTCGGACCAGTTGAGTGGGGTTCGGCATTTCCTACCATACAGTGCTTCAAAGGGTGACATTTTTAGGCTGCCTTGGTAGCTGTTGTTGTATGAGAACTCTGCATACGGTAAGCTATCTTCCCAACCTGCTCCGTAGGCGAGCACACACGAGCGGAGCATGTCTTCTAATATTTGATTGACTCGCTCGGTTTGACCGTCTGTCTGGGGGTGATAGGCGGTGCTGAAGGATAACTTTGTCCCCATGGCATGATGCAGGCTCGTCCAAAATTTGGAGGTAAATTGGGTACCTCTATCCGACACAATGGTCTTCGGGACTCCATGGAGTTTGACAATCCTGTTCACATAGAGCTGTGCCAGCTGGTCCGAGCGGTATGTGGTCTTGACGGGGATAAAGTGAGATACCTTCGTCAAACGGTCGACAATGACCCAGATGGAATCATTCCCTCGGCTGGATTTGGGAAGTCCGACAATGAAATCCATACTTATGTTGTCCCATTTCCACTCAGGTATCTTAAGGGGTTGGAGATACCCAGCGGGTTTCTGATGCTCGGCCTTTACCAGGTTGCATACATTGCAGCATGCGACATAGTAGGCGATATCCTTCTTCATACCGGACCACCAGAATGTTTGCTTCAAGTCTTGGTACATCTTGGTGCTTCCCGGGTGAATGGAATAGGCAGACTCGTGGGCTTCCCTGAGGATCTGCTGTATTAGTGTGGTCTTGTAGGGTACACAAAGGCGGGTACCGAAGCGGAGTACTCCTTGGTTGTCCAGGGAAAATTCCTTGGCCTGGCCCAGCGGTATCTTGGCCTTGATCTTGCCTAGGCCGGGGTCGTTGGCCTGCTCGGTCCTTATCTCTTCCTCCAGGTCTGGCTTTACCTCCAAGGTGCTTAAATAGGCCTTGTTTCCCACGCACAAGTTTAGCTTCGCGAATTCCTTCTCCAGACTTGGCCGGATTTTAGGGGGCTTCCTGCTCAGGGCATCTGCTACCACGTTGGCCTTCCCTGGATGGTAATGAATTCCGAGGTCGTAGTCCTTGATCACCTCTAGCCATCTCCTTTGCCTTAGGTTGAGATCAGGCTGGGTGAAGATGTACTTCAAGCTTTTGTGATCAGTGTAGATCTCGCATCTCCGACCAATAAGGTGATGTCGCCAAGTCTTCAGGGCGAGAATGACGGCAGCTAACTCCAAGTCGTGGGTGGGATAGTTGAGCTCGTGGGTCTTGAGTTGCCTTGACACATATGCGATGACCTTTCCTTCTTGCATGAGTACGGCCCCTAGCCCATTTCTGCAGGCATCACAGTATACGGTAAAATCCTTGGCATCATCAGGCAACACCAGAATCGGGGCGGTGGTTAACCGGGTCTTTAACTCGTTGAAACTTTCCTCACACTCATCTGTCCAGGCATACTTGCGGTTCTTCTTCAATAATTCCGTCATGGGCTTGGCTATCTTGGAAAAGTTTTCAATAAACCTTCGGTAGTAACCAGCCAACCCTAGGAAGCTCCTGATTTCTGACACATTGGTGGGAGTCTTCCAGTTTAACACATCGGAGATCTTGTTGGGGTTTACAGCCACACCGGCTCCAGATAATACATGTCCTAGGAATTCCACCTCCTTTAACCAGAACTGGCATTTGCTGTACTTGGCATAAAGTTGTTGCTCACGCATTCTTCCAAGAACCATTCTGAGGTGTTCGGCGTGCTCCTCCTCATTTTTGGAGTAGATGAGGATGTCGTCGATAAACACCACAACAAACTTGTCGAGGTACTCCATGAATACCTTGTTCATCATGCCCATGAAGTAGGCTGGAGCATTGGTCAGGCCGAAGGACATAACTGTGCATTCATATAGTCCATATCTGGTAGTAAAGGCGGTCTTGGGTATATCACTTTCTCGAATCTTCAGCTGATAGTATCCCGTGCGGAGATCAATCTTTGAGAATACTCGGGCACCACGTAGTTGGTCAAATAAATCATTGATTCTCGGGAGTGGGTACTTGTTCTTGATGGTGACATCGTTGAGAGCACGATAGTCAATACATAATCGGAGGGTACCATCGCTCTTCTTTGCAAACAAAACCGGTGATCCCCAAGGTGAAATGCTTGGGCGGATGAACTTTTTCTGAATCAATTCGTCAAGCTGTTTCTTCAGTTCCACTAGCTCGGGACTTGTCATACGGTAGTGTTTCTTGAATATTGGGTTTGTTCCCGGTATTACTTCAATAGCAAATTCAATATCACGATCAGGGGGCATTCCGGGTAATTCATCTGGAAAAACATCCGGGTATTCACTGACCACGTACACTTCCCCTATCTCCGGGGCTTGAGCAAGAAACATCTTCGCATTTATCTGGTGAGGCTTATTTGGCACATAAGTGGTTCGTATGCCTTCCGGGTTGGTGAGAGTAACTGCCCTGGTTGCACAGTCGATCTGAGCTGCATGCTGAACTAACCAATCCATACCCAGGATGGCGTCGAGGCCGGGCACATTGAGAGTGCTGAGCTGAGCGGGAAATTTCACTTGATTGATGCTGATTGTCAGATCTTGACACATGGTGTTTGTTTTCATCTCAGAGGCGGGGGTTTGTATCACCAAAAGATGGCCCAAAGGGGAAACGGAAAAGCGGTGTTTGGCAACAAAATCCTTCGAGATGAAAGAGTGGGAAGCTCCAGAATCGAATAAAATCAGCGCGGGTTTAGTGTTGATAGTACACGTACCAAGCACTACGTCTGAAGCTTCATATGCTTCCTCTGCTGACATGTGGTGGACACGGGCAACTTGAGGTGGCTTGATCGCCCCAGCAGGGTGGTTGCTGTTGTTGTTGTTGCTGTTGCCGTTGCTGTTGTGAAGAGGGCAATCCTTGATGTAGTGTCCTGTCTTGCCACACTTGAAGCAGGAGTTCTCCCTCTTGCAGTCATCCACTAAGGGGCGCTTGTGGTAGAATCCTTCCCGGGGTAGCCATCCTTCCTGGGTTGATTCCAGGTGTTCTGAGGTGTTGAGATCCGGTTGTTGGGCTGCCATGGGCGTGGTTTTGAAGAACCTCCTTCATGCTGGTTCTTACGGGGCTCGAACTTCCGCTTGTGGGAGTCATAAATTGAGCGGTGCTCCTTCTCTGAAATCAGTGCCGTGTTGATCATGGACTGGAAATCTGGAAACTGCAGAACACTGAGCTGAGTTTTTATGGTCTGATGCATCCCATGAAGGAACCTGTCTTTCTTCTTTTCTCTGTGTTGATGTCCTCAGGTGCATAGCGAGCAAGGTTGTTGAACTTGGTCAGATATTCGCTGATGGACTTGCTGCCTTGAGTAAGTGCCAGAAATTCCTGCTGTTTCATTTTTATGAGGCTTGAGGGGATGTAGGCCCTGCGGAATGCTTCCTGGAATTCTGCCCAAGTGACAGGGGGTCCATCGCCTCTGGCGTCCTTCTGGTTGTCCCACCAAACGCTGGCAGGGCCTTCAAGGTAGTGGGCAGCGAAGGGCACCTGGTCTTGCTCGTCCACGCGAGCGAGCTCCAGTTTCTTTCCCATAGCGCGGAGCCAATCATCAGCCTCAAGCGGGTCATCAGCATACGCGAACTTGGGCGGTTGTGTGCGCTGGAAGTCTTGCAGCTTTGAGCGGCCCGGGGGTGGAGCATTACGGGCTTGCATGTATGTGCCAAACTCCCTCATGATCTGTGTCAGATGCTGGTTGTGGCGTTCATCCATCATCATCATAAACTGACTTGGGCTTGGTTCCTGATTTGGTGGAGGAGGCGGTGGTTGCGGGGGCTCGGGATCCTCGCCAGCTTGTCGTGCGGAACGACGAACCGGGGTTTCTTGGCTGCCACTCGCACCGCTATTGGGCCTCATCCTGAATAGTTGAACGTGGTGGCGCGTATCATGAGCATCCACATGGGGGAAAAGTGTAACATCCAAGAAAAACCAAATGGTAACACGGTTTGCAAAAACAACAACAAGTATGATGTTATACAATGGAGGATGGGGTTACAAGATTCAAGCACTCGCTATTTTACAAAAGATGCAAAGTAAAGGTACAAGCTACCCGTACAGGATACATGATACAAGATGCGAGATACAAAGCACTCGGTACAAGATGCAGGATACAACCCTACCACTACATTATTCAAGCACGCGATACATCGGAAGGTATAGTACACTAAGCGATGTCGTCTCCGAGCGTCTAGAACTCCATCTCGAGGGGGGTCGCTGGCGTGGCGGTGTCGAGGGGCTCCTCCGCGGGGCTGTAGTCGGGTGAAGCGCGGTCGTCACGGGAGTCTCCGGAGTAACTCTGTGGCTCGGCCGCCTGGACGCGACGACGCTGAGACCGAACGGGAGTGAAGCGTGCGTAGTAGTGAGCGGCGCTGCTACGAGTGCGGGAAGGTGGCGTCGGAGTGGGAGACGGGGAGATGCGGGCAATCCCCCTCCTAAGCTGCTCGAGGGAACTCTGCCTAAAGGTGGGGAGACGAGGTGGGTGGCGGGACGTACCAGCTCCAGAGGCTCGCGTCATTTCGGCCAAGGCCACGTTGGCGCGAAGCGAGGCAAGCTGGAGAAGAGTGGCGTGGAGGTACTGGTGGAGGAGGGTGGTGTACTGAAGAATGGCGGAGAGGGGTGAGCTGGGGTCTCCTGGGTTGGGAAAGAGGATGTCCCCGTTGTCTAAAGCTAACCTCGGGAAGTAGGCGTAACGGGTGCACTGCTTCATGACGGGATCGAAGGTGCGAAGAAAGAGGATGGCGTCTCCTGCAGCCTCCTGTATGGCTCGAGACGCCTGAGCAGAGACACCGGAGGTGAGGGCGTGCTCGATCCCTGCGGACACGGGCTCCGGGCGCAAGCGGACGGTGGCGGTGAACTCCGAGGTGACCCTGTCGAGACGGTTGTGGTACACGTGGTAGGTCGGGGGAGGTGCGCCTGGGTAGAGGTGGTCCCAGATCTCCCGAAGAAACTGCGGAAAACCGGGAACGTGCACGGCGGTAGTCTCGGCGAGCAACTCTGCCATCTGTGACAGAGACAGAATTCAAATAAAGTGAGCGTTAAGTTTTAAAGCACAAACAGACAGAGAAACACCGGAAAAAGTTGTCAACACAACAAGTTTTATTCTACGCCGTCCAAGAACTAGGGTATCCTACAGGCAGTTAGGCTCTGATACCAAGCTCTGTGGCACCCCGATCCAGATGATCGAGTTACCCCATATACCAGTCCCAGAAACACTGGATATATGACAGCTTGATAAACAAAGGCAAAACCAAATATATTCATAAGGCTTCGAGTTCGAACAAATACAAGGTTACAACACGGGTGAGGCTCCAGCTCTTGCGCAACAGGCGCACACAACAGTATGTACATTATTTTTCTAACATCGAGCCTCTAGCGGAAGTCGTAGCGGAAGCGAAGATAGTAGCGTGGCGAGAGCGGCCTTATTCCACAGGGTCCTGCCTGGGACACGGGTTCCTAGTTCTCATAGAGCGGGTACTCGGCGACGGTTTCAGCAGGGTCTGGCCACATGAAAAGCCAGGTAAGTACTTGAAGTACTCGCAAGACATCAGCCCAAAAGCAAACAAGGTCTATCTATATGGCATGGCATGGTTCGGAAAGTAACATGGCATGAGTTTGGTTGCGAGGGGGAGTCCAAGCTTAACGGTTGGACAAAACTTACCTACTTACCTTGGTAGGGAAGTTCCGTGGTTGCTGGAATGAGATCACGTTTCTCATCCAACAACATCTAGGCTTTCAAGCCTCTAGCCAACTCTGGCTTAATTCCAGCCAACTATGGCTTTTTCTCTAGCCAACTCTGGCTGTCATTCCAGCCAACTATGGCTACCATTTCCAGCCAACTCTGGCTTTGGGGTTGGGTTTCACATTCATTATTTCTCCATATTCGACAGGACTGACTCATAGCGTGACTTGACCCAAACAACGTCCCATAACCCAGGGACAAGGCTAGACATCCAGATTTACACTCTCGAGAGGTTGCAACTTTTATCCACACGCTGAAGTCTAGGCTTGTACCGCCGGTACCGAAGTACTAGAACCAACCATGGCGGCAGCACAAACCCATACTTCCACAGACGTTTACTCTACCAAGACACTCCCTGTATAGCCACCGACATAACTCTATGCCTTATGCAGAAGTGAATCCGGCACGTCCCCAACCCATGAGCGACGCCTAGCTCCGGAACCTTCGCAAGCCTAGCCCCGACCAACTATGGTAACCGACTAGACTTGCCAAAGAGGTGGCATCAAAGGAGGCTGATAAAATACCCGGCCATGGTCCGCCCACACGGACGACGCATGGTTGTGCTAGTTGTGTTTGGTGAGTGGCACTATGTGACTCAATCTAGTCGAGGGAGGTGATTATCTTCTTAGTCATTTTTTGATTACAGACATCAACATTAACAAAGTAACACAAGGTAACCATATAACAATAACAGCACAGAATAACATATCACTTGCATGTAATATAACAATAATAATAACCCGGGTGACTGTGGCGGGAGACCCGGCCGGTGTCACTCGGGGGTTAGTGTTCACAGAATAATAGCATAATATTTCAAACGGATGACGGTGGCGGGAGACCCGCCGGTGTCACCGTAAAAGAATGAACCGAAAAGCACTCATAAAAATGAGAGAGCATCCATTCCACTCGAGGGTTACCCCGACGTGGTGTCAGCAATCTCGGCAAAAGAACCAAATGGAAAGTCAGCTCCCAAGCGTCGCAGTCCGGGTGGTCTATGCCAACCATATTTGACGGAGGGACAAGGCAAATAACTCTTTTGGCAAATGCCCCCAACTCCGAGGATCATAAGACGACATTCGTCCGCTCCTCACCTCGGCGAAGAAGAAAGAAGCAAACAAAGCCCCGCAAGCGCGAGACGCACAGTTGTAATAATTCCCCCATTCCTTTGACTGAGGCGGTACCACCGGCCATTGTCTCGGGAATGTGAGTGATGCACAGATAAGCATATGAAGTAGTAATAATTTAAAATGCAATATGGCATGTGAGGTGCAACAGATATTAATTCAACAGTCAAATATTTCCTAAGTTCGACCAAGTTTGAAATTGGGTTGGTGGCTTGCCTTCAGCAGAGTGGCAGGGTTCGGGTTCGACTTCAACTTCGTTGGAGAAGTTTGGATCTATTTAAAGAATGAAACGGTATTAAAAACCCTTCCTACGGCATCGAACAAACGATCAAGCAAATGAACTTCAAATGAAATACTTTTGACGCCATTTGACAGACATTTGAAAACAAAGCTATCAAAAAAAGATTCATATTTTTTTGATAATTTTTGAGTGCATACCAAATACTTTTGCATATTTGGGCTATATATTGCCCAGGGATCATCCCCTAATTTTTGCAGAATTTTAGGAAAGATATTTAGGGTACTTCCTTTGTAAAGTCACAATATAGGGATTTTGGTAATTAAATAAAGGAAACTATAGAAATAATATTTTTGGGTGAAAAGTGCCAACAACAAGTTTGCCAAGTGGGAGAGAATTCAAAACATAAGATCCCAAACTTGGACAAGGTTTCATAAATGGTCGAGAATTTTTTAAACGGACAACCAAATCAAGGGATAATTAAATCCCAAATTTCAAGAATAAATTTTTAAAGAAATTTTTTGAAAGGCCAAATTTCAGGATGTTACAGTGGGGTTCAACACTAGTCCGCAGAGGAGGAGAAGGCCGTTGCAGCAATCCATGAGCAATGGTTCTGATAATGAGTCGTCCAGGGCACGGAAGGTGGCGGCAATTTGGGAGGCTGTAGAAGGGCGGGCGAGAAGCATCGGGATTATTTCCATGGCCATGGTCTCGTAGAAGACACGGTGCGTCGAGAGAGGTAGCTCGGCTGCACGCAGCAGGCGGTGGTCGTCGACGGTGGCACGCCAAGCCGTGCACACACGGCGGCAGGCGGCCAGGCTGCGCGGTGGCTGGCAGCGGAGGATGTCCACCAGCACATGGTGGTGCTCCAGGACGTCCATGTGGATCGTCGTCGTCTGTAGAGCGGCGGTGGTTTGTTGGGAAGAACCGATCTTGTTGCCGTGCAGTAGTATCCCATACTCCATATGCAGTGTGTTGTGCTTTAACATGGTAGAGGTTAATTTGGAGGAGTTGGACTCCATCGCGGTGAAGGAGTTGTGTTGTGTACGTCAAACAGCGACTTTTGCCTAGGCGTCAAAATTGTCGCCGAAGTAACAGCCAAAGGACGACCAAGAGCCTAGTAGGAACGATCAATCTGATTCGGGGTTTTGGCAGTCCAACGTTACCAAGTTTACTCTCCAGACCAACAACTTTTACTTGTTCTCATGTCCAATATAGACAGGGGAAAAATAGAGCGAAGCTCCGTCTCTTGCATATGACTGTTAAATCAATCAATTTTCCTTTCGTCTTCTCGGGAATTGCAGCAATCAGCACTACGAATTGTAAGGATTTACCTTTCAAGTTCAGAGTAGAGTAATGAAACATGCTCTAACTAGAGTTAACTTCTAGCTGCCCTTACTAGGCAGCACCGCAGCACCATCTCATGTCCGAAAACTTAGCATGTTCAGAGGGGGAAAGAAAGAGATCAAATGCAAAAGGAAACACTATAATCTCAATGGAAGAAACTGATAATGACAGAAAAAAGGTGTACATGTTAAGAGATTGAACTCCTCAGTCGCCAAACCGTTCTTGCCTGGCAAGTTACATTGTACACCCAGTTTTCAGAAATACAGAAAGTCACCATGCAGCCGTTAACTGAAGTTATCTCCTATCCCAATTCCAAAGTCCTACATAACCCATGTATGACATATCACATATGAGAGCTCAAGAAACTAGCGCGCCTTCGCCTTCCATTTCGTAAGCAAGCGATCATGAATGGGTTCCTTTCTAACCTTCACCAGGCTCTGCTTCAGCTTTGCCAGTGTTGACGAGCTTAATCTGATACCCTGGTCGATCATGTCCTCTGCATACTTACATGCCTCAGGCAACATCTCATCCTTGAGCTTCGATACAAGCATGTTCCCACTCTCCTCCAACGGAGGCAGGCTATTCACCACCATGCAGTTCCACACCTTGATCCCTGTCTCCCAGTCACGAGTATCCAAGAACATGCGAAGCGCAAGTGAACAGTTGGCCTCATTTGGCCAGCACTCGTTCTTGACCATCTCTCTAAATATTGCCGACGCCTCCCGGAGCTTCCTCCCTTGAGCAACATCTTGAGGACCACATTGTACGTGTCGGCGTTGGGAAACACTCCATTGAAGGTCATGTCGTCAAGGTACTTCACAGTAACCTCAGCATGCCCCAGAACGCCCTGTAGCGTGATCATAGTGCTGTATATTTCCTGATCTGGGATGAGTCCCCGACGCACGACAAAGTCATCCCAGAGCACCTCCGCGCTGCGCAATTCGCGTGCCTCGAGGTGCGCGGCCAGTGCAGCACGGAGGAACTTCTCCCCCGGTGAGCACCTGTGCCGGCGCAAGACAGCCAGATACTCCATCGCCTCCGAGAGCGCCGTGGAGGAGCCACTCGAAACTAGTGTTGTAAGGAAAGAGTCATAGGCAGGAACATTGGCAGGATCAAAGCCTACCGCACGCACCATTTCATCAAACACCTCGCGTGCAACGGCAGCGTCGCCGGCAGCCTCACAACCCTCGAGAAGGATGGCATAGGAGTCAGCGTCGGGGCGAGTGCCGGCCTCCGCGCGTGCCACGGGGATCGCGGCGCGGGCGTCATCCAGCCGGGTGGCACGGCAGAGAGCGGAGAGGAGGGAGTTGAGCGCGGGCGTGTCGCGGTCCATGCCGTACCTCGTCATTTCCACAAACGCCTTGAGGGGGGAGCTGGCGGGGTGGGCCGCCAGGGAGGAGAAGACGGATGCGAAGGTGGCGAGGGAGAGCAGGCCCTGGGACCGCATGGATCCGATGGTGTCCCACATGGGATCGAAGAGGCGATTCTTGCCGAGGAGGTCGATGACGAGGTTCCACGAGTAGGGGGAGTGCTGGTGGCGCAGGTGGCGATGGCCCGCCCAGCGGAAGAAGGCGGCGGCGCCGCGCGGGTGCGCGTACGAGAAGCGGAGCACCTGCTCGACGTCGGAGGTGGTGACGCGGACGTCGGCGTCGTCGAGGGCCGCCTCGACATCGGATGCGGAGGAGGCCAGGATCTCGCAGAGGAGACGGATCTTGGGGGCTAGGTCGGGAGCGTCCTTGTAAGTGGGGAACGCCGAGGCCGCCGGCTCGCGGGCGCGCTTGGCCTCTGGGGCGGCGGCGGCTGCGTCGGACGGTCGCTTCTCCCGGCGGTCGGACATCGCCTCGACGGGTTGGGGAGCCGCCGCGAAGGTGGGTGTATCGGAGACGTGGCAAAGGTGGGTTTTTTCGCGTGTTCTTTAACCCTATCCTAAGCTTATGAACTCTTTTCTTTTCCGAGACGGCTAAGCTTCAAACTGCTACCGCGACGGAGAGAGACCAAGGCTGAGCAGACACCGGCGGGATCCCGACTGAATCGGAGGCGGCGGATGGCTCCGTCCTTGCTCGTCTCGGCGAGCCTGACACTCGCCGTTGCCGGCCGGGGAGGCCGTAGGCGGCGTCTGGTCATCGCCAATTCCAGCGGTGCCGGCGCTCCCCCGAAGCTGGTGACTTTCCTCGGTAAGGGAGGCTCCGGCAAGACCACGGCGGCCGCCATCGCCGCTCAGGTAACAACTGCCTTCGTCCCGTGCTTTATGTTGGTGGAAGACTCTTTTTTTGTGTGTGAGCCAGCTCCTGAGCCGGTAATACCTTAAGATTGAACTGCAATAGATACTAATTAGTGTAGCAGATGGGTATATTTAGTAGCTGGGTTACTCCACGCATAGAGTTGAGTACATTGTAGCATGTGATGAGGAAGATGGGTAGCCAATGCTGAACTGCAATTTTCATTGATGAAAGAATTGCCTTTAAAATTGTGTTCATGGATATCTGATACTCCTTACTGTGCTTATCTGAGAAATGCCAGTACAAAAAATCACCCATGAGTTGTGAAAAGAGCCACTCTAAAGTTTGAGAAGTCATCCAAATGCCATTGCAAACATTTTCACGGTTTTTTCTCCATGTAGTATTACGCAAGTGAAGGTTTGAAGACATGCCTGGTTATACAGTCCCAAGATCCGAGCGCGGAGCAATTGATGGGCTGTAAGATTGGGAACTCGCTGACTGAATGTGCCGCTAACCTTTCGACCATAAAGCTGGAGACTAGTAAAGTAAAATACTTCATTGAATGTATCCCCTTTTGATGTTTTATATTCAACTTTTATGACACAATGGAAAATGCCATGCTGCTGAAGATTGTTTTGTGATTAAACTATAGATGCTACTTGAACCCCTTGATCGGTTGAAGAAAGTAGATGCCCAGAGCAATCTTACTCAAGGAGTTCTGGAGGGGGTAGGTGATTAACTTTGCTTTAATATGGGAGATGAGGATAAAGCAGTCATTCGGGTTTCTCTTTTTCATAGGATAGATTGTAGGAGAGGAGCTTGGAGTTTTACCCGGAATGGATTCGATCTGTTCAGTCTTGTCTCTTCAGAAGCTACTCAACTTCTTTTCAGCTGGAACGAATAGTCCACAAGGGGAATTTGATGTTGTAGTGTATGACTGCAATAATACAGAGGAGTTTCTACGGCTCACTGGTGCTACTGAGAGGGCAAGGTATAGGTTATCCTTGTTTGTCTCTAACCTTGCATTTTCACTCAGGAATCTACATTTTAATGTTGCTGCTACACAAAAGACAGATCTTACTTGAAGTATGTGAGGGAGCTAGCAGAGAAGACTGATATAGGAAGACTGGCTTCTCCGTCATTATTGAAACTAATTTATGATGCCGCAAGACCAAATGGTAGAACTAGCGAAGTAAGAATGAGTACAGAGATATGGAATGAAATCGAACAATTTCTTGAGGTACATTCCCCTAGTTAAGGAATTAAAAACTATGCTACCCAGTGTATACATATTCAAGTATTCTACTATTAGCTAAGTAAAAAATTAACTTCTAAATTTTTGTAGAAAATCTCGCTTTGGTTTACCGATCCCTCAAAACTTGCATGCTTCATCGTCATGGACCCTAGAGGATCGATCTCTGTGTCCTCTGCGCTAAGATACTGGGGGTGCACCATCCAAGCTGGTGCACAAATATGTGGAGCATTTGGTTATGCTGACGACCCTTGTGAAACACACCAAGAAGCTGCTGAGAAGTTTTTGCCATTGTCATTCTTGCCTCTGCCGTTTCTGCCAACTGACTCTTCCGTAGATTGGAGCGGAGTGTTAAATTCATTGAACCAAAATACAAAGGAGCTGTTGATGAATACAAGCAAGGTTTATCCTTCAGTTAGTTTTGATTCTGTATTGAAGTCGGTGACCCTTTTCATGCCAGGTTTTGATAAATCTGAAATAAAACTATATCAGGTATGGTTACTGACCTTGTGCTCTGGCTCTTTGTTGGCTTCATTGGATATGCTAGTCAGAACTAATTAGGCAAATTATGTTAATTATATCTCTAATTAGTTTTACTTCCTCAGAGAAAATGCTATCTCGGTATAAATTTCCATGGTTTTCCAAGCCTTTTGGCGACCAGAAGGTAGAACCGTTAGAAAGATGAAAGAAAATGAATCAACCATCAAACTGAAAATTGTCACTTGGGTGCAGAATTACTTTATAATTTCAAATGGATGCACAGCTTACCTATGAAGTGACATGAAAGGATCACTCTTCGCCATTTTCTCTGCATGAATGGAAGATCTTATTGTACTATTCCAGATAGTTTTCAGTATCAAACAAACAAACAAACTTTTAAAGCATTTTCAGTTTCTTTGGTGCTTGCAAGCAAGCCAACCTTTTCTTACCAGTTCCGGAAATCAAATTAGCTGTTATTAAAACTGAAGTATATCTTGCTGTGCACGGCTGATTCCCGTAGCTTTCTGTGTACTTCTCCTTCTCCTTACAAACCGTGAGATGATTTTGAAATGAATTTTGGCATGTGCAACTTGGTTCCTTGATTGCAGCACAAAAGAAGCTTCTAGGAAGTTTGACACCAAAACTAGGTTTGCATGTACACCAGTTTAGGTCAAAGCAGCCATCTAATTATTTGTGATCTTTAAGGTCTGTGGCCTGCATGTTATTTACATATCCGAGATTAATGCCAAATAGTGGCAAAGAATCATTTCAGATTTAACGATCACTAGTTTAATTTTGTGTTGTCCATGCATTGCTGAGAATATACTGATTAGTTTCCTTTATATGAAAAATGTAGTATAGAGGTGGCTCGGAGCTACTGATCGAAGCCGGCGACCAGAGGCGCGTCATAAAGCTGCCACCGGCGATGCAGGGGAAGGTCGGAGGCGCCAAGTTCATTGACAGGAACCTTGTTGTCAGCATCCGGTAGGCAATAGCTCAGCAAACCAGCCCGGTACGGAACTACAAGCCAGGTCTAGACGGATTCCTAGCGATCTTGTCATTTCGTCCATTGTTGTAAACAGAGTAGTAAGGTTTTAATTGGAAATTGTCTTTGGCACCTGGGCTCATATGCTCCCGTTATTTTCGGGAGCATAAAAAAATTTGAAAAACTTTTCAAAAATTCCGAAACAAATCATGCACGTACCTAAGTATGGCATGCACGATCGTGTGAAATTTCGCAACGATATGACATCGTGGCCGCCCTGTGCAAAAATGACAAATTTCTGACAGAAAATTCAAAATTTTGGATCTCATTTTCTGTCAGAAATTTGTCATTTTTGCACAGGGCGGCCACGATGTCATTTCGTTGCGAAATTTGTCACGATCGTGCGTACAAAAAGGGGTAATTTACAAGTGAATAATTTCGTCACAAATTGACCCTATTATTAGCATAGAACGGCCCTTAATCGACTGAAACTCTCTCTAGACGGCACTAGGGCATTCAGAACTCAGGAGAACGGCTTGGCAAACCAAACCGGTAGAGAATTATGGATCGTTTCAAGCCAGATTATTATTTTTTGATTAAAGGGGCATTCCTCCAGCTTCATATAAAGAAACTTAAGGTTTGACGAGGTTTTATTTCAAGCCAGATATATTACCAATTCCTGGCGGTCTTAGTTAATGTCGTTTCGTTAATTGTCCTAAGCAGACTGGGATTTCTCACAACGGCGTTTCTGAAAGATTATCCTGTCAGAATAGAACAAGCTGAATGCCAGTGCTGCTATATACTATACTAGGCAATTTGGAGCGGCGACACGCCGCACCATTGGGGGAAACTCATCTACTTAAGATCAATTTTCGTCTAAAGTTAGAAAATAACTAAAGTTCACCATTTGTAGTCTGCAATACGAAATCATATGCAGACAACAAATAATATAAGTCACGGAAAAATGATAGCTTTACATCATAGAAAAATGATAGCTTCGTAATGGCAGCATAAAAAAGTTCTAACTTAAGCCAATGGAGGAAAAAAAGTTATCAGTAATGACAATAAACAAACTACGTTCATCCTTTGCAGTCTCACAACAATGATTGGTTGCATTGTCCATTTGACCTGAAAGACAGAGATAGAGGAAGGAAGAAGTTTAAATTGTCCAAAGATAAGATGCATGAGTGTAATCACATGACCCAAGCAGCAGCTTAAATATTGCAACATGCAACTAACTCAATATGTTTTTTACTTATCTGGGTTATGCTGGGCAGCCTTCATCCTTGAAAGAAACTGAATGGATAAAAAAATGTAGAAACCGAAATAATAATAAAATTTATAAAATGACTGGAAACAACTGAAGAATACACTCTGCATAGTTACACTGAAACTTTGGTTCACAGATTTTTCATCAAGATCACATATTAATCAGAGGCTGCCAGATCTTCTGCCAAAGTCAGGGCGGTTTATAGATTTTTCATCAAGATCACATATTAGTTAGAGGAAGCTGTCAGATCTTCTTCCAAAGTCAGAGCTGGGGTGGTGAGGCAGAGGCAATAGATGTTTTTAGATCAAAGGCAAGACAATAGATGTTTTGGAAGGACGCTTTTAAGGATGAGCTATTAACGGTGTACTATAGAGCTAGGAAAAATAGGCTGTAGGCAGTGCTAGAATGGCTTCACAATCAGATGTAATACTCATTTTTGTTGTTCTGAACTGTGTGTTCCTTTCAATGATTATTTTATTTATATGAGCTTCTGCCTTTGAGCTTCTTTCAGCTAGGCTGCCTGCAAATTTAATCCGGAACGCCTCCACTTCTTCATCTTTCTGCATTGTTACAAAGTTGCGAGATGTAAGAACATGGCCAACTAACACATTTCTTTTTTCTCAATTTAGAGACTTAAGAGCAGAAGAAAAGGGCTGCTTTCCTATTTTATGTCCTGATGTTGCAAAGTCCCAGGGTCTTTTTGCTTTGGCAGTTTCCCCTTTATCATCACAGAATGGCAGATCTTCATCTGGGGGCATATTTAATTGCCGCAACAACTTAAGAAAGAAACATACAAATGAGATTAGGTGAAGACAGTTTATTAAAATAAACTCAAAACTGATTAAATGACAAAGTGGGCTAAATGAGAACACAATACCTGCGATGATTAGCAATTTAGCATAACCAAATGATATGTGAGTTTAAACACTATATACAATTTTAAGTAGTTGTATCTAGGTTGCATGTGTTGAGCAAATAAATTCAACATAGCCTAATTCTTCCTAAAAGTCTAGGCTAATCATGGTTAAACAATTATCAATTCTGAGAAGACCAAAGCATAAAAAATTATAAACAACACATAACCACAATCAGGCAATATGTTCTCATGGGCCCTATCCTTAAATCAAGCCATAATCAACTCATTCAGTTATAGCTCACCTGTCAAGAAAAAAACCACCAGCAAGATCAGCAATATGTTGAATAAAGTGAGGACAGTGGAGATAGCTACACCTAAAACAAATAAATAATACCGGCTTGTAAGCAAGCCCTTGGAAAGAAAAACAATAATAAGTAACTAATTACCCTTATAATCCTATACATCAGCTTGTGATTCAACCATAGCTAACTATCAGGAAGGACAACTACCTGTTGTACCGAAGCAAAGATTGAGAGACAGCTGCATGTAAAAATGATGTCAGCTTGTAAGCAAACCAATTGAAGGAACACATAGGTAAAATATATATGTTCCCACTTTCTACGTTACCAGAGCCTGATCACATTTTGGGCGACCAAAATAATAAAAAACTGCAAGATCATATTTACGTGGTTACTGTGGTAAAACAACGCTACAAAAAGAGTATTGCAGGACAAAATCAGATGGAAAGCCAAAACAAAGATTGGAAAGATAGAACGAAAGGAAGAGAGGTCAGTTACTGCAGATGTGAAGGAATACATATTTTGACAATCTTCTGCTCCAGCTACTATAATTTTCACAGCTGGATCAACTAAAACATGATAAAAAAGCATGTCAAATCACTTGCTTCAGTTCTTACCTTGTCTCAAGAAGAAGGACCTAGCTGCGGCATGCCATTGGTGAACTGAAAGGATAGTAAGAGGATAGAGAGCACAAATGCACCTAAAGAGGCAGTAAATATATGCAGGAAATAAATGTTGTATGAATATATGTAGCATTTGAAGAAATAAAGTGGCAACCATTCTACTGATCTACATGACCACTCATCCCTTAATATCACATAACAACTGAAAGCAGTACAATGGCAAGGTTAAATCTGTATTTTAGTCGAATAAAAATGCTCTTTATGCTAGCGATGTACTATTCCGTTTGTCACACATTCCAGAAACCCTTCAAATGATCGAGAGCAAAGAGTAATAGTTGGCCAAGCCTTTAGTCCTAGCTGATCTTATACTGGCAGGGGTATTTTCATACAGTGAAAATTGAAACATAAAATACCTTATTATTGTAGGACACAACCAAAGCAGCCCTCAGATGGAATTGACATGTCAAGAGTAAGAGTAAAGGGCACAATATTAAAAAAGCATGTAAAGAAAAAGGTTGCAATGTGCCTCTTAATAGCCCATAAGAAATAACATTGAGAAGCAAAATTCAAGACTGTATTTAAATGATTGGGTAACCACTTTGTTTGGCAAAATACATAAATTGTCTCAAGAGGATCAAAGGATACTAAGTTCATTACTATAGAGACTGTATACTCCAGGCCACCAAGATAGAACTGCTCGTGATAAGAAGCTGCACCCAAAGATCAGGGTAAAAATCCAAATGAAAAAAACAGCAATGGCCTACCAGCAAGAATCGAAAGCAATAGAAAAAGGATCTAAACACGAACCTTTCAAATATGCAATGTAATTCCTAGACACTCTGCCAAGACGGCCATCCACAAAAACCGGAGGCCTCACACCTATAGAACAGCACCCAGAATAAATTCAGAAAATCATCATGGAAGCAAAAACAATAAACTCTTATAACAGAACATAGAAAGATAAACACATCAGCAAAAAGCCAAGGTCTCCTCCGCAGGCTTCCTATGATTTTTACGCAACATTGCAATAGACTAATAAAGGGAAAATTAATCGCATGGAGCAATATAAAGATCCCTAGAAACCAGCAATGAAGCATATCAATGCCTTTGATTGATGTTTCCTATTTCATTCCATAGAACCATGAGGACCGAATAATAGAGTTATTTTGAGCATGGTGAAGTGATTAATTCAGCATGTAAATCAATCTGTATATGCACGCTGGGAAAAAAGTATCTATACACTTACCTCAATTGATATTTTATGGACCAATACTTATTGTAAAGATTCGGAGACAACATGTGAGGGCCTCCATTAAAGAAGTTGGATTTAATTTTGCTGCAAATTACAAAAAATACAGTGAAAAAAAGAGAATATAGATATAGGTTACTAATTCAGTGTCTACAGTAAGGAGGGCACATTAATATATTAAATTTGCAGTAGTTCTGTTGTGGAAAAGATCTGACAACTGTGGTAAAGCTGAGCTCATCAATATCTTCATGATTGTGTCCTAAAATGTGTAACATCTCATATGTAAACTATATTTCATAATCTAGACTAAAATGTATGCAGGCTTAACATGCCATTCAAAAGTTTAGTCGGAAAGAAATGAAAATTTTGTAGAGCAGACTTCATGACTTGGACATGAGAGGAAACAATTCAAAACCAAAATAAAAATATTGCAAATCGTACCACCTGCAGTACGCTGCATCTGAACATTTAGAAATATGTAAATTTCAGTAGAAGCATTGTGCTAACCATGAAACTGAAATTAAATTCTTCACAACTAAATAACTTCTTACCGACTTCTTTCCCTACAATTGTTTGAATGATTATTAGCATAACTGAACGATTAAAGATGGGAATGAAGTTAGGCTCCTCCATAGATGGGAATGAAAGAGTAAAACAAAGCCAAAGCAAGAAAAAAAATGGGAGAGGTGAATGGCTCCGATGGAACCTGCTCAGTTCAGATACTTAGGATCGATATCATGGTGCATGCCATGCTGCAAGCAAGAAAAAAATAGGAGAGGTCAATGGATCGGATAGAACATGCTTAGTTCAGAATATTCGTGATTCATACCACGGTGCAGGCAGTAAAAGTAGTCACTCTAGTTAGACCATGAACAACAACATTTGAAGGACGGGATTACCAAGATCTTTAAAACAATCTGTTTGCGAAAACAAAAGATGACATTCCACTGCAAACAAAACTTCCTAAATATAGCAGAATATATTGTCACGAGAATTTTCATGATCTCATATCTAAACCAAAAGGGCCTCTATGCAATGATTAATTCATTTTTTTTGCAGAGATTTGTACTGCAAATAGGATCTATCCTAAGTGGCAACTCTAGTGGCACAGATATATGAATAAGAATAGGTAGGTACCACACAAACCGGTATGCATCTTCTTATCATGATCCACGGTGCACACACTGCTGCAACACACTTATCTACATCGTTCCTTACTGGCACAATTCCGTGTTGAACCCTTCTGCCTTCAGCTGAGCTATACTGAAGAAATGATAACAGGAACAGTAAATCAAGAAGGAAACCTGACGCAGAACTGGAATAAGAGACAAATGCTCAAAACATGTAAAAGAAAGCTAGACTGTAACTAAACGGTGTCCTTTTACAGTAATAGTACTGTAATTACCAAGGAGGGGGGATTGCAGATTAACCACCTTGTTTGATATACAATCTAAGGCAGCCGACCATTAAAAAAATCATGGTAGCTAGATTAGAGATGAAACGAACACCTCAAGCATCCATGCCATCTCTAATGGAAAACCTCTCCTTTTTATTTGCTGGTACACGTACGAAGTGGTAGTATCATAACATAGTGAGACATAAGTGCTATCTATTTGATAAATAAGAAATGAACAGGTTGACAGGAAGATGCGGCTGTAGAGCATCGGTACGTACTTCCAGCTGGAGATGGCAAGGAGGATCTTGGCCGCAGCTTTAATACGGAGGAGGATGGTCTTAAATAAAAGACGAAGAACCGATAAAAGAAGAGCAGACATAGACAAATAGAAGGAGTCTGATAGAATTTCTTGGGCCTTCTCACCTGAACTGGACGGCCGGGGTCCGTGCGACCTGGAATAAGATGTTGACGGCGGCGTCCATGACGAACTTGGCCGGATCCAGGCAGCAGCTGAGCGCGGGCGGCATCTCGGCGCGCAGCGCGTCGGCCTCCTTGCGGGGCGATGAAGCCGAAGAAAGCCGCGGAGTCCATCTTCGCGCAGAGCCTCCGCGAGCGGGGGCGGGGGCGCGGCCTGGGCGGCTGCGGCAGGGATGGGATGCGCGGGGTCAGGTGCGCCGAGAGAGGAGGAGGAGGAAGGGAGCGGAACGGCGAGGTAGGAGGCGACGTCTGGGCGCTGCGGCATGTGGAGGGTGAGGCGGCGGAGGAGGACGGTGGCTCGGCGGCGGCGGCGTCGGGGTGGAGGCGTAGGAGGCGACGTCTGGGCGCTGCGGCATGGGGAGGGTGAGGTGGCGGAGGAGGACGGTGGCTCGGCGGCGGCGGCGTCGGGGTGGAGGCGTTGGAAAGGAGAGGCAGGTGGGGAAAATGGGTAGAATAGGTTCTAGGGCCACGAGTTGGCTTTTTTATCTGTGGGGACCGATACGTAATTTATGGAGATCGCAGGGGCTTTTGTGAAAAACAGTCACGCGGAAAAGCGGCCACCGCAGAGAGGCAACCGGCTGACCGGTTCTAACCGGATGGACTACCGGAAGACGTGGCGCACGCTCATTGGCTATAAATCAAGAATGAACAGTAGCAGCTCCGCCCAGATCGCGAAACAGCAATCCAGTCCGTCCATACACCAGATCGAACGGGTAGAATTCATCAGTCACGTGGATAGCGGGAAACACTGTGAATCTGTCCATCTTTTATATATAGGTACTATGCCTTCAGTATGATTTATGATTATGAAGGCGGTAGGTAGCTGCTCATTTAACGCTGTTCCTTGAGTAGATTTCCATTCCCTTCTCCAGCTGCTGACGTTTCGTCTGCGGCGGCCATGGGAGGCGCAGACAGCATGCAAAATCTGGGCAGGCCGTGCTGGTGGTACTACAGGCGTGATAGCGAGACGATTTGGCGGTGACGCGATGCGAGATCCGGTCTTCATGGCGGCTGCCGCCATCCCTCGTTTCCGTTCACTGCCCACCTGTCTATCGTCGATGTATGACTACACTAGAGTTTGATTACCTCTACTTCCCAGCGCCTAGCCGCCTACTGGGTTGTAGCTAGAGCATCAATTCTTCGGTTTCTCTTGAAAGGTTTTTTGCGGGAAGTTTCTCTAGAAATTTCTGTGGTGATAAAAATATATTTTGATCCCTTACCCCTAACTTCTTCTCGATTTTAAGTTTTTGAACAATGTCAGGGAATAGCTAGTAATCAGTATGCTAATGGCTGTGGGTCTCGGGCGGTCGGGTGTTGGATGGTTTGCTTGAGCACGTTGAATCGCAACAAACATTTGGAATAACGCACGAGGGGTAGCTGAGTTCCACCAGAAAACTTGCTTATGTCAACCAGTTCTTCCCGTTTAAGCCAAGCTCCTTTCGGGTTGGTCAGTGCAAAGCAACTTGGTTTTGCAATGATTAAAGAGTGGAAGGGTATGTATTAACATTAACCAAGGAAAAATGAACGACTGAGACAAAAGCAACGGTTGGACATATTGTAATACTCACTCGGTTCCAAAATGTAAGGCCCGCTATTTTTATGCTGCTCTTTGAGACTCCATTTTGACCACTAATATATATATGAAATTATGTAGATTAAGAATATATAAATGATACCGTTGGATTCGTCTTGCAAAATTCTTTCATTTCATATATAATTATACTAATTTTGTGAACATATTATAAGTATAAATCATGGTCAAAATTATACGTGGTTGACCAGCGTAATTAAATGGTGCCTTATATTTTGGGACGAAGGGAGTATTTGCTAAGTGGTTGTGCGCTGCCGCAGTCTCTTCCTCGTCTCTTTCTCTAACACTTTGAATTAATTGTTAACAATCTAAGATCATTATAACGGGAGAAGCGTTTTGACTCAAGGGAGCAAATGCTCCCGTTTTTAAATTTTGTTTTAAACACCTTTCGAAATGTTAAAAAGTTCTGACAATTTTTTTTGCACGTACATCTCAACATTCTATATGCTTACAAAGTCGTTTCACGAAAAAACTGATTTTTTGTGTCGTGTGTAAAAAAAGTCAAAAATCTGTACTAAAAAGGCTTTTCACGACATAGAATATCTAGATTTACGCGCGAAATTATGTTTGAATGTTTTTGATATTTCAAAAATATTTTTTTCCTGTGGCAAGAGCATATGCTCCCATGTGACAAAGTGGATTTCACCATTATAAACTACATTTTCACTTATTATCTGAACAATTGTAGGCTGTTTAAAGTGCTCAAACCATCCAAGTTCGCAGCAGATGCCACACTTCTAACGACACATCCTAAATGTGGTTTTGGTACACCTCATTGTAGGCGAAAACGTTCACTTCACCTCGATAGTCACATGATTATCATTTTAAATTTTGCCTTTCATGCATCTTCTCATATCTAGTATTCGTCAGTTGCAAAGAAAAAAAATTATCTGTTAAGAAATTTTGAGCAGGTTCTTTTGCACTAGAGTCCGTGATATGTATGTCACAAAATACTATTAATGGACATAACCAATCTGTCATTTTAGGTGGGAGAAAAATCTAGGGCAAATTAATCTTAATATAATTTGTGCTAATTTTTTTACTTATTTTTAGCATGCACCACTATAATGTTCTATTTCTTATTTAGCATTCTTAACCACATAAAAATCGCTAAATGTTTGTTGTAACATTCTTTTATATAGTGGTAACTCATACAGTTGAAAAATACATTTGTATTATGCTAGATTTAAACTATATTTTGTATCATAGTTTTCTCGTTAATTAATTCTGGATAACTGAATAAACTAGATAATGTATACAAATTTAAGGTAGGGATACCTGATGATATGGTCTAACAAATATCTTAAAAGTGAGTCTTAGTGTACAATTGGATAAGCATATTTATTGAAACTTCTAGGGTATAAACGTTCCATGAATCCTTACTTCTAATTTTACGGTCAAATTTGTCTTGAGAGTTACGGTGGGTTTAGTACTGAGATGACAATATGTGCATGATACATTTTCGTTATTCGAATAGCATCGCTATCACCCTCGAACGATTCTGCTTTCGCGTAAATACAATTTGATTGTTTAATAGGGCGTTACCATCTTCATGCAAATCTAGTTGACATTATGTAGGACTTCCATCGAAGCGCGACTATCAACCTAACTAAATTCGCCGTCATGCATTGTTTAGATTGGTTTGTTCTTATGTATGTAGTACAAACTATTGGTCAGTTGCCCTGGACTTTCTCATTCAAATCAAGCCTTTTAATAGATACTCTATAGTCTCTTGGACACTATAGATATTGTTAGTACTGGAAAACACGTTTGGCTCCCGTGTAGTGCTCCCTACAATTTTTTATTTAAATAATCATATTTACTAGTTTAAAAAAATCTGAAAACAATCCTGCATATCGCAAATGATGTATCCCACAAACATGCAAAATCTCGATTTGAAATTCTTTATATTCTGGGCTACACAAAAATGATAATTGTTATATATTTTAGAGATTTGAAAGTGTGTACATTTAGATCCACACATTTTTCATTTTTGTGTAGATCCGAATAGAAAATATTTCAAATCAAAATTTTGCATGTTTGTGGGATATATCATTGACAACATGCACGATTTGTTTTCAGATTTATTGAAACTCATAAATATGATTTTTAATTCTGTTTAAGTAGAGAGAGCACTGTAGCAGGGAGCAAGAAATCTCTACCCTTATTAGTACACTTTATATTTGGGGGTCTCCTCCTGTTGGGGCCCAACATAGCCGTTCTGTTTGTCCGACCTATGGGTTGTGCCTGATTTTTGCATTTCATGGGACACGTGATGCTGATATATATGTTTGGGAAGTATATGCTTGCTACATTGGTTAATCACCCGAGACAATCCACAACAATTCTAACACTCGTGCTTTCCTATTCCTATTATCCAAAAAAGAAGTTTGCTCTTCTACTCCGATTCCTATACCGGTGTAGAAAGTATTTGTTACTCTATTGTTAGGGTTTAGGAGATATAAGGAGAAAAGATAACAGCACAACAGCAGTACATAAGTAATCAACTAAACACTACAGCAAGCAATGCAGAGTGGTAGGCAATGACAAGTGCAAGGTACAGTAAAAGGTTACACACACTCTTTTACTACATGATACTCTACTCACCACGCACGCCAAAAGAAAAAGAAAAATGCAAAATCAAATATCACCTATTATTACGAGAGAAAAGAAAGGTTAGGAAAAAAACAGAGCAGCAAGAGAACCATGTACACTAGATAAAAGCAGAGGAAGAGCATCTCCATGCATCTCGGCTAAGTTGCAGAGCGAGCTGCTGCTGCTGCTGCTGATATCGAGCTGCCACGATCATCTTTTTTTAGAAAAGGGCAGCCCGGCCTCTGTATCAATGTGATGCATATGGCCTCTTTATTAAATTATTAATAGTCAACAGTAGCCTATTACAGTTCATGGATCACAAAGAGTCGATACATGTATCAACCAACGAAAGAGAACTAAACAAACGAACTTATTCATAGTGCTATTCTCTTCTCAAAACGCCATCCCGACCGGTTGTAGAAGTCCTTCATGACTGACTCCAACCGGGTACATCCAGACTCCATAACATGACGTTGCTCCACTGGTTGGAGAAAAGACCATGAGCGGATCCAGTGAGTA
This sequence comes from Poa pratensis, assembly GCA_947311845.1. Taxonomy (NCBI): domain Eukaryota; kingdom Viridiplantae; phylum Streptophyta; class Magnoliopsida; order Poales; family Poaceae; genus Poa; species Poa pratensis. The sequence goes on along the minus strand of CAMZMU010000034.1, from coordinate 70,715,834 downwards.
ATCATAGGTATAACCTGCAAAAAAGATGGTTTCTTTGGCTTGTTAAAAACAAAATCATTACGTACATTCCACATTGCCCACAGCACAGCACAAACCCCCACTCGAATCTGTTTAAGTTCTTTTTATGAATTCCATGTAGCCAACTACCAAAGAGATTTATGATATTCTTTGGTGGGTTATGTTAAAAGCCATGTGCACTATCCGCCACACTACCTTAGCAAATGGGCATTCAAAAAACAAGTGTAGGATTGTTTCTTCTTTGTCACAGAAAGAACAACACTTGTTGCCATTCCAGTTCCGTTTTGCAAGATTGTCTTTTGTTAAAATAACTTTATGGTGCAAAAACCACATAAAAATCTTGATTTTTAGGGGCACTTTCATCTTCCAGATATACTTTCTTAGAAATCTCGTATGACCGTTCATATAATCCAGATACATAGACTTGACCGTAAAAACCCCGGAATTAGTTAGGCGCCACACAAACCTGTCTGGATCCCCTGACAGATTGACATCTATCAACCGATTAACCTGGTGCAACCATTGTTCCATCTATTCTTGGCTCAGGCTTTGGCGGCGAGCTTGGCTGAGGCCGGCAGCAGGCTCCACATGGGCTTGCGCGGCGGCGGCGGCGCCCCGAGCCGGCACCCCTCGGCGTCGTAGTAGATGGCCCCGGAGAACAATGAGTATCTTCTTCCTCCAGACCCCGTCCTCCGCCACCTGTTCGAAGCTCCACTCCTCTGCAACCGTCACCTCCTTCCTCCTCCTAGGCCACGACAACGCCTTCTTCGTGAAGGCACCACGGCGCGCGACGACGGGAAGGAGAGCCGGCGCTCCTGCAGCCGCCGAGCCGTCCGCGACAGCCATCGCGCGCACCTGCCCATGAGCGCCGCCACCGCCTGCGCCAGGCTCACGCCCATCATAGCTTTCCGATTGTTATGTGACACGTGAGGCTGGTATACGTGTTGGGAAGTACTCCCTTGGTTTCTAAATATAATATGTTTTAACTTTTTCTAAATTAACATGTACTACCACCGTTTCATAATATAAGCTTTTTTAGCAAGTTAAACTAGTTTGCTAAAAAGTCTTACATTGTGAAACAGAGGGAGTATATAGATACATTTTAGTGTGTATGTTCATCCATTTCAATCTGTAGCTAGACCATATTTAAAATAACTAAAACATCTTATATATAGGAACATATGGAGTATATGCTTGCCGCATCGGTTACTCACCCTAGATAATCCACCGCAATTCTAACGCTCATGCTCTCCTATTCCTATCATCTAAAAAAAATGCTCTCGTATTCCTATCCCTATATTATTGTTGTAGAAAGCACTGTTCTGAATTTCCACTGTTACTCCATTGTTACGAGATAAGGAGAAAAGATAACAGCACAATAACTAGTTTGCTAAAAAGTCTTACATTGTGAAACAGAGAGAGTATATAGATACATTTTAGTGTGTATGTTCATCCATTTCAATCTGTACCTAGACCATATTTAAAATAACTAAAACATCTTATATATAGGAACATATGGAGTATATGCTTGCCGCATCGGTTACTCACCCTAGATAATCCACCGCAATTCTAACGCTCATGCTCTCCTATTCCTATCATCTAAAAAAAATGCTCTCGTATTCCTATCCCTATATTATTGTTGTAGAAAGCACTGTTCTGAATTTCCACTGTTACTCCATTGTTACGAGATAAGGAGAAAAGATAACAGCACAATAACAGTGCATAAGTTATAAAGTACTCCCTCCATATCAAAATATAAAATGTTGTGCATGTTTAGTTACATGTGAATCTTGCACTAAAACATGTCTAGTTACATGTTGGCCCAAACATGCACAACATCTTATATTTTGATACGGAGGAAGTAAACACTATAGTAAGCAATGCAGAGTGGTAGACAATCAAAGTGAAAGCTGTAAAATAGGCACCAACTTCTTGACAAGTGCAAGGTAAAGCTTCCACAAAATGTTTTACTACGTGGTACTCTACTCACCACGCACGTCAAAAGAAGAACAACAAAAGGAAGCAAATAGCACCTATTATTTCGAGAGAAAAGAAGGGTTAGGAAGAAAAAAAAACAGAGCAGCAAGAGAACCATGTACACTAGGTAAAAGCAGAGGAAGAGCATCTCCATGCATCTCGGCTAAGTTGCAGAGCGAGCTGCTGCTGCTGATATCGAGCTGCCACGATCATCTATTCTTGGCTCAGGCGTTGGCGGCGAGCTTGGCGGAGGCCGGCAGCGGGCTCCGCATGGGCGTGCGCGGCGGCGGCGGCGCACCCAGCCGGCGCCCCTCGGCGTCGTAGTAGATGGCCCCGGAGAACTCCAGCGGCTGGCAGCGCTCCCCCATGAGTATCTCCTTCCTCCACACCCCGTCCTCCGCTGCCTGCTCGAAGCTCCACTCCTCCGCAACCGCCGCGTCCTTCCTCCTCCTGGGCCACGACAGCGCCTTCTTCGTGAACGGCACCACGGCGCGCGACGACGGGAAGGAGAGCCGGCGCTCCTGCAGCCGCCGCGCCGTCCGCGACAGCCGACGCGCGCACCTGCCCATCAGCGCAGCCACCGCCTGCGCCAGGCTCACGCCCATCGTGCTTCTCGATTCTTGTTTTCGCTCCGTCCTTGGAGTGGAAGGCTTCTCTCTAGCTCGTGGTGTGCTCCTGCCGTTCCGGGTCGACGTTTCGCGGGTATTTGTAGCGTAGGAGCCCGGGTAGAAAGTCCAACAAGCCGGTCGGGACCCGGGACGGCTGGATTAGTTAGTTAATGAACTGCAAGAATTAATCATCACTAATGGTAGTAGTAAGACCCACTGATCTGACCCTGATTGTTCGCTAATGGATGGCTGGGTTTAAGGCGAGATAAAGACCGCCGGTCTCGCCTAGCTACTCCCTCCGTTCCAAATTAGATGACTTCCATTTGTCCACATACGGATGTATCTATACTTGTAACATGTCTAGAGACATCTGCATATGGACAAATAGAAGTCATCTAATTTAGAACGGAGGGAGTAGAATATACACACAGAGTACTTACTTACTTGTGAGCATATTAACTCAGTGATGATGGCGATCCATGGATTGGGTTTAGCTTGTGGGTGGCAGAATTACGTGTCGATCGTAGGTGGATAGGTCCGTGTTGTTGGCAGTTGAATTAAATCGAGCCTAATCGTGTGACTTTGCTGATTGAGAGCTTGGAAGTTGACGGCTGGAGTTAGGATTTACCAATTTCGCCGGCTATATTCCCAAAGGAGATGGATTCTAAATACTTGGCCTCCTCCACATGTGGATAGATAAAGCACAATGCGTGAAGAATTTCCCAATGTGTACTACTGTAACCGTATTAATGGTGTCCTGCTAGATCTCCTACAAAATAACAAAATAAATATCCATATATGCAGATGCTGCAAGTACCAACTAGACGATACAAAACTCGAGTCAGCTATGGAGTGGGTCGATCGGTCAAGTCAATTCATCGGGTAAATATACAAATCCATCCACGGGGTATCTATTCTTCGTCGTCGCCTAGATCGGCATAGCAGCCCAACGCTGATCAGAATTAAGAATCACCATCACGCGCGCACCATGAGTTAGCTGAATTTAGTGAATCCTCGTATTTTTTGACGCCACAGATATAGATAGATATACATCCAATCGACCATCTCTTTCCGGATTCGTACAGAAGCGATATCGCACGAACTCAAGCATCACCGCGGATCGGCGCTAGCTAGATAAGATCTAACCTACCGGAGCGATGCATCTGGCGACCACTTGTCCACATGTGTGTCGACTGATCGACCAAGTGTTCGATCCAGTTTGTGTGAGTGCGACACATACGAGTAGCACAAATGCTCGTCGTTTGCTGTCCATTTCTAAGCCGGAAAGGCTAGCTAGCTTCCTGCTGGTGACGGCGTGGTGGAACAATGATCTAGTCCACTGAGCTTGTCGGCGTAGCATCCGGCCGGCCGTCGGCATAGCTCGCGCAGAAAAACTGTTTTGACCTACCTCACCGTTTTGAGCATAACTTTTGCAGTTGAATTTGGATTTTGATATTCTTTAGCTCGTTTCGAAGAGGAGAAAGAGATCTACATCACCATACACATTGTTCAAGCTATATTCTTAAAACAAATCCATGAGCAAAGACGTAACCAACAATAAAGGGTGCAGACCGTCGATGAAAGGTATAAACAGTCCGCGTCTTCTCTCCACTTATATTGCTTTGTGAGCCACACTATCTTTACGACCTAAAACACCTATTGAGACTAGTTTTTTCTATGATTGATTTGGATTTGCACATTTGATATCTTGTAGAATTCCGAGCAAAAGTATAGGGTTTCGCCGGAAAAAGACCACTGGAGCGCCGGAATCCCTCAAAAACTTGCATGTGGCCCTTTATTATGTGTAAAAGTGTGGTGAAAGGTCCATAGAGAAAATTTCTATCTTCCGGGTGTGACCCGCTTCGCGTACATGTGGTAGCACTTAGTACGTAAAGTCCTGGACCTGTTAGGAGGAAACTTCCGCTAAGGGTGAACCAGAGTGAATTTGTCGTAAAATGGGACCAACCTTTGTTTTCCATGTAGCTATGGCCTAAAAAACAATAAAAAAGATGAAAGTACATTGGTCAACCCTCGTACGGAGAACGCTAGAGGGGTAGATCTACGGGGCTCTCGGTCTAGGGTTTCGCTGGAAACCGACCACCGGAGCGCCAGAATCCCTCAAAAACTAGCATGTGGCCCCTGAATATGTGTACAAGTGTGGTGTAAGGTTCATAGAGGCAATATCTAGTTCCCGGTTCCACTGTGCCAAATATTGGCTCATTCTAACATGGTTTGATCATTTGGTGCCCGGAGTGAATTCCGATTTAGACATATTTGGATTCCTCTCACTTAGTAAAGTTCTAGACATGATGAAAAAGATGATATGGATGTCATATTTGGATTCCTCTCATTTTTCTAATCGATTTAGACATATTATTTCTCAATTCCGATTTACGGATTTGTAGATATGAATTATTCAATATTAAATTGAAAAAGGCAAAAACAAAATCATTTTATTGTTATTTGAATTCAAGATTATTATTACTTATTTGAATTTTGTTTACTTAAATAATTGTTTGGATTCAAAAAAAATAAAGGCGTGTGACATCATGATCCAAAGGTTAATAGGATTGATAGGATACTATTGTCAACGAAGTATGAGTTCTTTCTAGGAAGCTAATAGGGAAGGAACGAAGAAGTTAAGCGTGCTGGGGCTGGAGTAGTTTGAGGATGGGTGACCGATCGGTAAGTGTCACTGGAAGAGATTGTGCATAACCGAACCGAAATCGAAAACCGAACAGAGAAAACCGAACCGCAACCGGTTTTCATGGTTAGTGGTTAGGTTTCAGTTAGTAAAACACCTAACCGAATAGCCCTTAGTTAATTCGGTTTAAAACCGAAATACCGAATAAACCGAACAACACAGTCTAGTACAAAATAATGTATTTAAGGTCCAGCCCAACTTCGCAGATATAGTTCATATACGTCCTGGGATGTATAATGCACAAGAAATGCGTTGCAGCCCACTGGCTGAGCATTGGTTGTCGAAATTTTAACTCACAGGTTGTGAGTTGAAGTGCCCAAATTGGCATTTTGGCCTATTTGTCACTCGTGAAACACATCCAGTTTTGCATATAATAATAGATAAAACTGAAATATATGGCTATAAAATTATGTGTTATTCAAAAATTCGCGTCCATTTTGGTTAGTTTGGTTATTACCGAAATCGTTCCAAAGTTAAATGGTTATTACCGAAACCGAACCGTATTTTCGTAAAAAACCGAATTTACCGAAGTATCAAAACCTTATTTACCGTATAACAGTATAAACGAACCAAATTAACCAGATTAACCGAACGTGCAGCTTTAACTAGAAGTGAGCGATTTAAACTGAAATTAAGCATGCTTAGAGATAAAGATAAATATGTCTCAAGTGCGATTAACCGGTTAAACAATTCAAATATTTTGAAATTTTCAAAAAAAAAGGGAATTTTCTTCTGGCCCGTCGGCTTACCAGATACGCCTACGGCTTTTTCCGTCGGCGCAGCGCGCCATTCCTGTAGTGTATACTGACTCCCATCTCCCTCCTTGAGGAGTGTGTATGGTGCCAACTGAATGACCAACGTTGAAAGTGCTTATTTTTTTTCTAGAATCCGTGAAAAGCATATCATTTTCATAAAAGAAGAAAGGCCGAGGCGGCTGATACAACATCATAAAAGGCTATAACTCCACACACCAACACCTTCCATCTTACAACACAACCTCTACAGTGTCTCGAAGGCGAATGTTCGCTTTGTCTGATTTTAACCAAGATTGATGAGGAGACGGGCATAAAGCTTCAACACCGCGCCACGATCAAAGTTAGACTCCACGAAGCACGAGCACGACTCCAAAGCTACCCGGATCAACGTACATACCCTCATCCGCCTAGAAAGAGTTGATGAGTGGTAGGATTCGACCAAACTTGTGGAAATCATCGATTATGATGTCTCCAACATGACGTACATTGTGCCCCGGAAGGCCCACACCCTAGGAAGCTGACAACAACGACAACCCATCAACCCAGCCTCGTCAAAAAGACTGGAGAGTCCAACATCTCAAATCGCCACATTAGGGACTCCACTTGCTGCCTAGACGACGTCTTCAAGAAGACAATGTTGTTGTAGCACCGCCATCGTCTCGTCCGGCGAACTTGTAGGCTCAGCATCTGCCACCATTGAGCAAGGCTAGCTTTCATCCTGACCTATGACCGTGACCCTGAATACCGGAGCATGGGCAGATTGAAGACAAGGCTGAGGATGTAAGTAGTCACCGGCTTGAACCACCACCATAGAGAAGAGAGAACCACCACCGTCCTCACCGACAAAGAAGAGGGGCTTCCCCTACAAGCGTCACTGCCAACCAGCATGGGCTCGGAAGAGGAGGTCTCGCATACCGACGGACCACCACAATAGATGCCACTTTTTGCCACTACCGCATCCGAGAGACGCGAAGTCACTCATCCCTCCACCGCGGCAGAACCATGGCCCACTCAGGCATGCGCACGCTCAGATCAGGCCCAAATGCCTCGTGTGTCCACTCGAATTGGTGTCCTCCACTACGCTCTTCCTTTGCGCAACCAAGAACTGTCACCGCAACCAAGGCAGATGTTCTCCACAACGAGGAACTGTGCGCTGCGAGAGCCCCGCCTCTCTTGGCGGCAGCATGAGCTTCGCCTGACCACTTCCTCGAACGGAGGCAAGGGGGTGGGAGGGAGGAGGAGCGCCAGCGGCGCGCGGTCCGATTTAATTGAGTACACGAGATAGTTGAAAATCGGGTCCAGTCTCTTTCTATCTCGGTAGTGTCGTCCTCATTTTCATATTGTAGATCTAGGCTATGCTCCCATTTCGAAAGAAAAAAAGCTTTTCTTTCTCATTGATAAGTCTGTTCCTTGTATTCTTTGTACTCCTCTTAATGAAACAAAAACAGTCTTTCGTACACAAGAAACAGGTCTAAACTCGGTAATTTCTGTGGTCGAGTGCTGATCGCCAAGGGACTCCCGTGCCGTCGTGCGCGCATGCCAGTACTCCACAGGAGACACGGGCACACACGCAAGTTGTCCATTAGTGATCGATCCGTGTACGTTGTCCGCTTGAGCTAGCTGGCCGGCTAACTAGTAAGTTGTGGTAAGTGGCACCAAGTACTGTGGCCACTGTGACTTTCTGTTTGCCGACTCCACTTGCCTTGAGCGCGGTGTTAATCTTGCTTTTTCACTTGTTACTACACTTGCACCTGTACCCCCTGGACCAGGAAACTTGTTGCTCCACTTTCACCTCGTCGATCTCGATACTCAAATTCCCGATTGACTCCATGAACCCTGTTTTGAACGGTAGTGGCTTCCACTTTCCAGACCAAACCAGGATGTGTTTGCAAGTTGCAACAACTGATGCTAGGTGAATGCACGTACTGCATTATTATTTAACTGGTCACTTTGGTCAACACTAATCAACTTCCGAAATCATGTGTGCTAGTATATGTATGCGGCAAGATTCATCAGGTGCAACACACAATCTTCGCCAAATCAGGCAGCTTAGCTTAGCCCAGTCGGTTGAGCACCAAATCATCATGAAAAGGAAAATTAAACTAAAAAGAAAAGTTTTTTCAAGTGCTATTGCAACACTTTTTTTTGTAGGGATGTTGCAACACTCATTATGCTGCTAAATCATTAGCTTCCTCTTTTTCATATTAGTTTGGTGCTCCCATGGAAAACCGTGTTGCACGACTGCGCCATGCATGATGATGGGCTGCGCCTGTTAGGCTGTTGGAATGTATAGATTTCACTTGTTTTTGCGGTCCTGCGTGTGTTTGCTCCGTTAGGACAATAATTAAAGGAGGAGTTCGCCCTGGTACAGGTATGGATGCCACCATCTATCATGAATAATTAGGAACGAGTATGGTGATCAATCGGTGTCTGGAACTTATCTGTGATACATTTTGTTTTCAGAATTAATGAAGGTGTGAGCATGTGTGAGTCCGCTCTATGTTAGCCTCTAGTCGGTTGGTGTGGAGACTAAATCATGCATGAGACCAAAGTTAATACAGTAGATTATGTGCCTGCATGCCATCGTACTCGTACGTAAACAATTTTTTACATTCATGCGTGCATATATTTGAATTCAAATAATTAAATTGTTCACGAAGGTTAACCTAAGAAATAGCTAGCTGCTAGGAATCTACGGGAGGCTACCCTTTGTGCCCAACGGCCGCCGGTGAAGAGCTCAGCTGCGCGCGCTTCAACGTTTGAAACACGACGCGATGCAACCTTCAACGGTTCAACTGTGTAAGATTCGGTTAGTTCGACTATCCTGTCGACGGCCATTAACCGTCCAGTACTTGTGTCGAACGTCTTATTGCTATCATCCTGAAGGTGACTGGACACTGGCATAGGTAGATCAAGGCACCTTAAGTTCGACTTGTGTCGAACTGTGTAAGATTCGGTTAGTTCGACTATCCTGTCGACGGCCATTAACCGTCCAGTGTTAGATTGATCTCAATTGACCGAGTCCAACGGCTCGATCAACTCCTTGATTAGCGTCCTGATCGGGGCGCCCGACACTTAATGGTCGGTGGGCCCCTGTCACCAGTTGCTATAAAGAGAGGTGGGAGTCGGCGACACTGATTACGAGGTTCGTCCGTGCCACTCGACTCCACCGACATCCCTACCGATCTAGGGTTAGCGCTGAGCTGATGGGAAGCACCACCGACTCCACTGCTATCCACGGGCATCACCGCCTCCGTCCACCATGGTCGTGGCATTCGGGATCGTCTGCACCAGGAGAAGGTACTGGTTCTCCTCCTCATCGATCTTTTCTACCGGTTTGATCTAGACTAGATGATCCACAGGTTTTAACAATGGTATCAGAGCAAAGTTTCTAGTTCTAGATTTTTCGGTAGAGAAAGTTTTTTGTGATCTAGAATTTTCTAGAAAAAGAAAACGGGAAAAAGAATTGTGATTCTATCCTAGTTCATCCCCAAGAGCCAAATCCCGAAAAGAAAATCAAAAGAAAAGAAAGCCCCTCCCGCGGAACCCCAATCCTAACCAGAAAAGGGGCAAAGAAACTCACCGGTTCGTCGGCAAAGTGCGCCGCCGTAGCGGCCGCGCCGTCCCTCTCGATCCGACGCGCATCGGCAAGCCGAGGCGTCGGAAGAAGGACCAAACCCCTCACGGGGCAAAGAGAAAGCTCACCGGGACAGGGCAACCCCACCGAGCCGCTTGGCAGCGGCGCGTTCACCAAACGGTGCTCGCGCACGCCAGCAAGAGGGCCGGGGAGGGCGCCGTCTTCCACCGTCGTCCGTCGGGCGAAGAAAGGGTCAGAAGGGCACTAGTAGGAAAAGCCAATTCTATGGAAGCTTATTCTGTGGCGCACCTTATAGCCGTGCGCCACAGAATAAGCTTCTGTGGCGCACCTTATAGCCGTGCGCCACAGAATAAGCTTCTGTGGCGCACCTATAAAGATGCGCCACAGAATAAGGTTATTCTGTGGCGCATTACTTATTGGTGCGCCACAGAATAAGCTTATTCTGTGGCGCAGCTATGCCCATGCGCCACAGAATAGGCGCGGGCCCCACACCCACGCAAGGGTCAGTCACTTTGGGCTTTATTCTGTGGCGCAGCCAGGGTGCATGCGCCACAGAATACGCGTATTCTGTAGCGCACCAGCTAGGTGCGCCACAGCTAGTGTCTGTTATAATTCTGTGGCGCACCCCTCCAACGGTGCGCCACAGAATTTTGTTTCACCCACTTACATGTGGACCCGCCCACGCGCTGCTCTTTCTTCTTCCCCAAATTCGCCCAAGTCAAGGAAACCGTCCCGGCCGCCGCCGCGCTCTCGCGACTCAACTCGATTCGCCGCGCCACCACGTCCGCGCCACCCCGCCGCGCTCGACCCCGCGCCACCGCGTCCGCGCCACCCGCAACGGCGCCGCAGAGAAGTCTTCTTCCTCGACGTCGTCCCGCGCTCTGCCTCGACGCCGTCCCGCGCTCTGCCTCGACGCCGTCCTGCGCTCTGCTTCGAGGAGGACGCTCCCGGCCTCGACGCCGTCCCCTTCCTCTTCGGCGCTGCGAACCCACCCTCCTCCAGCCCCTCGCCAGGTACTTGCGAGCTTCCCCGCCATCCTTTTTTCTTCAAGAACTTGCGAGCTTCTCTTAGAAACTCCACAAACTGTTTCTTGCTTTCAGTTTCTTGCTTTCAGTTTGATAGGCAGGGACTTTGTGTTAGATACTTGATGATTTACTTGGATTAGTAAGACCAGAGCATGACTTTGTGTTGCTGAATCTTTTTGTTAGTCCTTCACAGTAGGTTCACCTGATCGATTTACAACTAGAAACGATATGCTGAAGCATGAGAGCACAATGATAAGTGAGTTTTCCTCTCTACCAATTTACACTGAACCAACCTTGCTTGCGAAAAAAACATTGCAGTAACAATAGAAGCCATGTCGTGCTAGTTCAGTTCAAAAGGAAAAGAAAAAGGGGCCAATTAAATAACACCTCTGGACCATTTGCTGCTCATGTCAACCTGAACCCAGAATATCCGAAAGTACAAAAAATTAAATTTTCTAAACTACAGAATTGAGCTTGGGTCCAGAGAATCTACATCGAGCAAGTTAAAGGAAGAGGAGGGACTCCCTTTTTCATCTTGGCATGGCCTTACTGAGTCTTTCAAATCCCAAACATGTACATAGCAATTTTGTGACCACAAACCCAAATGCAGTGGCTCTTGTCTTGCGATTCTGCTACAAACATGTGATGCCAACTTCCTTCCATTTAAGGCTTAAGTTAACAAGAAAAAATAATCAACGGAGGACATGTTTGATGCTGAACAAATGGGGGCTTCATTATGAGCTCAATCCATTCACCCACACTTACACACAACAACAAAAACATTGGGAAATTACCAAGGTAACTGACAAAAGTCAAACATCTGAAGATCTTTATTTCACTACATGCACATTCAAGTCTACTATTATGTACACTATATGCCAAAAATGCATTTCATTTGTAAACTAATATATTATTTTTCCGTATGCAGGAAGTTGGGAAGAAGCACCGCGTTCTTTCAGGTGAGATGTGGGATGTGGCGATGCCGGCCGCAGATGCCGGCCGGACATGTGGATTTTTTTTTTGGAGATGTGGATGTGGCTCCGACCATCGTGTCGTGGAGTTGGGTGTTTGTGCTTGTGCTCCGACCATCGTGTCGTGGAGATGCCGGCCGGAGATGCCGGCCGGAGATGTGTTTTTTTTTGTGAAATATATGCAGGTACCCCGAGACCCTTGAGATTGCCGGAACGTCGATTAACTTCCGTTCCGGCAAATTCGGGTACTCCATATGTCCCTTTTTTAGCAAAGGTCATGCCGAATTTTTTCGTGAAATTTGGCATGACTTTGCTAAAAATAGGACATATGGGGTATTGCGACTAATGCATGGGCCGGGGTATCTTAGTACTTAGTTAGGTGATTTTTTTTCTCTTATATTTGTCATACTAACTTTTTGCCTCTTTTTAATGCAGTTCAAACATGTCGGGCGACGCTTCTAAGCGCATGAGCATCGAAGAGCAAGCAAGAGTACAGAACATGGACTTTTGGCCCGACGATATGAGGGACGAAGCCGCGGTCACTAGTGGCGACGAGGCTGAGGAGCATCAACGGGAGGTCCGGGATCCCGACCCCGAGTACCACGAAGAAGGTGGTGAGGATGACACCTCAGGAGATGGTGGCGACCACACGACCACTGGCGATGACCGCACCGATGGCGGCGACCACACGGAACCCGGCGACAGCAACCCGGCCGCTAAGAAGAAGAAGAAGCGGAGGGCAAGGACTAAACCGCGTAAAGTGCAGTCGGTGGACAATGTCACGGACGTGATCACGGAGGTCAGTCCAAGTGGCATGCCGTTGGAGCCTAAGCACGTTGCACGAGGGTACAGCATGCAACTAGGGTGCATCCTCCGAGAAGGCGTGTCGATCAACACGTCTGACATTAGAAGCGAAGAGAATGCGGCTTTGCTCGAACACCTGCTCAGGAGGGTTCACCAACGATACACCTTCCCGAACCCTAAACCCAAAAATGTGGATAATTACGCCACCACGAAGATGAGCACCGCCTTGAGCAGCTGGAAATGCCGGGTGAAGGCGAAGATTCATAATAAGAAGAGCTGGGAGGAGATTAGTACAGGCGAGCCTCACATCACCTTAGAAGAGTTCGAGGTATTTAAGGACTTTTTAAATTCTGAGGTGTGTACAAGATGGACCGAGTGGGGGAAGGAAATGCGGAAGAGGAACTTAGGTAACCACCGTTTGGGAAGCGGCGGTTACAAATCCAAACAACCCACTTGGGACAAGGAGGACGCAGAAATAAGAAAACGTGGGCTGGACAACCCATGGGATAAATTCACAGACGAGCAGACCAGGAACTTTGTCCGGTCCCGCTACTATCTCAACTGGGAAACTGGGGAGTTCGTTACCGATCACGACGATGTGAAGCAATTCCAGCAAAATCTGGTAAGTGAATTTAAATACCACAGATATCTCAAAGTCCATTGCGTTGATCTCAAATTTCTAAGTGTGTTCACCTTTGTGTGCAGGAGGACGAGTTGAAGGCTGAGGCTGAGGCCGGCCAGTCGTCGTCCCAGGGTGAGAGGGAAGTGTGGGACACTACTTTCAACCGGGCGATGAACGTTGCAAAGGGAAGGGACAAGTTGGCGCCGCCGACATCAGCTGGCCGTGTGTCAGGCTATGGTACGAGCGTGAAGTTCACGGAGTACTACAGCTCGGACGGCGCCGGCGAGAAGAAAAAGAGGAAGAGGACGTCCAAGAACGAGGATAGAGCCGAGGTTGAGCGGCTGAAGGCGGAGCTGGAGGAGCTGAAGAAGAACACCGTGGACAAGCAGGAGGTGCAAAAGCTAGTCCGAGAAGGCATCCACCAGATCATGCCCCCGCAGATAGTGGAGGGGTTCGCTGCCTGGATGGCGGGAGGTCAACAGGGGCCGATACACGTGCCCAGCTTCTCCGGCAGCAACTCCACCATGAACCGGTCGCCGAGCGACATCATCGTGACCCCGCCGCCCATGGCCCCTTTGGTCACACCGGCGCTGCCTACCGCACCGGGACGCGAGAAGAAAACTCCGGCCACCGCCGCTGGCACCGGCGCCCGTGTCTCGACGGAAGCCGAGCTGGACGTCGTCACCAAGGTTACTAATTAATTAGTCTGCGTCGTCTTCTGTATAACTATGTCTGCTTCGATCGATGACTGTATTAATCACACAAATGCATATGTTGCTTAATTTCATTATAGGAAACGCCTTGCATGCTCCTGCATAGGGTAGGCGACGAGTTGAAGGAAGTTGCTACGGGCCTTATCCTAAAAACAGGCAGCGAACTAATGCACCACGCTCCAGTGGACAAGGGTTTTATGAAGGTCAAGGTAGTCACGGTGCCGAAAGTGTATCACAACATGGACCCCCCCGTTCAACCTCAAGGAGCCGATGAACACGTGGTCCTTGGAAAGTGCCCCGAATGGGTCTCGCTATGGCCGAAGACCCAGATTCGTCTTGGGGGGGGGGTATTATTGATGAGGGCCCAAGACGCAACACCGGCGCCACCTCAAAGTTCCGGCGGGACGCTCCGATCCGTCCCCCGAAGAAGCCTGCAGCCGTCGCCACCACCACCAACCGCCAGAAGCAACTGTTGGTAGGCTCTCAACCACAACCGGTGCAATTGGGCTCCGAACCACAACCGGTGCAATTAGCAGGCAACGCCTCTGCACCTCAACGTATTGGTGGCAACGACGACGACGACGACGATGATCTTATCGACGTCGGTGGCTTCCTCAACACTGGCGCCGAAGACGCCGACGGATTCATGCGTCCTGTGGATCTCGAACCACCCTTCCGTGCCCACGCCGATCAACCTGCTCGTCTCAATGCAGTCACGCAGCGCCTGGACTTCCAGGGTTTATCTCAAGAGACACCTCCAGCAGCCGGCGTTGCAGCTCAAGACAAACCGGCTACCGGCGTTTTCTCCCCTGGCACGATTGCGAAATCGGTTGCAGAGGGGCTTCGTGGGCAGCCATGGAACAATAAGCCCAGGAGGCCCCCCAAGAAGATGCCAAAGGGCGCCTCTGCGAGCCAGCCACCTAAGATGCCAAAGGGATCAAAGGGCGCCTCTGCGAGCCAGCCAACTCCTATGATTATCCAGGGTCGTGAAGACACCATACCACCCCCTCCGGACAAATCGGCGCACATGGTTCATGAAGCTGGAAAACCGATAGTGCCTCCGGAGATGATCCACCTCGCAACTCCATCAATGATCTCTTTGAGCGATTCTATCTCTATGCTAGAGGGCTTTCTTCTAAAAGACAGGGATCCAAATTACCCGGCGTTCACTGTCCAAGTGCCAAAGGAAGAAGGCGGGTTGGTGGTCGTCGGTGAACACCCCGCGGATCTGTTCTTAGTAGCATACGAGGACGTGTTCAATCTATTTAACCAGCAGCGGCTCAACTATAACTTGGTCCGCCTATACGCGCTCAATGAGGCCATGACTATCCACAGAGATAATCTCTCGCACGTCGCGGTAGCGGATCCCTACTACATGCGTGACAGCCAGCTGGTGCAAGGATCTGTGACACGGACCAGCGCAGTTGAGTACCTCGAGAGGTTCATGTTGCAAAACCAGCAAAAGAATTGCCTTCTTGTGCCTTTCTTTCCCGAGTAAGTACACATCCGCTCGCCGCCGTATCTTGTGCCTTTCCGAGTTCAATGCATGCATGTTTCTGATCATCATCTCATTTAAATTGTGTTGAGCAGGGACAAGTACTGCGTCCTCATCATCCTACACCCGAGCCATTACCATGCCACTTATTTTGACTCAGGTAGTAGTACTACGAAAAGGTATGCCAACATAATTGCTGTCCTCAATCAAGCTCTTCACGGCTACCACCAAAAGGGAGGCGTCTTCGAAAGCACCGTGCAACCACAATTAATTGATAATAAGTTGCGCCGGTTCAAGCATATCACCGAGTTCTCTTGCCTCAAGGAGCAGTCGGGCAGCGAGATGGATGCCTTCTACGCCCTCCGTCATATTAACATGATTATCCGAGATGGAGCGCAATGTGGTTTGCCATCTGCTTTACAAACATGGGTCGAATATGACAGACGCAAGTCCGATATGGATCTTAGAAAAGACTTCCAATGCATCAAGACCAAGTTATCGGAAGTCATCGTCGGAAATGTTATCACAGCAGGGGGGACCTTCCATTGCTCCCGACGAGGTAGATAGGATGTATTATAAAAGAAAACCTTACACATGCACACATACATACTCTATTTTATCCACTTAGATGAATAAATCATGCATGCATACTCTATTGATATTATTAACCAATATATATATCTATCTCCATCTACAGGGTTGCATCAGAGAGAAATCGAAGAACGCCTAAAGTTGCAGAAGGACAACAGGGCGTGGATGACGAAGAAAGACGGCAAACCATTCCCGGCGCCGCTCGCACCGCTCGCTACATGAGATCGTCGTGCTCCCGCTTTTGCTCACCGTCAACGCCGAGATGTAATCTATTCGATCCTAGTGTAGGCGGTGAACACTTCATTTGTAACGTGTGCAACGATCGATTAACTTTTGTATATATCTCAACACTTGTGTAAAACTTCGGCACTTTTGTATCAACTTGTGATGAGACATATATTAGTAATGTGTTTGTTTTGATATATGTATCTGTGAAAATATATCCCTGTTTCTGTTATATCTGTGTAAATATGAAATATACATGTATTCTGGTATTATACTGGTATTTGTATTCTGGTAATATACGGGTACAATACGGCACAGTAATTCTGTGGCGCACCCAGAACTATTCTGTGGCGCATGTGAGTGGGGTGCGCCACAGAATAGTTATTCTGTGGCGCACCAGGTGGGTGCGCCACAGAATAGCTTATTTAGTGGCGACTATTCTGTGGCGCACCACCCATGCGCCACAGAATAGAAAAATGGTGCGCCACAGAATAGCTTTTCTGTACTAGTGGGGGCGGAGCATTTTCCTCTCGATCTCGCAGAAGGTGGTGGGGGAAGGGGGCTCGCGCACAGGAAGAAGGCGAGGGGAAGGGGAGAAGGACTCGGAGCCGCGCGGTGCTGTTCGTCGCCGGCGGCCGGCGTAGCCGCTTCCGCCGTTTGCGGCACAGAGAGCGCTGGGAGCGCGGGGGCGAGAAGAAAAGAAAAAACGGCGCTTGTTTTCCGTCGGGGCCAGCTGCTGCCGTTTTTTTGATCGAACTAGAAGGACGGCTGGCCGTAGGATTCAGTCGAACGGCCAGGATGCAACGCGATCCGAACCCTAGCCAGCTGCGGGTTTTCGGGCCGAAAGTGAAACGGGCCGTGGGCCGCGCCCCTGGCGACTGCGTCGCAGCGAGCGGCAGATAGCTCGCAGCGCGCGCGGGAGCAGGCCGAGGCTGGCCGTGGGCGGGCCGCGGCACAGGCCGTTTTGTTTTCTCTGTTAATTATTTTTTCAGAGAGCATGTTTTGTTGTTTTTTTGTTCATCTTTGAGCAAATTTCATATAGTTTTTTCTATTCAAATTGTTCCAACAAAAAAATTTGTTTAGGAAATATAAAAGTATACAGAAATGTTTCTGAAAAGTATAAAGTTTATGAATTTTATTCATAATTTCCGCTGCAAATAGTTAAAAGTAATTGCTTAAAAGAATTAAAAAGTAAGAATTAAAGGAGCATGTTAAAGTGTTTTTAGTAATGATTATGATTATGTTATTTTATGACCAACGTTGTTAATAACATAATCATGATTTGTTAATCATTGAACAGTGCAAAGTTTGTGAAATACAGAGAATACATTACAGTTTCTGCTGTAAAGTAAAAGGACTCTCTTCTAATTAAATTGGAACCAACGGGAAAATTTAATTAGAGAGGAGGAAAAAGATAAATACTTGTTTAACAGATTAATTATGGTATTGTTATTTTCTGACCAACGTTGATGATAGCAGTACTATAATTATATAAGTTCTATAGTCAAAAGGCTAGATCTCTGATAATTTTGCATGAAAGTGATCAATTTTCAGAGAAAAGATAAAAGATCAAGAAATGCTCTTGAACTATAGAAATATGTATATTTCATGTTTCCGCTGAAATAGAGTTGATGATAATGTTATTTTCCAAACAGAGTTCTTTATTGCAATAGAAATATTATCATCATATTGTTTATGAGTTTTATGCATTGATTCTATTTCTGCCCAACGGTGATGTAGAATTAGTGTAGAAAGATGATGTTTCATTCTAATTCTGCCCAACGGTGATTTAGAATATAGAAGAAAGTTTTAAAGATTTAAGGTGCATATCTTTAACCAGACCAACGAAGGGTTAATTTTATGCTCATTATTGTTTATTATTATTGAATATTTTCTCAGACAAAGATTCTCATGTTTTCATTCGTGAAAGCAAAAGAATGGGTACTTGTGACCCGAAAGATGACCAAGAAAGGTCATAAAGTGAGAGAGTATGTTCTCTCTAAAGAATGACTGCAAAAGAAAAAGAATTCTTGGATGTTAATCCAAGAATACAAATAGATCATCGAGAGTCTTGTTTGACAAATGTCTTTCATGTACTCTCCATGCAGAAAACAAAGAAATCATTCAGAGTTTTGTTTAACGAATTTCTTTCATGTACTCTATATGAAGAAATTTTTTAAACGAGCAACATGAATGCTTAATTTGATTAACGTTGGATTAAGCATGTGTATAAAAGAGTATTCAGATTTATTTCTGAATTTGATGATTGAATATGCAGTCTAAAGAGCCAATTGTGGCATCTGTGTCTCTTAATTACCCGCATGACGGGAAAAGATGATAATAATACCCACGTGGTGGGAAAAGTCTGGAAAAATACCCGCATGGCGGGAGAAAATTTTGACAAAGGACTTATCCTGTATGACAGGAAGAAGATGTGATGACTCATGTGTTTTTATATCGACCGCACACTTTATGTGTCATAGTTACAAAGCACTTAATGAGTCAAAAGAGAATAAAGTTACAAAAGAACCTAAAGAGGAGAATGGCATGCAAGTGTGACTTGCAAAAGTACCATTGAGAAAGAACTCTTGTGAGTTTTGAAAAGGAATGAGGAAAAAGTACTCCCATACATTAAAAGATAACTTCATTTTGAATAAAGCAGATAATCAAAGTTTCGAAATTGTGGTAAAAAGGTTCTTGCCACATTTCGAGGGGGAGATAGAGAATGTTACAGAATAAACTCCCTTATACTTCAGATAATGTGATGCATATTATGCATCTAAGTGATCTATGATGAATTGTGATCGTCTGGGGAGTACGACGGTCATAATAATGATACCCCTAAAGTAAAGAGATAGATTTATTCCTGGATCTTTTACAGCTCCGAAAGGAGACTAAGGACGGTACTCAAAGTGCCATAAAGAAGACAGATTGACAGGTTAACAGAATAAACCCAAATAAAAAGGATTAAGGATACACCATTTTGGAGAAAATGGAGTAATCTGGGGGAGCATGGTATGAACATACCTAAGGCTCGAATAGATTTTATCTGGGGGAGCTTGTTGCTTTATAATAGAGATGAACAAGCAAACATGGATCTTGTGATTTAGGTCCTTGTAAGAGCTATTGCCTTTTGGTGATAGAAGACTACAGAATTAATTGCCTCTAGGCAATGACAGAGCAACAACATCCCCATATGAGAAAAACAGATGACTATAAAGTCTATATCAGAGAAATTTAAATGAAGGTTGATCCCACCTCATTTACAGAAATTATAAGCAGCGATCAATCGATTTTGACAAGTGTCTACTTGTCTTAATGATTAGAGACTATGTGAATCCCGACGATGTTTGGGACTCATAAGTAATTTCCAATGGAGCCAAAACAGTAGGCTATAAAGGGTCTACAACGCCAATGTGACTCCAAAGGAAATATGTAAAAGCGATTTTAAATCGAAAGTTTTGCGCTAAGAGAATAAACAGATTATAATGAGTGATAATGGCACATAATGATCTGAGTTACATCAGATGAAAGTAAAGAACACAAGGGATCTTACGGACTAGAGCAAGTCTCTAGAATAAGAAGTTATTTTGGGTTAAAGAGAATGAGAGGACAATCGTTTTTCTACAAACTTATAGAATGGGAAATTCATTCCCTAATCCTGTGTATGTGGATGATATCCTACTTGCTAGTGGTGATGTCAATCTACTACCGGCAGAGAAAAGAAGTTCTTGTCCTCAAAAGAGTATTCTCGGTAGAGTGTCTGTCGTTAAAAGTATCGAGATTTACTAAGAAAAGAAGAAAAGGGGTATTAGAAATATCGCATGGACATGCTGAGAAAAGTCTCTAAAGTATGCATGTCGAGAAAATCTACGCCTGTTCTTATTGTCAAGGGTAATGGAATTGGGAACTTTAGTGTTCCAAGAGATAACATAGAACGGATCAAATGGATATGGTACCATATGCTTCAGCTGTTGGAAACTCAATATTACCCTGACAGTTCACATATCCGGGTTGTTTTGGCAATGTCCAATCCAGATATATAGATCACTGGAATGGAATCAAAGATATCGGCCTCATGCTAAAAGAAACAGAGTGCTCTCAAAAGGTTGTGAGTACAAAGATAGATCTATAAATGTCTCAAAAGGTTGTGAGCACAAAGAAAGAATTTGTGAAATGTATAGCGAAATCCACAATTGTCGCTAAATTTCACATTTGGAGTTTTTGTGTGGAAAAGCTCCAGAGAATGAAATGATTGGCATCAGTGTGATGTAAAGACATGTTATAGCATGATATAAGGCCGAGGGATAGGCAAAATGGTTAAGGAAACCTGTACCCGGAATTGATAATGGTTGACAACACCAATAACCATTAAGTAATTCACTCCTAAGACAACGAGTCAAGTGTGGTGCCAAACACATTGACACAGAGTTATACGTTGTAAAGGAGAAAGTCCGGAATTATGTTGAAATGCTTGGAGCATAAGAGGAACATATAAAAGAAACACACAAGTGTTCGCAGATCTGCTAATTAAAGGCTTACCGCCCAGTATGTTTTGGAGAACACATAGTCGACATGGGTTTTATGGTATAGTCTATATGATTTCCGGACAATAAAGAGGCCCAAAAGTTTAAAGAATCTATTTCAAAACAGAGACGTATATTGTAACTGTCTAATTCTATCGGCAATGAGCTGTGACGATGAAGCATGCTCTATGTACTGATCCGTGATGAAACAAGTAAAGTATAAAGTATAAAGTTAAAAGTAAAAGTGAGATCAAGGGGGAGAATGTTAGATTGATCTCAATTGACCGAGTCCAACGGCTCGATCAACTCCTTGATTAGCGCCCTGATCGGGGGCGCCCGACACTTAATGGTCGGTGGGCCCCTGTCACCAGCTGCTATAAAGAGAGGTGGGAGTCGGCGGCACTGATTACGAGGTTCGTCCGTGCCACTCGACTCCACCGACATCCCTACCGATCTAGGGTTAGCGCTGAGCTGATGGGAAGCACCACCGACTCCACTGCTATCCACGGGCATCACCGCCTCCGTCCACCATGGCCGTGGCATTCGGGATCGTCTGCACCAGGAGAAGGTACTGGTTCTCCTCCTCATCGATCTTTTCTACCGGTTTGATCTAGACTAGATGATCCACAGGTTTGTGTTGAACGTCTTATTGCTATCATCCTGAAGGCGACTGGACTGGTGATGGTAGAGCAAGGCACCGATCGAAGAATGAGCGGCGACACGACAGGAAACTGCACTTGCACTCTGATGTGCACTCCTCGCTCGCTTACGGCCCTGAGTCTGTTGCCGGCTAGCTTATAACTGCGCCGACCAGCACACTAGTGCCTGCGTAGTGCGTACTACTGTGTATAGACGGCACTATCGAAGGTTGTCTGATGTGATAAACGATGATCGGCTGTCTTTTACTCAACGCCTACTAAACCGTAGTGGAAGATTGGAGAAGATTGAGGATGGCACTAAGGATATGTCGCTCGGACAGTCCAGTGAAAGCAAAGTCTAGTTCATCTGCTTTGACTAATTGTAGCTAGAGCTGCAAGCAATGGTCGTCGTCTGAGTCTCCCTAGACATGTTTGCTCTCTGAAGTCAACGGTGTCAATTATAGTTTTTTGGTAAACGATTCAAATTTGTTTATTAGTTAAACAAAGCATATCAAATGGAACTAACTGAATCAAAAACCTCTTGGATCTAATCATTCCACAATGATTCTCGTGAAGGTACAGAAGACCAAAATGCACAAGCTGGACTAATCTTAGAGATTTCCAAAAAAGGCTGCACGGGAGCAGTAACACCATTCTGGCACTCCTTTGTCTTTGCGGTGTGAGTGGTGAACTGGTGATAACCTTTGACCAAAACACCCTTTTAACACTATCATCGTCGCCATCACTGTCTAAGACAGACCGAAGCACTTGGACTAAACCACACGATCAGAGCCATTGATTGGCGAGACTAAGAAAGTCACCACATGGTTTTGACGACATCAACCGGTCACACAATTGTACAAAAGGGAAATAGAGTTGAGAGGCATGTATTCCGTACAATGTTGTTTTCAGCGTCGAGACGGCATCGCTAAGGGCACATTAATCCACGATTTTCCCAACTCGAGCTTAAGAAACTTATTCAGTGATCAGTGGCTCACTGCTAAGTTTGCAACCCTACCCGCCGTAGAGAGAGGTATTAGCACCGGACATACAACTACTTGCGCTGCAGGTGCAAATTCATACAATAAGTTGAAAACTGTGGTGAAACGGTACATAAACTTGCGGTGGTGTGCAAACAGGTACAACATTATTCTGAGCCTGACACGTAGCATAGTTAGTTTTGCGAAAAACACCCCCACATATTTTATGGTGGCACTTATAACCTTTGACTTTCTTCCCCAATCCTCCGCCGCATCACTGTATTGGCGGCACAACAGTGAAATTTCACAAATTTAACCCTTGGGTCAAACTTCAGCAAAAAATAACCTTTTTTCGAATCTAATTCAAAAACTAACCCTTTTGCATAGCGCCCTACCACGGGTCGCTATGCTCTACACCATAGCGACCTCCGATCAGTCGCTATAACCCTGCCAGCGTGGATCGGTGGGGCCGCAGGTGCTCGACCATAGCGACCTACACTGAGGCGCTATGCCTCCACCATAGCGCCCTCCAATCCGTCGCTATCCGTTGCATATTTAGACACAGAGAGCAGTCCAGCCCGACGGGCCCCAAATTTCGCTAAGTCAGAGCATAGCGCCCTTGTGCTCGTCGCTATGCTTAAGAGCATAGCGCCGTTGTACTCGTCGCTATGCTTCGAGACAACTTAAATAGCCCAGCTGCCCGCGCCATTCCTTCTCTGTTTCACCAACCCGAGCTCACTCTCTTTTCTGCCTCACTCCCCACTCTCACCCCCCTCACAAATCCACTCTCTTTGGTCCGATTTGGCTGTGGATATCGGCTCCCCATCTTGGAGAGAGGTAATCTCCCCCATCCTCTATGTTTTTGTCCAATCAAAATCTTTCAATTTGGTGCCATGTGTGTATTTCTTCAAACCCTAGAAATTTTGTGTGGTGCGAAATTTGGGGTCTTTCCTTGATTATATTGGTGAATGGGTGTTAGTATGATGGCTATGAAGAGTTGAGCGTGCTCATTGGTAGGCTAGGGTTAGGGTTTTTGGTGTATGTGGGTAATGAGGGCTATTAGCTAGGGTTAGTAGATAATGAGCAAGATCGTGTTATTATATTTGTTTGAAAATGCATAGCTTATTGTTACTTGTGTACCATTTGATGCATTTGTGTTGTTGAAATAATTTTTTAGATGGAGAGAATGGTTAGTGTTCATCATGTGGACAAGGAAGCCTTTTTGAAAGGCAATGTCGAGCATGACTCGGAAGAGAAAGTGGTGGTGTTTGCCCGTAGCCCAAACTACGCGGAGGTTGTTGTGAAAGTGAGGATTGCATTGCATTGGACGGAACCAAATGATTTAATTTGTTTGGAGGGAAGGCATAATGTTGGTTTCGGAATGCACTCGCGTTGGAAGATCATGCCTCTCAACTCCGAGTTGTGTTGGAGTGTATATAAGGAGACGGTTGCGGCATCTCAAGACAAGGCTCTCGAGTTATTTGCCACCAAGACGTTTGACTTGAACCGGTGTGGCTCCGAACATGAAGTTAGTAGCCCGGTTCAAAAAGAGCCACCTCATAACCATGAAGTGTACGACTCAACGTCGAGTTCGCCTCACATGACCCAACATGAAAGAAGCCAACCCCCAAGTCCGTTTCGAAATGACCAATATGAAGAACGGGAGGAGCAGAGTTATGACTATGAAGGAGATGAGTTGGAGGTTGAACTTCATAACAATGCTATTGGTGACATGGAGGCATATTGTGCGCATGAGGACATGGACCCTGAAATCCCCTATAACCGATGCTACGCATCGGACTCGGATGACGATGGTCCCGAGGAAGATGTTGATGAGGATGGGTTCACGGCTAAAGAAGCTGAAGTATTTAAGAAGGTTGTGGGCCGGGATCATCGGGTATCATTGTTCCGAGATCTTAGTCTCTCGGAGAA
Source organism: Poa pratensis (assembly GCA_947311845.1). Classification (NCBI taxonomy): domain Eukaryota; kingdom Viridiplantae; phylum Streptophyta; class Magnoliopsida; order Poales; family Poaceae; genus Poa; species Poa pratensis. The sequence continues at coordinate 70,691,652 of CAMZMU010000034.1, read as the reverse complement.
AGCCGTGGTTGATGGTGGCTCGGGTAAATTGCTTGAAGCAAGGCCAATCTCGAAGAAGGATAATGATCCCAAGAAGTATGGTATTGCGGAGGGAGTGAAGTTTGAAAGCTTGTTGGAGTTGAAGACATGGCTAAAGGAGTATGCGCTTAAGTACTTCCGCCCGTACAAAGTGGTGCACTCGGACGTGAACAAACGTTACACGGTTAAGTGTGAGGACGCGCATAATGGGTGTCCATGGATTGTGCGTGCAAGACCATGGAAAGGGGGCCCTCAATGGATTCTTAAAAAATGTGTGTCAACTCACATGTGTAGTGTCAAGGATGGCGATGGCAAGGATGTGAAGCATGGTCATCGGCAACTTACCTCCGAGTTCATTGGCTATAGGCTTTGCAATTCCATAGAGGCATTCCCGACTTTTACGGTGAAGGCTGTCATGGACACGGTGGAAGAAATCTTTGGTTACTCGGTGAAGTATGGGAAGGCATGGAAGGCTAAGCAAGCCGCATTCAAGATGTTGTATGGTGATTGGGAGGAAGCATACAACCGACTCCCTAGAATGTTGGGAGCTATGGCCGCTACAAATCCGGGCATGTGTTTTGTGGTGGAGCCCTTTGGCCAAAAGACGAGGGATTACAAGGGTGCAACCGTCCGTGTATTTGGCCGTGCATTCTGGGCTTTCGGGCAATGCATAAATGCATTTACGCATTGTAGGCCGGTTATTTCCGTGGATGGCACCTTCTTGACCGGCCAGTACAGAGGCACACTTTTGATTGCCATAGCTCATGATGCCAATGACCGGTTGTTGCCGTTGGCTTTTGCTTTGGTTACGGCGGAGAACGATGACAATTGGGAGTGGTTTATGGGTCTAGTGAGGACCAAGGTATTTGCGCCAGAAAGAGAGGTTTGTGTTATCTCAGACCGACACCATGGCATACTCCGCGCGATGGATATTGATATTCCCGGACATGCTACTTTGCACCATCGATGGTGCATGAGGCATTTTGTGTCCAACTTCTATAGGGCATGTGGGAATAGGGAGTTGTCCGATGATCTAAAAGATTGTTGTCTGGCTTTCACCGAGGGACATTTTGCAAGATTGTACAACCGATTGCTCATTCTCACAACATCGGCGGGGGGTCAAGAATTTCTACATAGGCATGAGGAATTGAGGCACAAGTGGGCTAAAGCTTTTGACCCGGACGGTAGGAGGTACGGTGACATGACAAGCAACATGGCAGAGTGTTTCAACAATGTGCTCAAGGGTGTCCGTGCATTGCCCGTGACAGCCATAGTGCAATACACATTCGACAAGTTGAATGAATATTTTCAGAAATATAGCGAGGAAACATATGAGCAGATGAAAGGGAAGAACAAGAAAAATAAGAAGTACGAGTATCCACCTGAAGTTGACAAATGGATGTTATACCAGTCCAGGAAGGCGGACACAAATACGGCTCAATGTTTTGACAACAATGAGTGGATTTACCAAGTCAATGAGCCGGGAGGAACCACGTTAGGTGGTGTGCAACACGGAGGGCGGGCGTGCAAAGTCCTCCTAAAGAAATGTGAGTGCTCATGCCAAAGGCCTCAATTGCTTCATCTCCCATGCTCGCACTTGCGGACGGCCGCACGCCTTCGAAAAGTGGGATATAGCAATCCAGTGAGGTTGTCCGAGTACTCGATCGAGGCTACCATGGAGACATGGGCGGGTAGATTTGAACCTTACTATGACCAATCACAATGGCCGGAATATCATGGTATTCAACTATGGCCGGATCCGGGGTTGAAGGTAATGAAACGGGGAAGACGGAAGACAAAGCGTTTTAGAAATGACATGGATGCATGGGGTGCTGGAGGCATGAGAGAATGGGGCAACCAACATTTTGAGGAGCCTCGTGGTAGTGCCCGTTGTGGAGAATGCAATCGTGGTGGGCACAACGCTAGAGGCTGTGGTCGAAACAAGAGATCGAAAGGTGATCATTCTCAACATGGCGGTGGCGGTGGTAGCACAAGCCACCATGGTCATTCTGAACATGGCGGTGGCGGTGGTAGCACAAGCCACCATGGTGGTAGCCAACATGGTCATCCTCAACATGGCGGTGGCGGTGGTGGCACAAGCCACCATGGTGGTAGCCAACATGGTCATCCTCAACATGGCGGTGGCGGTGGTAGCACAATCCACCATGGTGGTAGCCAACATGGTCATTCTCATCGTGGCGGTCGCGGTGGCGGTAGGCGTACATCAATGTTTGACGAGCTACGAGGGGGTAGTCGTAGTGGCGGTAGAGGTGGTAGACGTAGATGATTGGTATGACTGAAATTTATTTGGTTGTTATTTCTTATTTTTCAATTGTTCCATTTTACTGTCAACTAAGTTTAAACTTGCAATTTTGTAGGGATGGACTGTTCCGATCTGAAGGAGAAGCCGGTGGCATGGCAACACAGCATTGACAGTCGGGTCGGGCACGATGCGCCGACTTGTTGGTGTGGTGACGTTTGCAAGATGAAGCAGTCCAGCGATTGGGACGATAGAAGAGGAAGGAGGTTCTGGATGTGCCCGAACTATGCTTGGGAGAAGCCGAAGCCAACAAAAAACAAGTCGAAGCAAACAAAACGCAAGCCGAAGCAAACAAATATTATTGAGCATCCGCGGGTAAATGTCTCCTCCGCCTCTCTTGTAAAGAATTTATCTTTATCTAGTTGCATGTTTTGACTCGCTATTATGTTTGCAGTCACCTCCGCCTATTTGCCAATACTACCGGTGGATAGACTTTGAGCAAAGTGGCCTCTACCGGTGGGAGGTAAAAAATATGACTGACAAGGCGTGGGAGCGATTCTGGGAGAAAGATCGTGAAGAGGAGCGGGCCAAGAAGGAGAATGAGCAAGCGAAAATTGATGCACTACAGGCTAAGAACGAAATGATGCTCCGCGAGATGGAGAGGTGGGAGAAGACTGAGAAGGCACGTGTTGCAAGGGAGGCGTGGGAGGCGGAACGTGCAAGGGAGGGGCTGTTAGAGGATGGAAGGTACCATGAGGCGTGGGCGGCGTTTGAGGCCGAACTTGGAAGGGAGGGGTCGGGAGGCCAAGGTGAAGGTGCTCGCCGTGCACGAGAGGAGGCTCAACCTGAAGGTGCTCGCCGTGCACAAGGGATGTTGGATGCGAGAAGGCGTGAGAGGGAAGCACAAGAGGAGTTGGATGCCAGAAGGCGTGAGAGGGCTAGCCATGCACGAGAGGAGGCGGGAGGACAAGGTGAAGGTACTCGCCATGCACGAGAGGAGGCGGATGCGAGAAGGCGTGAGAGGGATCGCCGTGCACGAGAGGAGGAACGAGCGGAACCAGACCCAGCGAGGCGCAAGGGCAAGTATCCACGTCTTACTCAGTAGGGACAATGTAATGTCGTGGATTTTGGGTTTGTGTGAACCTTGTAATGTCGTGGGCATTTAATTTGCGGGAACCTTGTAATGTGATGAACATTTAGTTTGTCTGAACCCTGTTGTGGTTATGATCCAGTTTGTCTGAACATTTAGTGTGCTTTATGTTCTTCTGATTTTGTGTGCAATATTGATCAACTGTAAGCAAATTTGATCCAGTTTTGATTGATTTTTTTCTGACAAAGAGGATAGCGCCCCGCCGTAGGTCGCTATGCTGTTGACCATAGCGCCTGATGGCACGTCGCTATGGTCTGGGGTATTTGGCACCCGACGAGACAGAGAGCTGGTTGCTCGTCTGAGCTCCAAAAACTGCTAAGGAAGAGGGTAGCGCCCCTCCGTAGGTCGCTATGCTGTGAGCATAGCGCCCGATGGCACGTCGCTATGGTCTGGGGTATTTGGCACCCGACGAGACAGAGAGCTGGTTGCTCGTCTGAGCTCCAAAAACGGCTAAGGAAGAGGATAGCGACCTGTCGTACGTCGCTATCCTAGAAACATAGCGACGAGAACCAGGGCGCTATGCTCTGACTTAGCGAAATTTGGGGCCCGTCGGGCTGGACTGCTCTCTGTGTCTAAATATGCAACGGATAGCGACGGATTGGAGGGCGCTATGGTGGAGGCATAGCGCCTCAGTGTAGGTCGCTATGGTCGAGCACCTGCGGCCCCACCGATCCACGCTGGCAGGGTTATAGCGACTGATCGGAGGTCGCTATGGTGTAGAGCATAGCGACCCGTGGTAGGGCGCTATGCAAAAGGGTTAGTTTTTGAATTAGATTCGAAAAAAGGTTATTTTTTGCTGAAGTTTGACCCAAGGGTTAAATTTGTGAAATTTCACGGCACAACACGCATGGTGCCTGGGACCTTCTCAAGAGCGTTGGGCTGCGCGAGAAGCCACTGTATTGGCGAACAGAGACGGAGATAGATGAGTAGGAGGAGGGCGTACGCACGCTAGACTGTGGTAGCCGAGCTCCCAGCGCACCCGCAGAACGAATACCTCGGTGAGGTTCTTGATGCGGGGCGTTGAAGGCCGAGGTGACCGCGCCGATGCTGACCGTTCTCACCGATCCCGCGTCGGCCAGGGCGAGAATAGGATCCGCCGCCGCCATGGCCGCGGATGACAACCCGGCGGTGGTACAGATGCGTTGCTACTGCAGGTCTCCTGTGCACCGACGTTGGATCGATGAATTTGCACAGATACAGAGCAACGTGATGGCAAAGCCTCCTTGTAGAAGTAATGTTGTAATTTGCCCAAATTAATGCATATATGTTATTGTTTCAATTCATTATTCAAACATCAGCACTAAAGATATGATCACTGTGAGCACAAATCAAGGAATTTGATAAATAATTATGCATCTGTGAGTTCTGTCATATACCCATGCATGTTTTCATCAGTTCACAAAGAACGTCACCGGAGCAAGCAAGAAGCAACGAACACGGGAGCAAGCAGCAGCGAGCACAGCCGCATCAGGGCAGCACCGTGGACTCACCCTTCGCCGGCGCGTGGAGCACCGCAGCCTACACGCTCCTCCGATTTCCCAACTCCGCGCCGAGAAATTTGTGGCCGCCGTCGTCTACATCGCCCTCGAGTTCGCAGGGGACAAAGCAGGGCAATAACAAGGAGTCCCATCTCGCCATCTAGGCGCGTGGCGACGGCATGTGGGGCGGCGGCGTTCATGAAGGCGGTGAGGAGGCAGTGAGCTGGCCGACCTCGAGCTGCGACTTCATGCCGTTCGTTGCGGCGACCAATCATTCCTCGTGGAGTACTGTACTGCATCAGTGAGATCGTAGCCGGCGCCAAAGGCCACGCCACATCCGTCGGCCGTGCCGTTGCCCACGGTCGACCAGATTGACCCTGACGACGCGGTTGGGGTGACGCCGACGTCGCGCCCTCGGTGGCGACGAACAGGTCCCGGAGCGCAGCGTTCGGTTACGGGAAGTTGCCATCGTAGGTGTCCGTCTCGGCCTTCGAGGTCGGAGATGCCACACGGGAGCGCGACCTGACACGCGGAGCGGCAGATGCCATGAAGCTGGAGGCCGTGGAGTCCCGCGAGCGCAATGACATACTCCAGGTGGATTTGGGGAAAGAGGAGCAGGTCCTATGTGTGATTGAAAAATATGCAAGGGTGTGTTTCTCAAAACCAACAATGCTACGTGTCAACCCTGGAACGATTTGTACCTGTTTGCACAACATCGCAAGTTTATGTACCGTTTCATCACAGTTTTCAACTTGTTGTATGAATTTGCACCTGCAACGCAAGTACTTGTATGGGCAGTGCTATTACCTCCCGTAGAGAAGCTCCATTTTTTTCATCCATGCCTGTTTCTATCGGCTCCCCTCGCCTTGGGCTGCCTCTTATAATCATCTTTGTTCTGTGGCCGAGTTCTCTCAGGTCGTCTCAAGTTGGGCTGGCATTGTTCGTCGGTCTTCGCTCGCCTGGGCCGATGTATCAAAGCCGGTGGAGGGGCGCATGTAGATTCTGCTAAATCATGCTGCTGCGCCAGCAGGCCGAATCCACTAGACTAGTGAGTGGCTGGGTGCGTATCCCTCAAGAAAAAAAAAGAAAAAAGGAGCAGTTCTGTGGTACTATCTCAGTACAAAAATATGCATTTGAGAAACGCATAGAAGGATGGGAAAGAGAGATGGTCTCTGATCAAGTGCGTTCTCATCGATCGCAAACACATCCCAGACACGTTATGCTTCATCTGTCTTTGGGTGTCCAACTATCATTGACTAATCTCTTCTTAGCTTTGCAAGAGAACACGCGAAAAAGGAGAAAAAAACAGAGACGGTACGAGCCGAATCCGCACTACGCGAATGTTTGCACCCAGCTATTCCCTTTTCTTTATCTGTACAACGCCTACCAGAACATCGAGAAGGGAACCGGATTCTTCTCCGTGCCACTAGGCAATGGAGGTAGGGCGCAGGAAGAACTCATTCGGTCCTCGCCGCCGCCTACCGCACTCACTCAGACGATGGCGCAGGCGTTGGGGTTCTCCTCGCTGAAGATGGTGGTGAGCCTGTTGGCGTCGGTGGCGAGGCTGTAGATGCCCTCCCGCACCGGCGTCGGGTAGCTGTACCGGTACTCCCCGGAGAAGTACTCGTGCCGCCTCGGCGTCGCCTCCCACCTCGGCAGCGGTGACGGCGTGTACCGGAAGTACCCCGGCGGCCCCGCCGCCTGGCCGTGACCGTGAGGCCCGTGACCCGGATGACCCGGCGCGTGCTCCGGCTGTTGTTGTTGTTGTTGCTGCTGCTGCTGCTGTGTATCCTGCTGCTGCCCCTGCTGCTGCTGTGGTGGTGGTGCTTGGTCGGGGCCGAACCGGACGCGGCGCGGCGGCTTCTTCTTGCCTCGCTTCGGCTGCCTCGGCTGCTCGGTCTGCGGTGGCGCGCCTTGCTCCGGCGGTTGGTGCTGGGCTTGGGGCTCCTGCTCGTGCTGGGGCGGTGGTGCATGCGGCTGGGGCTCTGGGGCTTGCCCTTGCTGCGGTGGCGGGTTCGGCGGGATCATGTGCACGGAGTTGGTGCCGCTGAAGGTGACGGTGCGCGCCACGGGCCGCATGTAGTGCGTCTCTGTTGGTGGGCCGGGTGGGTAGGCCATGGCGTAGTTCATTCTCTGATCTTCTTCCCTCCATCGCTCGTGCCCTGCGTATCACAAACATCAATTAGCTGTGGTGCAAACATTTGGAATTTTGGAATTACACACTACAATAGTAGAACTGAATTGTAGCGACTGAACCTATTCTAAGTACATAGTAGGTTTCTAGCACGCGTGCATGACGATGATCCGACAAGAAGAAGAACGCAGAAACGTCACAGCCTATTGGCTCTTGATGAGGTCGAGGACTACTTATGAATCATGAGTAGAGCAGCAGAAGGGGCAAGGGCGCAAGGCAGAGAACAACTATTTAAGTTGGTTTCATATACTCACCGTTGCATTTTCCGAGCGCTTTCCAGACGATCTCGCGGAAGGGATAGCAGCAACCCATCTTCTCCTATCTCATGCGGTTCTGGTGCTGGTGCTGGCGTTGGCGTTGATGCTCGTCCGCTCGTCCTGCAGGTTTGCGCGCGTGATACATGCTATGCTAGAGCAACCCTAAACCCTTCAGTTCGCCGCAACGAGAATGAAACTGACGGGCCATTTAAGGAAGAGAAATGAGGCTCTTTTAAGCGGCTGGTGCTACTGATAGCCGTAGCACAACAATGAGAAAAGAGGATAGATATTATCGATATTAAAAAAGTGCTAGGAAGAGGGAATCCAACAACAACGAGCGCCTACCTAAGCGGTTCTTTTTCTCTCCGGGAAGGCATCGGAACAAAACGCATATAGAAAGGGATGGCCCTCGTTTTCGCGGATATATTGTTAGACCACCGATCGAGCCGACTTGGTGGTGGCGGAATATATTCCTCCTACCATGACATGCGTTCCAGAGATGAGGAACTTAGTAGAACGTCTGACTTTGGATTACCTAAAGGCGCATGCGTGCATGTGTTACATTTGTCACACATAGCGTAAGGGGTCGTGATTGTTGTAGTATGAAAGTAATAGACACAAGTGAAAAGATCAAACAATTCTCTCATTTTTTTTTTTGAAATTTAAACCACCATATATTAAACTAGCAAGCCGGCTCATTAAAAACCTTCCAGTCACTTTAGATATCCTGGTAAGAAAAAGAGTGCGTCAGAAACTTGCTGCTTTAGACAAACATAGATACATCGTTCATTACATCTGAGAGGATAAAGCTAGGAGCATCATCAGCCCAAAAGACAGGACTATCAGAATAAAAAACAAACCTAGCTATTCTATGCGCCACTTTGTTTGCTTCCCGAGGACAATACTGAAACTTCACCCGACCAATTCTTTTTGCAATTTGGACACATTCCAGAATGATAGCAGTATAAGGGCTCCATATTTCTGTAACTCCGTTCATTGCATCAGCGAGCTGAATCGAATCAGTTTCAACAATAACTGGTAGACACCCCAAATTTTCAACCAGAATAAGCCCATTCTTCAAAGCCATCACCTCCGCCATTGCTGCATCATGAAGATGAGAAAGAACTTCACCCGATCCAGCAATAGCTTCACCCATGCTGTTTCGTATCACCGCCCCTGACGCTCCTGTGCAACATGGGAAAAAAACAAGCATCAACATTTAATTTGTATGTACCAGGACTTGGTTTAGACCATGTTATTTCATGTGCTTCCGCTCCTTCTGCAGTCCCTTTATAATTTAACGTCAGCGCTTGAATGGCAAAGCTCGTACGCTTCGCAGGGGCAATTTGTTCCCCTTAACTGATTGTCTCCGCTGCCACCAAATATACCAAGCCCCTACAACAAGAACCTCTTTAATTCCCACATGATTCAGATGTTGAGGTGTACCTATGTCACTTCGAAGGAGTTCCTCCAAAATAACCGATCCAGATCTATCCACTTGGAGGAAATTTTCGGTAATTTGTAAGATTCCCAGCTCAGTCCAAACTTCCTTTGCACGAGGGCAAGTAAACATAAGATGCTTTATATCTTCAGCATCAATCAAGCATATAGGGCATTGTCCTGAGAATGGAACATGTCGATTCGCCAGAGCAGCCATACCAAGTACCGTGCCATGAAGAGCCTTCCACAAAAAGATCTTAACTTTACTTGGAACATTTAATTTCCACATGATATCCCAAACCGGATTATGTGTAGATGTACCTTTCCATCAGCACGGGACAATCTGTGTCCATTTTGATGATCCCATTCGGCATAATAAGCTGACCGAACGGAGAAAACATATGAACTCGTCAAATGCCAAACTACAAAATCCTCTTGAAGGTGACTATATCAGGGGGATCTTAAGAATTCTGTGCATATCAAGAGGATGAAAATTGTCCTTAATCAAACCTTCATCCCAAAGCCCCGTTTCATGGTCAATAATTTCGTCCACTGTTTTTAGAAGAATATTTCCTCTTCGAGTTTCAATCTTGCGTAATGGAATTGTCGGCACCCAGGAATCTTCCCATATTAATCTTACTCCCTGACCCTACTCGCCAGATCATTCCTCTCTTGAAAGTACTAAGACCCGCAATGATACTCTGCCAAGTGAAAGAGGAGCCACTCTTTGGTCCAGCCTTCAAAAGGTCGCCATGTGGGTAATATTTAGCTTTTAAGACCTGCGCACATAAAGAATCAGGATTTGTTATTAGCCTCCAACACTGTTTTGCCAACATTGCCAAGTTGAAAGCGTGAAGATCAAGGAAGCCCATTCCCCCATTTTTCTTTGGGACACAAATTTTTCACCACGCCATCCAGTGCATCCTTTTCTGGACTTCGGAATCTCCCCACCAAAAACCCGCCATAGCATCTGTCATCTCCTTACAAAGCTTCTTCGGAATTTTAAAGACAGACATTGCGTATATAGGAATGGACTGAAATACCGCTTTTAAGAGAATTTCTTTGCCACCCATACTCAAAAACTTTTCCTTCATGCCTTCTAGTCTCTTGATTATCCGCTCTAGAAGGTGGATAAAATTGTCACTTCGGTCTACCCCAACAAGAGCTGGTAAACCAAGGTATTTATCAGAAAGAGCTTCGGTCATAATATTCAATTCCGTACACACCTCAGCCCTCACATCAGGATCAACATTCGGACTAAAGAAGATGCTACATTTTGCCTCTCTTACCAATTGCCCAGAGCTTGCACAGTATTGATCAAGAACTTGTCTCAATGAGGTTGCATTAACCATATTAGCTTTCATAAGGATAAGGGAATAATCAGCAAAGAGTAAATGAGATACTGATGGTGCATTTCTGCAGACCCTGACACCTTCCATGCCACGAATCTCCTCTATTTGAGCCAAAAGACTTGACAAACCTTCAGCACAGAGCAAGAATAAATAAGGGGACAGAGGATCCCCTTGGCCAAGCCCTCTTGAGGGTGAAAACCCAGTTGTTTCCTGATTATTGAATCTGACCTTATATGTTACTGACCGAATGCATATCATAAGCAAATCCACAAAATTACGAGCAAACCCTAGCTTCAACATCATGCTCTCCAAAAAGCGCCATTCAACCCTATCATAAGCTTTATGCATATCTAATTTGACAGCACAATATCCCCATTTTCCTTTCTTCTTGTTCTTTATAGTATGTATGCTTTCATACGCCAACAGGATATTATCCGTTATTAGTCTACCAGGAACGAAAGCACTTTGGACAGGAGAAATAATCTCATCAAGTACCTGTTTAAGCCGTAGTGCAATCATCTTTGAGATCACCTTGTAAAGCACATTGCATAAGCTAATTGGGCGGTACTGTGTGATCAACTCCGGAACTTCAACTTTTGGTATCAAAACAATCACTGTTTCATTCCAACCAGAAGGAATTGCATCTACCACTTCCTTTGTTAGGGCCTCTCCCAAAATATTCCAGCATTTTTTGAAAAAAATTGCATGAAGACCATCAGGCCCGGGAGCCTTCATGTCCCCATTTGAGAACAAAGCTTTCTTTACATCTTCTTCCGAATAAGGCTTCAACAATTGTGCGTTCATCTGATCCAAAACTTTTGGTACCACTTTAGATAACAAATCCGGATCAGGTTCTTCAATCTCAGTAGTGAATAGGCTGCAAAATAATCAGAGATCAACGGATTAAGAGAAGCAATATCTTCAAGCCACACTCCATTCTCATCCTTTAACCTCTTAATTGTATTCCTTTTCCTTCTTTCGTTTGCGAAATTGTGAAAATATTAGTATTCTTATCTCCCTTTTGGAGCCAGTTGATACGGCTACGTTGTGCCCAATGAATCTCTCCTGTTCAAGAAGCTCCGCAATTTCTTTTGCAAGCTCACCTTGTAACTCTACTGCCTCATCAGTAAGGACACCCGTAGCTACTCTCTCCATCAAAATCTGCTTGTTCCTAATTTTCTTTTTCCTCTTCTGTAAAATCGAAGGATTTTTTTTTGACGATTTCACTTATGCAATTGATCATGAACAATAGCTAGTTTTCTCGCCAAAGACCCAGTTTGAACTCTCGATCCGGCCTGCTCCCAAGCCTCTTCTACAACCTATTGGAAACGGGCAGAACAGTTGGCCCATCACCATGCCCATTGTTTCCAATTTCCAGAGTCATCAAGAGTGGTCGATTTATCAGACTTACAGTACTCCATATTCTGTAGAACTGCTCCTCCAAACTTCTGGTTCCAAGCTTCATTAGTTAGCGCTCGATACAACCTCTCTCTTATGCTTCCTCTATGCCATGTAAATTTGTCTCCCACATAACCAAAATCAGACAGGTTGCATTCATCCAGAGCATCCTGAAATGCCTGCATAAAATGATGAGGTCTTGGATTTCCTCCCTCTTTCTCTAACGGGTAGAGAATTTCATTTATATCTCCCATTATTAACCATGGTAACTTCACAGCAGCATTCAAGTCTCGAAGACATTGCCATATCAAGAGCTTATCTTGCCACTTAGGTTCTCCATAGAAAACCAGTAAAACGCCACACATCCTGCTGATTTTTGCCCACAAAAACATCAATATAATTATGTGTTTTGTAACGCAACGTAATTACTACTTCTTTCTTCTAAAGCAATAACAAGCCACCACTTCTACCATCACTCCTTACCACCTCCTTATAATCCATCTTCAGTTGACAACGTAAACCCTCCATCGCATTCTCATCAAGATGAGTCTCGACAGAAACACCACATCCGGGCTACTCCGCTTTTAACAAGTTCAGCAGAGCCCGGATAGCCGCAGCCTTTTGGAGGCCACGGCCGGCTGTTGTATCCTAAGATTTTCATTGCTTCTTGACAGCTTCCTCATTGGAAGCCGCCGATATCATTTGGTTGTCCACAATCTCACATCTTTTTGGTTTTTTCTGAATCTGAACCTTACTCGGGGTATTCAAGGTGGTGCCATCCAGATGCTCCACGTTGTCCTTCTCACTAGCAGCCTCCAACAGAGCAAGAGAGTCCACATAATTCTTCACTTGTGATGTAGAATTGGTCATAAGGTCATCATAAGTCAGCTTTTTACTACTCATGGGATCTTTGTCATACATATTGGCATCACCACCATTCAGATTTTAACTCTCCTGTAACCCTGTCCTAGGATCTTCTGTAAATTCTGGGTTGGTGTATTCAGATGTCCACCTTCCCCTTCCTGCAAAGCCTCTACCCCTTGCTGGGTTTGAGCCTCTTCCACGATTTTCTCCTCTATCAGCACCACTACTTCCACAACCAGTACCTGGTAGAGGATGATGGTTTCAAGCCGACATCGCCTGTGTCGGAAGCTGTGCGTCCAAAGAAGCGTCCAAGGTCCAAGATGCTAGTTGTGCAGCAGCCTGAAGAAAATGCCAGCCAAGACAAGAAGTATGAGGAGGTCTACCCAGCCACCCCAATCAGTGTCATGCAGAGGATTTGCAGGGAATTGGGTGCTGATCCGAGCAAGCTTACAGAGGAGCAGCTTGAAGCTGATCTAGCAGCAGGCCCTGATTCACCGACTGATGATTAGTGCCACTCAGTCTTGGGGTTTCTGGCGTCCCCTCTTAAATGCCTATTATCTTCATGTTGGTGTGTTTTATGCTTGCGAACCTGATATGTCAGTTGGGTCTAGTGGTTATTTTGCTCCTGAACTCTATATGTCAGTGGGGACCTGTGATGTCAATGGCTTTTGTATTACATACAAAGCTAGCTATCTGAACCTTGTTGATGTTTTAAATGAGTCAGTCTAATTTGAGAAAGTGGAAAGTGCTATGTTGGAATGTTCGCGGCCTTAATTCGGAAGATCGCCAGCTTGAAGTGTGTGCAAAAATTGATGAAAGTGAATGTGCTATAATTTGTTTGCAAGAGACAAAGTGTGAATCTTTTGACTGGAAATTCATTCGTAAATTTTGCCCTAAAAGATTTGATTGCTTTGCTTTTTCTCCATCCATTGGTGCTTGAGGAGGTATTATTGTGTTGTGGAACTCCTCCGTATTTTCGGCCAGCTATTAGAGGTTCTCAAGCACAAAGGATTTAATAGAAAATGGAGAGAGATGGTGTTGGCCTTGCTTTCAACAGGCTCATCTTCGATTCTTCTTAATGGAGTGCCAGGCGGTGGTGAATGATTTATTGAGGCAGGGTAGTATCAAACTTCCCATTGAGACCGGAGACTCTGACTTTCCCATAATACAGTACGCGGACGAAACTTTGTTGATTATGCAAGCGGATGTGCCTCAGCTACTGGTTCTAAAGGATACGCTCCAAAAATTCACCTTGTCAACAGGTTGGCTCATTGCCCTTTACCTATTTAGGTCTTCCCTTGGGGATTACTAGACCAACCATCACCGAATTGATGCCTTTGGTTTGTAACTTGGAGAGGAGGCTGTCTTCCACCTCTAGTTTCTTGACCCAGCGTGCTAGGCTGCAATTGATTAGTTCAGCACTGTCCTCCATGCCATTGCATTTTCTCTGTACGTTGCAGCTCCCCCTGGCCTGACTAAGCAATTGGACCGTATCCTTCGGCAATGCCTCTGGAGAGATGATCCTGACACGCCCGAACAGTCACTTGCAGCTTGGAATTTAATTTGTAAGCCAAAGGATAAGGGTGGTCTTGGGGTGATAGACTTCCAAAAGAAGAATGCAGCGCTACTCATCAAATTCCTGGACAAATTTTATAATAAGCGTGAAATACCTTGGGTGAACTTAGTGTGGCAATCTTATTACACTGATGTTGTCCCACATGCAGATAACCTACGTGGTTCCTTTTGGTGGCGTGATGTTCTCAAACAAGTGGATAATTTCAGAGCAGTTTCTTTTGTTAAACATGGTACTGGAGGTTCCTTTCTCTTCAGGCTTGATAACTGGGAGATTAATGGGTCAATTAGTACCATGAAGAACAGGTTTCCACGACTATTTTCTTATGCACTAAATGGTTCGATTGCTGCTGCTAATGTGTTCCAATCGCTGGATGATATATCTAGCCTTTTTCTCCTGCCGTTGTCGTACCAAGCTTTCAATGAGATGAAAGATTTGACGGAGTTGTTGCAGGCTAACCCAGCTGCTGAGGGTAATGATGTATGGGCCTACTGTTGGGGTGAAAGGTATACGGCCAAGCAGTTCTATGATCAAATCCATATGCATATTATGGTTCCGAAAGTGTACTCCTGGATCTGGAAGTCGGCTTGTACGATGAACTATAAGGTATTTGCTTGGCTGCTCCTGAAAGACCGTTTAAATACGAGAGATCTATTGCGTAGATGGCACTGGAATGTTACAGAGGATACACATTGTGTTCTATGTCCTACACATGCCTATGAAGACAGACATCATCTCTTCTTCACGTGCAATTTCAGTCAGCGTGTGTGGAACTATCTCCAGATTGAATGGATTGAAAGTGACAACATCCAGCAGATAATTCAGCATGCTAGAGCTAGCTGCGGTCATGTTTTTTTCATGGAGGTTCTTATTGTGGCTTGTCGTCACATTTGGTTGCAAAGGAATGGGGCCATCTTTAGACATGAAGTTCCTTTGTTTAGAAAGTGGAAGAGCGGCTTCTTGCATGATATGTCCTTGCTTAGGCATAGGATAAAGGCTAAGCTGATTGCTAGATTTCAATCATGGCTAGACTCACTTCCTTGAAAACTTGTATAGTTGTATAGTCTGTAGGTAAGGCCTTTCTTTTGTACAGTTTTTTGTGTTTGGTTGGTTTTAATAAAATACTATGGGGCGGTTGCCCTACAGTCTTAAGCTTCAAAAAAAACAGTCCCAAAGCTGCGCACATTTCCTCTCCCCATCCGAGGAGCCAGAATAAAAGAGCCCCATTCAAACTTTCATTCATCATGTTCTCCCAATGTCCCAACATGCCACAAAAGTGACAGAATGTTGGTAGTTTCTCATACTTGACTTGGAAGAACTCAGTCTTTCCTCCCTTAGACAAACTCACAAAGCAGGTAATCTTTTTATTCACATCCAACTTAATTCTAACCCTGATAAACTGCCCTACGAATCCATTCGGCAAGGTGATTTGCACCTCTTGTACATCACCAATCCTCTTAGCTAGGTTCTCAACAAAACCTTTATTTTTCAGAACACCATCATGCAATTTATATATCTGACACCAACTTTCAATCCGATCAAGCTTAATACTTTCTGGATTAGTAAAACCATCATACTCCTGGATGATCAGAGCCGAACCTCTGTAATCCTATGGCCCTTGATGAATTGCTTTATTCCAAACCGCTAAACAATTGAATTGCACCAAAAAAAAGATTAGGGTTTAACCTTCTCCATACCACACCTTTCGCCAGATTCCACGTAGCCCGCATATCGCCGATTAGGGATCCTTGACTAAAATTCTTCTCCGTCAACACCCTGGCCAATACGAGCCACTTTGGTTTCTCTTCCGCATCCTCCACTTCTTCCTCCCAGACGAGATTGTCTAGTTCGTCTTCTTCTAGATGTAATTTCTCCAGCAATTGACTTGGGTCAATTCTCTCGCTCCAACATGAACCACCCGCTGCCGACGACTCCTCCATGAGCCTAGATGGCAAGGGTACCACAAAGATCAAGACTCTCCGAACGGTCGGGGCGATCGGCGAGAAGAAATCGAACTCGTGGCGGCGCGCCGCCCGAGGACTGTAAAACCCTAGGTTTAGACCGTAGGGGGGAAAACTCCTGACTCAGGTTCCCGGTCAGAATCTCGTAGCCAAACAATTCTCTCATATTGATTGCACTGGTGTGTTCAAATTATATATGAGCGGTCAAACACTATATTGATATGTCACTCAAACTCGTTTGAAACCCACTGAAAGAAATATAAGGAAAAACAAGAATGGCATACATCCAGATATTTGTATTGTCTCACTAAAGACCTAGTATGAGAAACCATCAGAGAAAACCCATAAAGAGAAAAGGAGTACAATATGAATAATCTCATGAACATCAACATCTTATAATTTGGGAGTTCACTTCCCCTGAATTTCGCAAACTTCAAGGTTCTCTTGTACCAATTTCATGAACCTAGTTCTGAAATATAGATGTTGGTAAATACATCTAGAAGAAACATTGTAGCCAGAAACTGAGGCCTCTCAGGGCTTCATGTGGCCCGCCATTTTCAATCTTTTAGAGCTTCCATCATGCTCGTCTATTTTTTTCACGCGCGTTTACGCTCACCGCTACTCGTCCTGCCTTGCCCGGCTGACGGTGAGCCTGTATTCTGTTGGGTTCGCTCCTCGTTTGTTGCTCCCCTCCGTCGTCGGGTAAGGGTGCCGACTGCCCTATGTCTGCGTGGTCAATAGGGAAAGGGCCATTTTCGAGACTCACTGGTGGTTAGCAGGTAATCGCTGACCTTCATCCCTGGGGATTCTTAAGGCCGGGTGGGACTATGGGGCTGCGTTTTGTTGGGAGTCGCTCCCTTTCGTCGTCGGGGAAAGGCTGCTTTTCGTTTCTAGGAATGTCAATTGTCATTCATCGCCAGGTAAGGACGGTGAGACAGTGGGGTTATATTTTGCTGAGGTCGCTGCCCTTCCTCACCGGGTAAGGTGACTGTCCTTCGTCGCTATGAAAGACGAATTCCCTTAATCGCTGGGTAAGGACTGTGTTTCGCTTGGGTCGTTCCCTTTGGTCGCCTAGTAAGGCAACTGTCCTTTGTCGGCTGTTGCTAGGAAAGACTACTCCCCTTCATCGTCGAGTAAGGACAGGTGGGATGGGTATGTACTTGTGGACATTTGAACCTATGGACTTGTAGACCGGATGTCGCCTAGCTAAATCCAGCTAGTTTTCGTCTCTCGTTGATGGGTGAGATACATTGGGCATGCGTTTTACTTCTCTTCGTCGCCGTTTAAGGTCTAGTTTCATGGCCAACTGCCCTCCGTCGCTAGGTAAGCCGACTCCCACTGAACAGGGAGATGGAAGAGGTGCGGTGGTCGCCATATTTTGACTGGTGGGCAGGTGCAAAGTAGGATTTTTGTGTGTCATTTATCCTAGGTGACATTGAATGATACGACACCGTACATGTGTGGACTCCTCAGCTTTGTCGCTGGGTAGAGCCCTCACTATAACACCCCCCCCCCACACACACACCCATGGCAACTGTAGCAAGAAAACCCATGGCCAGAGGGGGTGTGATGTGTCCCAAATGTATCAATAAATTTTGATTGATACATGATATTATTATATCAATATTATATTTTTTACTATGGTCTTATATCATTTTACATCATTTTTATTGGATTAACCTATTAACTCAGTGCCCAGTGGCAGTTATTGTTTTTTAGATGTTTTTGCTTCGCAGAAACTCCCAATTACGGAGGCCAATAAATATAAGGAAAATACCACAAAAAAAAAACTAGAACAAGCTTCTACAGGGGGGCAGCCGGAGCCAAGAGGGCAACCAAGGACTGGGCAATAGTTCAGACATATGTAGCAAATGCAACTGCTGGTGCTTGCGGGAAAGGATCTCTGCAGTGAGGATAGTATTTAATTTAGGATCTAGTGTTTTCTTTCAAATTAAGAGATGTAGTGTTTAAGTTAAAATTGGTGCTCTATTATTGAATGTAGGCTTGAATCAGAGCCATTTTTGCTGCTTCCAAGATTCATGAATTATAAAAACAATTTTAATTGCTTCAAAAATTCATGAAAAAATTATAGAAAACTCAAACTGATAACTCAACTCATAAAACATACTCATAATTCACTCTCATCAAATAAACTCACAATTCAACTCATAAAATAACCTCACAATTCAACTCATTACAAACCAGTGCTATGTGTCAACGATGTGTCCTAATGTACGGTGATTTTCGTCATTTTTGTATAGGGTGGTGATTTTCTAACGCGACTGTCCCAATCGGGATGGTTTTCCATAATTTGCTTGTTTGGGATGGCCGTTGGAAGGTGTGAGCCAATGAGCATGACTGTTGCCGCCCTGAGGTCCCGATTTCATATTTGCATCTAGTCCAGATCTACGCCGTCCCGATGCGGCTGCCTCTGGTGCCTTCGCGCCCAATTCGTCTCCGTCTCACCGCCTGCAGCTCATCGCAGCCCCAGCACCGGCACGCTCCGCCTTTTACCTGGGCGAAGGAGGCTGCAGAGGCGATGCCGATGAAGGGGACGCATATGGCGGGGCCCAAGCGCTTCCTCTACACTGCCCGTACCAAACAATCTGAAATCGTACAGGATTAAGCTGAAACTTTGTTTGCTCGTTTGTTAGACAGCTGAGTGAGTGTATGTTTGTTTAACTGAACTTTCAGATTTCTACTGCTTCTACGTATACTTCATTAGTAGGTTACATTGTCAGAGATATTTTTGGTTGTAGTGCTTGTCTTGTTTAGCTATACTGTATGCATTTATCCCTTCAGTGTTTCAGTTGTTATATTCTCGTTCCAAGAACCAAGATAGCGTACTGTGACTATATGTACTAATCTTGGATTTTCAAAATATGGTTTGCAGTAATATCTCAAGAGTTTAGGTGGGGAGGACAACAAGATGCACATGAACTCCTCCGCTGCTTGCTTGATAAATTAGATTAGGCCTCTGCTCAGAGTTTCGGGTTGGCGGCGTGGCCCCCAGGGGAGATGTTGACGATGACGCCTTCTTGCTGTCTCGGCGAGGCCCTCTCTTGAGAGGCGTGTGGGGTTTTATTTTTTGGTGCCGCTCAGCGGTTGTGTTTGTTTTCGCCAGGTTTGGCCGGCGAGTGGTGCGTTGTGTTGTACGGTTTTTGGCCGGTTTTCCTTATAAACTGTCCAACTCTTTTTCGGCTTAATCAATAGATTGTCTAAGTTTCGAAAAAAAAAGATTAGGCCTCTGTCGCTCCCAGTCTCTCATCTGAGAAGCCCACTTCTGTTGTAAAAAAAGTTTTGAAAAGCCAGGTGTTGTCTGCTGATCCTCACTACCAATTGGATCCGTACTGACTTAGCCTGTGATATTGACTTAATATTTTTTTTCTTTGGTGAGTTGCATTGTCCACAGTGCAATCATTACTTGGACAGATTGGAGTCATCCTTAACCTTAGCTTGGAGATTAACCAGATGGAAACTGTCCTGGATTCGCTAGAATCTTTTACAAAAATTGAGGTGGTTGAAAGTTTCATTTTTGATGGATGCAAATATCTTATGAACATGGAAAAACACATGCAGGTGGAGCCACCACCACGAAACAGTCTTTTGCTCCGCTTTATAAATAAAGCCACAAACGGCGATGATACAAGGTGGTGAGGAAATCCTCTTACAAAGCAAGTCAAAAAGAAACGACAGACGAGAGGGAGCAAGCCCCCAACTCCAAGTCGAGCATGAAAAACCAGAGAGACCAAACCTAACATTAGGCAACCTAGACTACTGAGCAGGTACAGAACCGCGCCTCCTGATAAAACCATCGGACAACATTGCACCGAACACACCAAGCCATTTACCGGAGAGGGCCGTCTGCCCTCTCGCTCCGGGCCGTGGAGCGCCGATCCTGCCAGCGAACAACAAGGACCGAGAACGATGACAATAAGGTCACGTGTAGAAGATAGCAGACCAGCGAGATCATCCCAAGCCAGAGCCGAAGAAGCTTCATGTTAGGAGCAAGGCAAACTCGAAGCTTCAACCAACAGAACCCTAAGCTCCACGACAACGCCCCCAAGAGGGTAGCGACGCGGAACGTCGCCGTTGCCGAGTCCGAAGAATCAGACTAGGGTTTTCACCCGGAGCCTTGGCACGGAGCGAGGACCCACAACAGCGCCCTCAGGAGGGATACGACACACTAGGTGTCGCCGCCACCGGCGCAAAAGCTCGGAGCTTTCGCTCGAACCTCACCCATGCCACCCGAGGGTCGCCAAAGACCACCCGACGGGAGGACCTCCGCCACTAGCTCGAGCCCTCCAACACTAGACCAGGGAACACCACCACGAAGAAGACAGCTCCAGGATGACCCTCCGCCCCTCCCCTCGCCGCCCTTGCAGTCACGCACCCACGATGCACCGGCACCAGGCAACTGACAGGGAAGGTAGCCAAATCTGAGCCCGCCTGGCCTAGATATAGCCCGAACGCAGCCGGCAGTGGGAAGGCATGGCGACAGAGGTCGGTCATAGCTGGTGCGGCGCCTCCGCACCGGTCAGTGACCATCCTACCCGGTCACCAAAGAAACCCGGGCCTACCAGGCCCAGATCGAGGCCCTTAGGCCCAGATCTGGCCACTAGCCACACCCCACGGCCACCGTCGTCGCCGGCCAGAATATCACCAGCGCGGCACGCCACCACCGCATCCGTCATCCCTGCCGCCCGCCACGGCCGGAGCACCGCCGGCCGGAACCATCAGCACGAATCTGCATCGCCGCCAGACAGGTACCGCCCCGTCGGGCCCTCCTAAAGCGCGGGGAAAGGAGATCCGCCGCCGCCAGCACCACGCAGGCGGCGGCGGTGGGGGAAGAGGGTGGGGGAGGAGTTCTTGGCCGGAGGAGATAGGGACACTCCGATCACCCACGGGGGGGGGGGGGGGGGGGGGGGGGGGCGAGGCGACGGGAGCGAGGCCCCACAAGTTCTTGTGATCCAGCTCAAACAGTTTAAAAAATTGAGCAGTAGTACATCCAAGATTCAAGAGAAGGTGAAGTGTCAAATAGAGCCGGATTTAAAGCCATTCATGGGCTCGGCGGATAATGTGAGTTCATTTCCTTCTCAGATGATTATACTCCCCAGGCATTCATTTATAGGGCTTTTTTCCAAAAAAGGAGGCAAAGCCCCCTGCCTCTGCTTACTCATTTATAGGGCTGATTCACACTTTGTTGTTGCAAAACCCTCAAAACTATGATCTGTATGGAGTTGTAGAACACTTGGTAATTCATCCAAGGGTCACTGTTTGTTATATCCATTCTCAGAAATACTCCACAATAATATCCACAAAATATCTCTGTTACAGAGGATCATATAATCAACCAAGCTTCCTTTAATAAAGTAACCAACACCATAGCTCCTTGAGTTTTTTCTATCCCACCATACCTGAATCTCCATGTGGCACCTTCCTTATTAGTAGGGCTTGTGTTCAAGGGTGGTCATTTAGCACCAACGCATACTCTCGTTAGCGGTCACACGTTCATGTGGGGTCATACCATCACATAAATGCGATGGTTTAGTATATTTATGTACCTTCTTCAGTTGCTACTGTTGGATCGATTCGCAGAAATGTAGGATAACGAAACCACTCACGGTTATTATGGAGTTACATAGCACAGCTCAATGAATCAGAAAATGCAGAGTTAGACTCCATGGCTTTGCTAAAAAACATTGACTGTATGGCTTTGCTAAAATGTTTACATGGTTTCTGAGTAGAACTCTTTCGAGCTCTTGGTGTGAATTTTCTTCTTTTTATCTGACATTAGAGTAACATAGGTCAACGTACACAAATAGAATGTGTTGTACTGTTTTATGTGGAGCCTTTCTCATGTTGTTCTCTATCTTGTTGTACATATAAACTGTTCTCCGCGCTTGACTGCCTGAGAAGTGTTGGATTCTCTTCATGGCGTTCCTTTGGCTGCTCTACAGACTTATGTGTTATTGAACGCAACAGTTTTGACGATGTTGGATCTGTGTAGTAGTCTAGTAGATCAATTGGACGTGGGATCTGTGTGACGTATGTGTAAATAAATCACTTTACCTGTATGAAAGCTCCTCTGTTTGTATCTTCTACTGGCCATGCATGTTCAGTGATTGACATAGCTGATTTATCTCTGTGATGTTAAATACAAATAATACAAAATATATCTTTGTGCCCATTCGGTGTACCAACACTGACCTTGATCATATCCTTCAAGCTTTCCCGGCAAGGCGTACAACCTTCCCAATGAAGTATCTTGGCCTTCCTTTGTCGGTGACGCGTCTTAAGAAAATACACTTCCAACAACTTGAAGATAGAGTGGCGGAGAAACTTGTCCCTTGGATTGGGAAACACGCCACCATGGCCAGGCACACTGTTCTTGTGAAAGCGGTGCTCACTAGCATTGTAATATACTTCATCACCATTCTTGATGTCCCGGTGGAGGTGCTCACGAAGATTGATAGCATTAGAATGGCCTTCCTTTGGACGGCTTGTGAGAAAGTTTCCGGTGGTAAATGCAAAGTAAATTGGGAAAAACGACGATCTGCCTGACGCCTGTCCTCCTCGATCAGGCCGGAGTGTCGGGTTCCAGAAGGCTCCGCCAGCGAACTCCCAGTGCGTGTTATGCCTGGAGATTGCTGGATCGGGTGGGATTCGGTCGTGCCCATTGGGTTCTCCGTTAAGGAGGGAGCGGCGTGAAGCTCTATTATCTGTTGCCATCATGGGATATGTTTAGCTCCGTGGTGAAGTCAGAGGTAGAGAATGTCATGGAAGCCGAGATTTGAGTACTAGTAATGGTGATTGGAGCCTTTGCGGCGATAAGGAACTTGCTTGGAGTTTCAGGATTTGTAGTAGCGGTATGTAAGGTGGGGGCGACAGGTAAAGTTCAAAGTCTTACCTTTCAGGGTGAAAATCCAAGGTCTGGCTTAGTTGGTTGTGCCTGGCAATGGCCTTGCTTAAGGCATTGTTTTGAGAGCGAGGACTATCTCCAGGGTGAAAACCCAAGATCTTCGATCGGGCGACGAGGATGCGTGTGCAATGTTTCCTTCTTGAAGGTGTCGCTTTTGGAGCTTGCAAATCAGGTGTTGTATTGGTGGTGGTTGTGCTGCTGCTGCAAGGACTAGAACTCTGTAGCGGGACTTTTCTTTTCAGCTTCTTTTTTTTTTTGTTGTGTCCATCCGTAATGCCATTAGATATTGAGTTGTTGCAGAGGCTGGGTGTAATTGGTATCTCCGCGATATTAATATATACTCTTTTTCAACAAAAAAAGTAAATTGGGAAACGGTGTGCAAGCATAAAAAATATGGAGGGCTAGGAATCTTAAACCTCACAAAGTTTGCTTTGGCCCTTCGCCAAAGATGGCTTTGGTTCCAATGGAGTGACGACCCTAAACTTTGGAAGGACCTCCAAAATCCTTGTAATTCAAAGGATCACGACCTCTTTGCAGCGGCAACAAGCGTCGTTATCGGAAACAGGGAAAAGGCGTTGTTTTGGGAGTCATCTTGGCTACATGGTCGATGTCCGAAAGATATTGCTCCCCTTGTGTTTGGCCTCTCAAAGAAACGCAGGTGCACGGATAAAAAGCGTTGGACAACAATCTTTGGATCTCTCACATCAACACCCAAGAAGGCCTCTCGGTTGAGCATAACACCCAATTTGTAATGCCATGGTAGATGCTTCAAGATGTACAACTTCAACATGAAGCCTCGAACACGATCACTTGGAAGTTTACAAATGACTATGTGTACTCCTCATCGTCGGCCTACAAGATGCAGTTCTTGGGGCACACTTCATCTTTGATGCCCTCATTGGTTTGGAAACTCCCCCCCCCCCCCCCCCCCCCCAAGTGCAAGATCTTTGTGTGGTTAATCCTCCAAAACCGTGCGTGGACGGCCGATATGCTAGAACGAAGGGGTGCCAAAATTGTGGAAGGTGTAAGCTTTGCAACCAAGTGAATGAGTCGGCCGGTCACCTACTCTTCAAATGCCGCTACACAATTTGGATATGGAATTCCTTGAAGTTGTGGCTTGGGCTCCATGACATGATGCCAAGTGAGTGGCATCAAGCTCAATCCGTGAAGGAATGGTGGAGTGACATGATTCATAAGAGAGGGCCTCACCGGAAGGCGATGGCCACGCTTCCCATGCTTGTTTCATGGGAAGTTTGGAAAGAAAGAAATGTGAGGGTCTTCCGAAATCACTCCTTCACTGCCCTTGTGTTAGTGACAAAAATCAAGGAAGAGGCGGCGATGTGGTGTCTCGACGGTGCAAAAGCGCTTAGTAATGTAATGCGTGAGAGTGAGTATTGTGTTACTAGCCGTGGCTTCTTCGCCACCGTTTGTGAGACCTCTAAAAACTTCTTAATTAATGAAAATGGCAAGTCTTTTGCCTTGGTTCAAAAAAAATCTTTGCATTTTAATGGTTTCATTTTTATAAATAGCATGGTGTAAAGGAGAGCCGATAAATCTTACAGTATGGTGCAATTGCAGGCCAAATTTATTTAATGATGGCAACATGTTTGTCCTTTTCTCATGTACTATCTAATGCCAACTCTTAGTCCAACTTTCCCTTCTTATAGTGAATAAGAAACCAGATCAACTTTCCATCTCTGTTACTCTATACATGCTTGGATCTTTTTCCTTACAATAGAAGCTAATTAGGGCTCCTTTGATTCAAAGGAATTGCAAAAAATTTGTGGAGTAATGAATCCTATAGGAAATTTTCCTATCTTGGTCATTTGATTTGTAGGGTGGGATCCTATAAGAAAAATCCTATAGGAATCATTGTACTACTTCTCATAGGAAATCTAACATTCACTCCAAGCTCATTTTATAATTCTTTTGATGGAATCAATCAAACTTTGGTGCTTGCAAAATCCTATACGATTGGAGTGTGCATGACATTGAAATCTTACGATTTTCATATTCCTAGGATTTTCCTAATGTTTTAGTATTGGGCTGCTAAACTAGGTTCAGGAGGCGCGGCCCAGCTAGCTAATGCATTACTCAAGCTGGCTCAGGATCCATATCACACGTCGCGAGGCTCATCAGCACATGATCAATTTTTTAAAAAAAGGCACGAATCTCAAAGCTCATACCCCAAGAACTGAATGGTAGTACGTGCCCATCGAATTAGCAGAAGAATCTTCTTCGGTTGAGATGTTGCTTTCCATGGCCTCACCTCTCCATACCAAAATCCAACCCAAAATACTTTTACACATGCGCTGTACTGTCATCGTTACCTAACATCAGTCTCCAATGATTCTTAAAGCCATTAGCAGGTACCCTGCTTCCCCTACCTGAAAGCGCGGTTCATTCACTCACTCACTCACCACTCACTCACTCACTCGATACTCGAGAGTGGTACTAGCTAGCTAGCCGCACACCCACCACCAGTCACACACACACAGAGCAGAGTGTAGTGAGCTAGCGGAGCCATCAGCCATGAGCAAGGAGCACCATAAGCACGAGCACCACCTCCGGCGCTGCTGCGGCGGCTTCGCGGCGTGCCTCTTGGCGCTGGTCCTCATCGTCGCCTTCATCGTGCTCGTCGTCTACCTCGCGCTCCGCCCCACCAAGCCTTCCTTCTTCCTGCAGGACCTGCAGCTCCGCTCCGTCCACCTCGGGGACCCCTCCCTCTCCGCCACCGCGCAGGTCACGCTCGCCTCCCGCAACCCCAACGACCACGTCGGCATCTTCTACAGGCGCCTCGACGTCTTCGTCACCTACCGCGACGAGCCCGTCACGGTGCCGGTTTCCCTGCCTCCGATGTACCAGGGACACCGGGACGTCACCATCTGGTCCCCGGTGCTGTCCGGTGAGTCCGTCCCCGTGGCCGCGTACGTCGCCGACGCCATGAAGCAGGACATCGCCGCCGGGTACGTGTCGCTGCAGGTCAAGGTCGACGGCCGCGTCAAGTGGAAGGTCGGGAGCTGGGTCTCCGGCAGCTACCACCTCTTCGTCAGCTGCCCCGCCATGCTCGCTGCGGCGCCCGGCGGCATGCCGTTCGGGGGAGGACCCAACGGCACCGTCGCGGCACTGAAATTCACGCAGCCGGCGGGGTGCACCGTCGGCACGTGATAGAATGCACCGGGCATACGTACGCTGGCATTGTTCGGTTCGTGTAGTCAAACAATTTCAGTTCCTTGTAGCAAAATTTGCTTAAGTTGTTCGTTTTTGTTTATGTCTCATGTAACGGGAGAATAAAATGTTTTTATGCATGTACTTCAGTTTGGGAATTAATTGTTGC
The DNA here is from genome assembly GCA_947311845.1 of Poa pratensis. Taxonomy (NCBI): domain Eukaryota; kingdom Viridiplantae; phylum Streptophyta; class Magnoliopsida; order Poales; family Poaceae; genus Poa; species Poa pratensis. Next base: position 70,665,448 of record CAMZMU010000034.1, on the reverse strand, counting down.
TATGGGTATTAGACTATTAGTACATGAATATATGATTTTGAATGTACATGTATATTTTTTTTCTGCAAAAAGGAGTACTTTTGCATGAAGTTGTTGATTATTGGACTATCACACAACGGATAGATGGATGATAGGGGGATCTGGAGAAGGATACGAGTTGACAGGACACCAACCACTTTAACAACACACATTAGGATTACACGAAAGTTGCATTAGGCAGACAGCAGTGCGTCACGTCATGATCATTACAGCAAAAACGTAACGCACTGCAGTATAGGCCATATAGGCATATATGAAGCATTAGTAACACCCACTGCAGTCTAGTTTAACACGATTATCTACTTTCACAAATACACGACAATGCAACCATCCAGAAGAGGACATCAGTGTTAGATAATATGTCAATTGAGCATGGAGCCATAGAGCTGAAATCCACAGGAAAAAAACACATTACTTGCCAGACAAAGCACACAATGCTGCGTTGCAAACAATACAACAATGCAACTATATAACCAGTGCAAAACAATTGGACCATACTACATAGCTTGGTCCACAAATTGAACGACTCGATATATGCTGCATTGTAACCAAGCTGCAAACAACCCGCTTTGCAGAAAAATTGTGAGATGAGAGCTAAGACGCTGGTTCATTGCTTCTACAGAAGAAAACAATATAGCAGTAGGTATTACAAAAGACACGCACCACTGTCCAATTATCCACAGGCAATGAAATCCATATGTCATCTATGAATTATACTATATCCTAGTGCCCACCCTTCATCCTGCGTTATGCAGGATTCTAGCTCACCGACATTGACAAGCATTTCTGATTGCCTAGCCTCCATGCTTGGCCTTCCTAGAGAAGGCCAGATGAAAATATCACAAAGCGGCAGAACAAATCAAACCGCAGTTGGTTGCAACGCTTTAATTGTTCTCCTCTGCCATGTGTCGGTCTCCGGTTCAAAAGTGAGCTCCCAGGTGGGCCAGTAGTGAAGGTCCTGTTTCAGAGTCAGCACGCGAGGTTTTCCGTTCAAATGGACGGTTTTCACCCTAACAAACTCGCGATCTTCCAATCCCTGAAAATAAAAATCGAATAAAACGACATGTGAACCAAGCACACCAACGATACAAAATGTAGACTCCAATATACCAAAGGTATTGACAATGCATACCTTCACCACTTGTATAAAGGACTCCAGATCTGGAGTTGGTTGCCCATTAACTTCAACTATCCACTGGAGAGCATAGAGACCATATCTATGCACGGGACTTCCATGACACCATCTGCAGAAAAACTTTGCTGATCAATCCGAATTCCCAATTGGTATCTAGGATGTCCTTACAACTGCACACTTCACATCTATATGATCATAAAAGGAGTATATTCTGTCCATGCCTTGCTAATCATATCAGAAGTATAACAGATACATATCAAAAGAGTGTATACAACTAGAATTTAAAGGAAGCAATATCGAAATGATGATGCAAGTGCAACACTGGCTGGTTGTTAGTGCCTTCAAAGAAAATGCAGATAGACTTCAATTACAGGATGAGATTTGGCAAGATATGGTGATATTGGGAGAAATTACGATCCATTTTCTTATTGCAATAGTACAGATGAACTTGCTAAGCTCGCTACAAGAGGAACATGGCATCCATCCATCACTATTCTATCTTTTCTTTTCAGGATATATGTTACTACTTGGTTTACATATCTTCCTAACAGATTTACTCTTGTAGTAATGCAAACTCAAGTTTGAAATTATATCTCAAGTCAGATACAGCTAGTGACGGACGACTTGAAAACTGTGCAGTACATCAGAAGAGCTGAAAAACAGGATTCTCTTGGTGAATTAATGTGGTTCACATAAATCTGGTCGTGTACACCTCTAGTGGCTAGAGGGTTATAGTCTCAATTAAATATTGAAGTCAATACTCTTAAGTCATAAGAGTTGGTTATTACATTTGCACGTAAAAGTTTGTAAAAGAACATGCCCCTCACCTAGCAACATAAACTCCGTGTCCTTCCTCTGGCAAAAAGCCAAGTGCACGCACTGCCGAATGAGGATCCTGAATTATGGATCCACACCAATTCACCATCCGTGTGGAACCATTACCATCTCTTACATCAGTTCCAACAATAAGGTCAATTTCTTTTCCCTGCTCGAATGGTTAACCAATTGTAACAATGGCTTATATTTAAGATTCAAATTGTAATTTGTAATTGTAGAAAAAAAAGGTCTTTTTTAATAGATTGTCCTCACCTGACGGAATATTGTCATGTTAAGCACTCCATCGGAATTGATGCATTGGTCCAACTTTTGGCAAGCATTCTCGATATCAAGGAAACATGTTATTGGCTCCTTATTTATAGCAAGAATCATATCTCCCTGTTCCAGAAGATTTTCCGCTTTTGACCCAGCCAAACAACCTTTGACCCGCAAGACCTGTCTTCGCACAGGGTCCTTCTTAGCGAGAGCCTGCACAGATAAGCACATTGCACAATGAATGTCACGCTGCATATAGGCTCTGAAGCCACTTAGAAACAATATAACCACGTTTACGGTCAGGCTGAACAATTTTAGACAAAATGGAGAAAACAGTAAAGTAATTACCTGCACCCAGTTATCACTCAATCCGTAACTTCTTGCCTTCGAGAGCAAAGTTGGATAAAGTTCCACCTCCAGAAGTCTGACAAATGGCATAGGCCTCCTGATTCCATTGATAAGGCGAAATGGTCCAGGAGTACCCGAGATTATCTTTTCAAGGACTTTACTTATCGCATATATTGGTATGCCTCTAACAAATTGATGGTCCTCTGAAGTGCTACAACCATATTTGAGCTGGAGAAAACAATGGAGGAAGTGAATTACACGAGGGTTAACGACAAGGGGATTGTACTGTGTAAAGTTATTTACAAGTATTAGACATAGAGGTTATGACTCTTGTGTCAGGTATAAGATTCAAAAGAATTCATCTGATTAACATTTAGATACAATTTAGGATCTTTATTAAGTGAAAATGGCGGCTAACCTTGCGTGTAAGCCGCCGTTTTGTTCTTTTCTTTTTTCGTTTCAATAAATGCTCCTGGGAACATGGGAGCATCAATACTTAAAGAAGCAGACAAAGGTGGACAACTCCCAACACTAACTAACCTGGGTGGAAAAGCTTGCCCATAATGCTTGAACTCTTCCTTGCTCATCCGTCAATATACCCGAAAATGAGCTACCAAAATCTATAATAAACATTTATCAGTAATAAATCCGAAAAATTAAGACATAAAATTAAAGCTGGTTGAAACGTGCATAGAAAGTACCAGTATCCAGTTCAATGACCTCCATATTTATTGCACGATATCGTGGGCAGTCAGCTGAGCCAATATTAACAGCTGTGCAAGGATTAGTTACGGTTGATTTCCTTGACGTAGCCTGTAAGCTTCTACTAAGCCCAACTAGGTAGACAGAATCTCCCCGGCGCAAGGCAGGTTCTACATATATCCAAATGGCAAACAAATCAGTAAAATTAACGCTCATGCAATTTACTTTCTTTCATTGACCAAGTAATTTAGTTTTAGGAAATACATGGAAACAACTCTAAAAGAAAACAAACCAGGAAGAAGCTTAGCAGCCTGAATAACAGATGCTCCAGCTCCCAGTGCAGAAGGGTCATAGGCAACCAACGCAAAATTGTGAACAGGATGCAGAAAAACAACCTGAAAACCAAAATCATGAAGCCGCTATTTAATCAAAATTCGGTATGCCATACATTTACAATCAACAAAATGGGTGGCAAGTTCATACTTCTGCAGGTATTTCAATAGGATATGCAGCAAAAGAAAGCATTATATCTGAGATAGATACAGCAACTGTATTCCTATCGACGGCAACCAGACCAAGACAGTCAGAATGATATATTATCACACCGGTTCCAAAGAAATGTTGGGAATGCACTCCGTCCAGCATGCAGATTGGTGGCACATGCACCTATAAAATAGTAGAGATACGGGTAAGTAAGGTTTGAATAAGCACTGAACAGCTGAAACCAACAACTAAAGGTTATTTGTACTACAATAAGCATACAAAGAGTTCATTCGCCAGTCAAAAAGTGAAACAATATCTGAGTACGTAAATCTGTAAATGAATCTCTATCTTTACTATCTAAAAAGAATGTAGTGTTCCGTTTCCTGCCAGGATGTGTTTTGCTCCACCTTTCGTCGATCCTCTCCCACACCCCTCCTCCCACATTAATTGCGTACCTTTTTCCCACCAATGATCAACCATCACCATAATTACATTACTTCAATCAATCACCATATTTACTTTTTTTCCACTGACTCACTATAATTTACATTATTTTTTCCACACATCTAATAAAGAACTCAGCCCATGGAAAACGCAAGCATATTATACTAAAAAAAGTTGACTCGACTGTCAGCAGAGAACAGAAACAGGATTCGTCATACATGCATAGGTGTCATTGGTTCACTCTTCACTGTCATTATATTCAGGTTATTTGCTGAATTTCTAAAGATGATGTCACTTGTTCTCAATATTGACACCACTGGGTAACAGAGTAGGGGGGTGGGTATCGATTTATAAAGGCATGAAGCCACGAGCAACATTCAGACATGATATATAAACCACTGATGTAAACCACAGTTTTCTCATGAAAATTATCATCATTGAAGTTCACAAGTCATGGAAATAATCATAATCTTGATAAGATAAGATGTTCCATACTTAACATGTGCAAAAAAAAGAACTTCCAAAACCAAAAAGGGTCTGTTAGTTCCAGAATTATTTGAGCCACACAGTCAAACATGACGAAAAGTTTATGACTGTGAATTGAAACATTAGTCCCTTATTTAATGACACCCTAGCACTTAATGCAAACAAAGAATATATGCAAGTCCCTTCTAAATCAGATTATAGATTTTGACATATTACTCACCTCAAACATTACAAGAGCTGGTTCAATTACTTGTTCTGCCAATGACGCATTACTCGATATTGTCCTAGCAAGGTCAGAGCTTTCCATGCTGGAAGAATGCCTCAAAGCGCCACCTTTTATGTCATCTAGATCTCCACAAAATGAAATAGCTCCCTCAGAAGCTATTTCCTCCTCTACCCGGCGCCTTTTTTTCTCAACAAGGGTATCTTCACCAGAGTGGGATCCATCTACAACAACCTCCTCATCTGTTTGCATTTTGATGCATCCATCTGCTGTATTTTCAGACTCATGCTGGCATTTGAGGTCCACAGGACTGGATTCCGCCAAAGGTGAAACAGAATTTGAGTTTGCTTCCATATGACCAGCATGATGAGCTGAAACTACAAATGGGGAATCGAGCGGTATAGCTAATTTTGACCTCCACAGACCAGTTGCGTCATTTCGAGTATATAACTGAGGAGGTGCATACCATCCGTGCTGATCAACTGTCACCAGTACAGACTGAACACAGAAACAAGGCAACCAGTTAAGTTGCATTTTATGAAAACTCAATATTTAGTAAGGAAGAATTACCATGATAAAGTTGCCAAGTAAGTGTTCCTACCTTGTTCCGATAACGGTCGGTATATTTTACATACTCGAGAGGCACTCGTGCTCCCCTAGACAACTTCGAAATAACTGCAATAAGGTCATCTAAATTTTCAATATCGTCCCCTGCAAACTTTTTGATAATTGAATGGCGCGGAACCGATGCCCGAGAGAGCATGTACCTGCATTGCATGATGTTGAGTAAGTCAGCAAAAAGGAGGATTACTTTGATACTGATCATACATATTTAGACGAAACTTGAACAAAATACAATTGGACTGGTATAATCTTCAAGTTGACATTTGTGGAGCCTAGAGGAACAAATGAACACATATGGCAGCTAAAAAGCGTTGGGAATATTTTTCTCTGTAGTTTAGTTGGCAATATGGCACCTGATTGAAATTCAAATGCAAGGCAATACAACTAGCCTATTCTAAAGGGATTGGATTTGTTGCGTGATAAAAATTGATAAAGGACGGCGTAGAATCACAACTATACATCGATGTTCTTTTAGGAAATGTAACATAAACCATTATGGTTAGTTGTCTTACCCTGCCTCAGCAACATACACAAGACCACATTTGAACCGGAAGTTTCTAGCCTGAAACGTGATATAAACAAGATTAATACCATCATAAAGATTAATAATGTAAATTAATACACTTATGTTGTTTAATATAAGTTTGAATAGGAGCAAACACATAATGCTATCATCAGTCTAATTTTAATTACTTAGCACATGTGACCATATTGTTGGGATTATGTATTTCTAGCATACAAGTTAAACATGTCTCCGTTCAACATTTGACTGAAGTTACCTACAAAAGATTTGACTGAACTGTACTAATTGTGATTTACAGATGTCAAGTAATTGGGTAGAAAGCTCTTATTTTACGACCAAAGTGCAACCAGTTAGTAAATTACACATATCAGCAAATAGAAACGCTGGATAATATTTTGCGCCTCTATAGGCCCAGCCCAGCTACACTCTACCACAGAACTCCAAACTTGCAACCTAGACGACCAACTCAGATCTGTTCCGAGTCTGACCCGAGCTTGTATGATGTATGAAGCTCAAGCTGACCCTATCTTGGCTCACTCAAGCTCAGCATGTAGACAGACCTAGAATAGACATTTCACCTATTCCCATAAATGTTTATTTGCAATAAAATGTTCTTGGATGCAGCATACTGCAAAACCAATACCTCATTCTTTGAAAGAGCAGGGAGAGCATCAACTCAGAAACATACAAGGGTACTTACCTGCTGATACGAAAGTGGATGGATGACAGCACCACTCACTTCCAAGAAATGATTTGGAGTTATAGAGTGCAGATCCTCAACCTGAAGAGTCAAAATGGCTTAATGTGGCATGCTGATTTTATTTTAGAAAGATAGTCACAGAGCCTCTGTTGCGTGATAGGAGTACAAGAGTAATCTACTGAAAAGATTAAATAATATGTGGAAATTACAAACTACCTCCAGCTTTAGTGTTAAAGCTGCTCCACCTCTTTCGATCTGCAAATCTATCTCCTTGCCGACGCTGTCATCAAGTAAAGTCTCCATTGCAAGAAACTGTGTTACAACCTGCAAGTGGATTAGTAAAATGCTCAGCGAGAACATGCTTGAGTAAGAAAGCTATCAGGTTTGAGGAATCGAATTGACAAAAAATAGGCTGTGAAACAAAATATAGTCAATAATAAGCAATTGAGGTTTATAGTCAAGAGGTTTTGCCAGGCTTCAAAGTACCATAAAACTAACTTTCAGAGAGCCAACAAACTGAAAATAATGATGGCCTGTGGGAAATATACCATTAGAAAATGCATAGGGCATGCAGAAAATGTACCATAGAAAATGCATATCTTTAGAAAGACATTCTGATTGGTACACAGGGGGCACATAGGCTGAAAAGACATGCTAAACATACATTGAAATATTAAATATTTATAGCTTTCAGAAGCAGAGTATTTGGCATTTGGTAACTAGAAAGCTACTATCCATTTAAAAAGGAGCAAAAATGAGCGATTAATATCAGGTGCATGAACTTATAGATTTGCAAAGGGCATCACTAAATATCAATTAGAAAGTAAGAGACCTTATTAATTATAATAGTGGTAATGATAAGATCTAGTGGTACAATCAACGATGTTACATGATAAATGATATCAGGACAGGGAAAAGGCAAAGGAGAAATGTGATTTTCCTTGAGAATGGGTACTACAGGGAAATTGGGAAAATGATTTAAAATGTTTTGGAATAAAGATACATCCTTGATCTTCTTTTCCTGGAATCAACGTATTACCACCAGTCCACCATGTGACAAATATTATCTTCAGTTTTTAGTACTAGGTAAAGAGGTATACAGAAGTACAGAGCAAAGAGGTATACAGAAGTACAGAGCAGTGGTTACAACTAATTTGCTAATTTGAGTTACCAGGCTGTAGAGTAGAATATCGAATATAGCAACTGATTTCAAAGCAATGCTTACCTCCCCATTTATGCGAACTAGCACATCGCCAGGTTCCAAATGTTTATGTGCAGGCCCTTCCGGCACCTGCAAGGACAGAGCTCTCAAGTTTCAGCAACACATGGAACGCATGATTCAAGAAGCAGCCGGCTAAGTAACAACACAAAAGGCAACTAATAAGCATAAATTACCACAGAATCGACAACCAGCATTCCAGTCTCGCCAGTTGGAGAAACAAGTCGTACCATCTGTACAAATAAAAATGACAAATTTGGATTCTTAATCAATAATGACAGAACATGGAGGTTAACATTTTAAAATGTATTCCGGTGATGGTGGAGAGGACAGTGTAGATATTTTCCATATAAGCAACAGTTGGAACTTAGAAGTACAACAACTAATAATCACATTAGCAGTAACCAGTCATAATTATTAGCAAGTACAGATAAACTTATGATCATACAATATATACAAATTAAACTTGACTCCATAAAAGAATTCTGATCATGTAACATTGCAAAGCAAGTGGCAGGCGAGTAATACCTAGTCAATTAGAAAACCACCAACAAAATAAGAATGTACCTGCTCTGTTTCGTTCCTGAGTCCAAGACGTCGAGTTTCTTCGAATCCTTTGTGTTGAAAGGTCACCTTCAAAACGACGAGAAATGAATAGAGATAATATGAGGTCTAGAATCTAGGTCAGAGTAAATCGCCAGATAATCAATGATAAAGAAAATTTACAACTAATGACACAAGACTAATACCATTCATGATCTAGATACTATTTTCTTGGACAGGTTGTGCAAACTGCCATGGTTTAAAGCAGCATTTTTAATAGTGAGGCACCGCATCATCGTATAATTACCACGGCCAACGGGTACCAGCAGCTACACGCTGGCTCATCCAGTGCTTTGTACAGTTGCGGCATCCCTGACCAGTACATACACTACAGCATACACTGCGTCGCAGCACTTCAGTGCAATAACATTACAAGATCACATGAAGTCCATCTGTTGTATATTATAGAAACTTAAAGGGCACGTTTGGTTTTAAGCCACACCTTGCTAGACTACTGTGCTAAGGTGGGGTGTGTCATGCTTGGTATGGTGAGCAAATCATCCACACCAGTGTAGGAAGTTCTGCAAAATTAATGTTGCATGACATGTGGGATGTGAGGTAAGAAATTATGAGCATGCTACAAGTGTGGCAACAAACCAAAAAAGGACAAACCCAGTGCTAGAAGCTCCCACACCAGCTGGGGTCTGGGAAGGATTACACGAGTCAAGCCTTACCCCTGCAAAGTGCAATGCAGAGAGGCTGAGTCGAACCCAGGACCTCTTGGCACAAGAGGGGAGTACTTCACCACTGCGCCAGGCCTGTCCTTCTGTGGCAACAAACCAAACAATATGATAAAATGGCCAAGCCTGCCTAAGTGAGTTGTGGCTTCCAAACCAACGTGTCATTATAATTTAAATCCTTACCCCCACGACACTCAATAGAAGTAAAATAGCAAGTTGCCATAATACAACTCAAGCTTTTTTTTTACTTTGAATGTTCAACTCTATATCAATAACCGAGCATGTCATACCCGCCATATTGCCGCTATCGTCAGTACTATGCTTTCGCCACACACTAGTTAAATTTTCAGTTCTAAGTGTAATAACAACAGAAAACACTGTCACCAATTTGTATATTAAATACAAATAAAACAGGTAAGATGCAACAGTATTGCCTAAGCTCGCATTTATTGCATACTCAACGAGGCAAATTTGAATAGGAAGAGTTGAAAACAACAGAAACTCAGAAAGCACGGCGTCATTTCCATGTGCCATGCGCCTATTATTCGGAGCTAAGTGACACCGCACTACATGCATGCTAGACTTTTGTGGATCTATTTTACACTCATGTTCCGTAACATATACATAGCTCTCCATTTAAACAAGAACATGATCTAACTAAACCATGGGATCAGCAGATAACATGCACACCTGAAGAGTACCACGAGGAATATAAACAGATTCTGACTTGATACCGAATGCATCCCAACAATCACGTATCAAATTGAGTGCCCTAACAACCTGGAAAAGTTTGCATAATTAGTGTTAACAAAAATAAGAGTACAATGAACAAACAATCAATCTTAAAGAGTGATGATGTTCATGTTTCTATTAGTTTAGACAATGTCAAACTTGTATATGTTCTTTCTGCTTGTGTTCCTTTTCGCTGAAGAAAAGTGCATAGGTCACATGACACAACATATAGTAAGACATTATCAAGGAGAATACTGCATTATTAAGTTTTTGCCTGAAACGAAATTATCTGTAAGCTGACTAATCTAGTGTGAGTATTAGTCCAATCACATATGAGTAAATTTTCAATGCCTAATATTCTTTCAACTGGGAGTATCCTTTTCTTATGACTAGTATGTTATCCGATACTTCAGGCGCATCTCATATAGTATGAGAAGGTAGCAATGTTACGTACACGTTCTAATGGAAGAAAAAAGGCAGAAGCACTGGAAGATTTGCTTCCAGCATTCAGGGCAACAGCTCTTCCTTGGCAATCAACAACCGGGGAACCACTTGAGCCACCTTTAGTACCAGATGCAGCCTAAAGAAAGAAACGTTATATGAGCGATGGCAACAGGACAATTCATAAATTATAAGGCATCAACACAATAAAAGATAAAACACATCATCGGCAAATCACTAAACATCTAATCCGAGCGAACAATATACGTATGTAATATTGAGTAGCTGAAGAGATGCACCTGCATATAGAATGTGTTGAAATCGTTGTATCCATCCCTATCAAATAATTACCAAAATAAAGGTTAGAACATATATGCAGCAATACAGTGTAATAAACTCAAATTACTACCTACTAGCTAGTGGTTCCTAGCTGCTCCATTTGGATGGAGGAGCGTAAAGAGAATATCACGAGCCTATATCATAAAAAGGACTTGGTCATGCAAAAAAGAATGACATACTTCTTGTAGTAAGGCGCTTCTCTATCAAGTCGAGCAAGTGTTCCCGCCAAAATTGAAACCTAAATACAGTGAAGATGGATCAGAAAGTTTTACAGTATGTGACACAGTTTAAACAACTTCAAGAGTTAATCGGTTATTAATCTCACATATATCCTGGAGAGGATGAACCTCCGTATCTAGACCTAAATATGCATATACTCCCTCCTTCCCAAAATATAAGGCGCGCTTGACTTTTAACAGTCTTCAATGCACGACTTTGACCACTAATATATACCAAAGTATATGGACTGAACACAAATAAATGGTTATTGTTTAATTAAATATCTTTATTTCATATGCTTTTATACTAATTTTGTAAACATATTATAAGTACTAAAGACTGTGAAAAGTCGAGCGCACCTTATATTTTTGGAAAGAGGGAGTATAAATCATAACGTACCACTTTCTAACGTTACCACATCAAGCCCGGCATGTCACATGGGCACATGCCAAAATCTCATTTCAGAATCAATTATACTAATTAGGATTCCATTTCAACGCCGACATAAACATCTTTTTCTAGCTAATCATGCCAAATAGCACACGTCTACTTTCCGTTTGTTAACTAGCTGAATAGGTGCAGTAAGGTGTGGAGGCTAACAATATCTATGTGTTAGCATTGCACTGACTTCACACACACTACTGTTCATAGTAGCAACCGAGCGAGAGAGAAAAAACAATCTTCTAGTGAAAACCTTTTCGCCGCTGTCATTGCCGACAACCCGAATTTCTAGGCCAACAGATGCCGCTTCAGGGTCTAGAGGAATCTCATCATACTTAAGGAACTTTATGGCACCTGGATCATATCGAAAAAAACCAAAATCATGTACCTGTTTTGAGAAAACAAAAGGGGAAGCTTGGATTAACAACACGCCATTGGCATATATTATGGTAAAGCGGAATAAAACAGAACAGAACGGAATCGAACAGAGCAAGCACTAACAGGATCTCTGTATAGCGGGTACACGGGGATCTCCTCCCTGTTGACGAACATCGCCTCCGCCACCACAGGCCCTACCGACCACAGCAACACACGAGTCATGAATATATACGCCGACGAGGAGAAGACGTGGATCGGCGGATAGGGGTCCTTACCGGGCTTGACGACGTGGCGGTTGGTGAGGATGATGCCGCGGGCCTTGTCGACGACGAAGCCGGTGGCGTAGCTTGCGCCGGCAACCTCGGTGTCGAAGGCGCGCGGCGCGGTGGTGCGGAGGACGGCGACGGCGGGCACGACGCGCGAGAGCGCGCGGCGCCAGTCCTCCGCCGTGACGCCGGACTCGATCTCCATCGCCAGCTCACCCGCGACCTCCTCCTTCACCGGGCTCTCCATCGCCGCCGGCGATCTGGCCCTCCTCCGCTGCCGCTAGGGTTTAGAGAGAGGAGCGTTTGGTTCGGTTTTGGCAGGAGAATGATTTTGTATCGTGGTGATGAATCAATCACGCGGACGATGTGAATGTGGTGGATGAGATCACCGGGGAGTTGGAGCTGGTGAATGAGGATTTGGACTGGCACGAGATTTTAGCACCTGACCTGAGTCACGCCGCAGCTGTCGTTTAACGAAACTGATACTGCCTTTTTATCACGCTGACTCCCTGCCTCACTGGATCTGGATTAGGCCTGGTTTTGTTAGGCCTTGTTTGGTGCTGTAATAATCCCCTCAAAACCTCTCAAAACCTCTTCTATCCTAATCCCGTACAACCCCCTTGCTTTTTTTATGCCATTTGGTATGCAGGGTTTGGTATACAGATTAATCTTAGCATTTTCAAGCAGCATGTAAAGCAAATCAACAGAGATTCTAAAAAGATTCAAGTTTTTATAGCGGCACTGGAGCAACATGGTTTCAGAATCAACATTCGACAGTTCCCAACATCCAGATTCTTTCCACATAATTTTTACAGCAGCATTTGAAGCATGTTCATGGCAATCACATGTTCAACTACCTGAACTCCTTTTGTGGCACCAAGCAAGCACCGGATGTAGAACTAGCTGAACTCCTTTTGTGACAGCATACAACATGGCAATTGCAGCAAATGGAGCCTCTGCGTGGCACCAAAACGTTCAAATCACAATTACTACAATTTTTACATCAGCAGCACATGAAAATCACCGTTCCGAAATTAACATGCAACAATTCCCAGCAGGAAAAAGATAATTTAGATGTTAACATCATCGCCTTGGAAGCAGCCTTGACCTTAGCAGCCTCCTCTAAAAAAGACAACAGAGGTTGATTGTCAGGGGAACATATGATGCACATGAACATAAGAAACTTATTATTTGCCTCCTCTTACTACTTGTGCTAGTGACACAAAAAAGTACCAGGAAACAGGAATGTACATGAACATAAGAAAGTAGCAGGAAACACTATGTAGCGTCAAAATAAGCAGTGTAGATTATCAGTGATATAGGCAGCATAAGAAAGTACCAGGAAACTCTAATCCCACAGATAAAACTCTCCCTACTCGTGGTTTGCCTTGACAAGAGAACAATAACAATCATTGGTGCAACTTAATAATTACCACAAAGCAAACCAATTTTGTTGATTCACAATATTTTCAGAGATAAAAAAGTATGGTTTAATTGACAAAGTCTGAAGAGGTAGAGCTAGTATGACCAATTTTGTTGATTGGAAAGTTAGAGTAAATATACCTCATGGCAAATCTGCAATTTTGTTGTTGGTTTGAGAAATCTGCTTGCTAGGACAGGGACGATGTCAAAGAAAGCCTTGATGTACTCATAGAAACTCCACCCACTATGCTGGAATTCTAATTGCAAATCTTCGAAGGACGCATTGTGTGACAACATGTACAAGAAAAATGCAAGCTTCTCCTCGACCTTAATTCTTGTATCAACTATCAGCCTCTCTCTTCTAAGGTAAGATGCCAAAGACCTAAAGATGTGTGGCTCCATCCTATAAGTTGTTCGGCAATTCTTAACATGCCCGTAAGAATGCCATCAACACGATTTTTGCCATATAGAAAGGAGTTGTGTCGTTGCTTCTTCTCAGTTTGTACTCTACTACCAAGTTGGTGCAATAGTGGCAAAATGATGAGTATCATCTCATCATCATCTTCTTCTCTTCTCTTCCTAACTCGATCGAGCCTCCGTGAATTCATTGCAATACTAAGACTAGAGAAATTAAGAGGCAATAAGATTACAACAGCTAACAAGACACAATAACTATAATAAGAGAACTAGTAGTACAGAGAAGGAAGGCAAGCATACCGAAAATAGGAGTGCAAACTGGATCCCACGAAGGCGGGGGTTCGTCCACACCAACCAGAACCGGAGCAGCGGGTACCTATAATAAGAATTCATGACACTCAATCAGACCAGATTGCACAAAAACGTAGATGCTATAACAATAGCAGTAACCAAGAAGATACACAATTACAAGCAGGCCACGAATCTAGATCACACAGCTCATGGAGACTTGCAAGCAATTTGCATCAAGTAGTGTGTATACTACTGCTCTACTAGCATAAGAAACTGGACTGATTAAATAAAAAAAAACATCAACTAGCACCCTTTTTCCCCAGCAAAGTTGCTGCTAGTTCTGAACAGCAGCACTACAGCAACAATATCACATCGAGGGCAGGGGGTCCCGTGTACTCTACCAGCAGCCACTAACCAAAGCTACGTGCCTACTTCAATCGGAGTCAGAGGTGGCGCGAGAGAGAAAGAGGGTCGTCGGCGGGAACGGAGCCGGCCGGCGTCAGCGGAGCTAGGAGCCAAGATTTGGAATTCTAGAGAGGGGAAAGAAGGGGAGGGAGACGTACCGGGGAAAAAGCCAGGGCCTGATGACGGGGAGGTGGCTGCGGCGGCGCCCGGCGACGGGAGGAGGCGGCGGCGCTCGCTCGCTCTCCTTTCCGTCGCTTCTCCCCGGTCGTTCCACGCGAGAGCCCTAGAGGCGTAATACACGCGTGGGTTGGCGTGGGTCAGAGCGGGTTGACCGGGCTGGCCCAACCCCAACCCGGCCTACCAAACGACCCGCGGGGGAATTTTGGGGGTTTTAATCCACTAGAGGAAATGCCCTCCAATTCCCGGCCCACCCCGGCCTACCAAACGAGGCCTTAAGCGGGTTGTTGGCCTGCGAGAGATGAGCTGGATGATTAAGGCTGGATCATGTGTCTTTTATGGGCTTGTAGAGTCTAGCCATTCTAGGCGTGGGCTTAACATCCAAAAATTCTAGCTCTACAAGTTTGAAAAAAATTGTCGGTTTCGAAGATGGTGCCTTTGAGGGTGAAATGGAGGCAGGTCTAAAGTGCCCCTCCCCCAATATGTTCGTCTTCGAGGTTCGACGAGATCGAATCTTCCCATCCCTTCCCAAGAGGCGACTGAGGGTGCCGACCACTTTGCCCCCTCCCTTCGCGGCAAAGCCGTGGGTCCCTACCTCCTTCATCCGCCATTCCAGCAACGGCGGGGGTGGGGACCTCGGCACTTTGCCTTTGGTGAGTAGTTTGGGTTGGCCTAAATTTTTCTAGGGGGCGTCCCTTAGGTGGTGGGGACGGTGTCGCGTCGGTATAAGGTGTCCCTAGTTCTTCCCTATCTTGGCGGTGCTCTAATCGGCATCATCGTGGAGCAAGTACATTGGTTCTCTCGTCATTTTTCAGACCTTGCGGGATTAGTTTCTTGGTGTGTCGCTGGCATATGTCGTTATTCGCGGTAGCGCTGGCGGTTAGGGTGAGACGAATGCTCTAGAGCGAGGATATTGGTCTGGAGGTGATGGATCTGTCGTTCTTCTCCAATTTCATTGATGGGATGAGGCGGATCTGAGCCCAAGGTTGCACGGGATCCACCAGTCGAAGTGCCACAATAACATGTGCTTCGCTGCCTGCAGCGGGCCTAGCATTGACTCATAAAACCTTGTTGGCGACGATGCTTCTTAGGATCTGGCAATTGTTGAGGATCGACTTCTCTTCCGGCATGCACAATGGCGGCGCGGGAGTTGGGCGGCGGGCGCTGGCTTTCAGTGTGTGTAGAAAACTTTAGGGATCGTTCTTTATTTTCTATATTTTAGGGTTAAATTTAGAAAGTTTTCACGACAACTGATTTTTCACGATCTGTCTTTTAGTTTTCACGTATGTTCGTTCATCTAACTTTGTTTGTATTTAATTAAACGTGTGGTTGCTCTCAAGAAAAAAGGTACGAGTGTAAACGGATCAGACCATATCATAACAGATTTGGTAACTCGATAAGTACTAATTGTGCGAGAATGACCTTGTCTTGTGACTCAAAAATTGGATAATCTGATTCGAAACATTTTGTATTGTTATTATTAGTTTTTTAGATAATCCATATATGCATGCTATTTTCTATATCATATATTATACCGTATCCTGGCGCCACTTTGGAAATCAGATATACTTATCTACCGGATTCTTTAATATCGGACGTGGATATCCTTATCCATTGAATTCAATATAGAAATTATTATATCCGTTTTGTGAGTCGATGATCGAGGGCTCTTCGATAGTCTGGAGAATTTCGCATAGAGATATTCTAAAACAAGGGGTAACCGGGAAAAAAAACAAATGTGCAAACCTTAAAACTGCATTTTCGCTCGAAGATGAGTCATCATGCAACTATTCTTTCACTTCATTGTTGCTACGCAAATCTGGCATGTTCTCAATGCGTTCTTTAACTTGCATTTAGGAGATAACTATGAATCTATTGCTATACTCTAGGTAGCTAACAAAAAAAAACATGCTATGATAAACTTAGTTTGTGTAGTTGTGTTGTAGAGCTTATGGGAAGTTAGATATAACATGATTTTTAATGGTCAATCCAGGATTGACATCAAACATGTGTGGAGGCTTATACTGAATTGAAGAAGTGGAATCTGATCTTCAAGGATCAGATGATCGAAGGGTAACAAAAATTATGTCCCCTCGTCATCAAGTTGTTCCTAACATCACCGCTGCTGGAGAATGGATGGGCATCCGTGAAGCTGCTGCACTAGCCATGAATCATCTTAAGCTTATTTCCCAACCACTGCCAACTTCACTACATCCAGAGGGTCTTCCATGTTCACCGGTATTGAAGAATATGGGGGGGACAAGGGACCTGGGCTACTACAACTTTTACCTTGGCATGCATCCTACTTCAGCTCCACCAGTCTAGGTTTAGCTTCTTGTTGCTTTTGATACGGTGTCTGGTGTAGCATGACGACTTTGTAAAATGATGGATGTAATGCTTTTGGCAACAAAATCTCTAAACTCACGTATGTGTTATGTCTCAGACCCGTGGGAAGGTTGTTTCGTTTATTAATCAATGGAACTAACGGCGATGCCCCGATCAATTTGGAAAAAATTGTACATGAAATTGTTGTAGTAATAGATAGACTAGAAGAGATGGATAGTAGTAATAAAGATGACAAAAACTGTAAAACTTGGAACATCTTTTTCAAATGGCTGCCTATACTTTGTAAATCTTTTCAAACATGACAATATATTTCCATAGCACTCGATCACTTTATTCCACTTGGTATATCATCTAGGTGTTGTGTGTTGATTAAGTTGATTACAAATCCATCTACTCAACCTTGTCTCATTCCTTATTTCTTTGTTGTGATGATATCTTGGAGGTAAACATGAATGCTCACTTGATTTTCTTCTTCAAACACATATATGTTATATGCTCAACTCTCACATGATCATTTTTTAGATAAGCCTTGAATAACACCCTGGGCATCATATAATCTTCTTCTTGACCATATGTAATATACCTATACAAATCAATGATCTTAATGTCAAAAACTCAATACATATCATTGTTTTCATGACATCCAACCGTGAATCCAATACATGGTTTTCAAGTGTTGCCTATGAAAAGGTGAATTCTCCTTTTAGTTGTAGTGAAGGAATTTTCCATGAGATATGAAATAATGCTATATTTTGAAATTAGCACTACAAGATTCCTATGGGTTATGATCTCAAGAATCAAACAATTTATGCGGGATTTTTCATAGTATCTCAATTCTACACAAATTTTCAAAATTTCATGAATCAAAAGAGTTATGGACATGGATAGCCATAGGATATGGAAAGTGACAGTTAGAGTGGATTTTCCTAAGATTTAGAAGTTCTGTGCACCGAAAGCTATCTTTAGTATTATTTAATTCTTTTATTTTTGGCATGTATTTAGATCTTTAGACCAGCTGTCCATGGGATCATATGGTTATTTTCGATAGTGCCAGATATTACATGCATGGCAAAATTGGAGCGAAATTAAACTTGGTTACATCACTATGGTCCTTGATTAAAAAATATCGATAGCTACTAATGTATGTACCCGAAATACAATTTTTATACCCCAAATACAATTTTGTAATTTATGTACTTAATATTGCAGACCACAATATTTTTACTATATAATTGGCCAAACATTATAACGTTAACTTTAACTAAAATTAAAATGCACTATATTTTGGCAACGAGGGGGTAATAAACATGACCAGAAATGGTAAAACTTAATATGTCTTTTAAAGGGGTGATACTAATAAAGATAGCCAAAAAATGACATACCTTGTATGTTTTCACTAGGAGTTGAGATAAGAGGAGTAAAACATACAGCTGGAAGTACCATCCCACCAATCGAGCTTAATTTTATTCGATATATCCAAAAAAAAATGGAGCCTTACACATAGTAGCTATAAAATGTATGGATTGTGATAGAAATGGTAAAACTCAAGCTCAATCTAACTCGCTTAATCTGAACTCAAATACAACCTTACACGGACTCAAGAGTCCAAGAGTGGCCAATGGGGGGCTCATTTGATTCATAGGATAAGAAGAATGTAGGAATGGGAAACACATATGATTTGGATGTCCAGTCTATTTGTATCCTATGAAATGGTAAATTCTCTTTTTTATTATTGTGAAGGAAATTTCTATGAGATCTAAAATAACGCTATTATTTAAAATTTACAACACAAGATTCCTATCGGATATGATCCCATGCATCAAATAGTTTCTACGAGAAATTTTCCATAGGATCTCAACTCTACACAAATCTGGTGTATATCTCATGAATCAAAAGAGACAGGGTTGGAAAACACAGGAATATGAAATACACAGAAATTTCAGAGGTTTGCAAGTGCAAAACAGAGGATTGTAAACAAGGAAAGCTGCAGGAATTGTCGTTTTGATAAAACATAGGAAAAACACATTAAAAGTGTCTCGATCCTATGCACATGAGTCTAAAAAAATGTTGAAGTGGATGTTCAAATTCATATGGAATTGAGGCATAGGAATCCAATCCATAGGATTTTGATAGCTCCAACATTTGAACCAAAGGCAATCCATATGAAAATTTTGGTGGATCGACAGAGTTTCCTATCTTTGGCGGCTGCTAAATTCCAAAACTCCCGTGAACCAATCATGGTATGCACTATCCATGGAAATCCATTCTCGCAAGGCACCGTGATGTACCACCGGAGCGGCAGCCGTTGCAATTGGCAGACACACCCAGCGCGCAAAGCAGATCCAACGCGCATGACCGCGTGGGCACATGCAGCACTCTATCCATCACGCGCTATCATTTCAGCCTGTTCCTCCCATATCTACCCATTCTGATTCAGGCCATCTCCCCTGTCCCAATGGAAATTTGGAAATTTATCCATAGTGCCTGCCCAATAATATGCCAAACTCCCCATTTTTTCTCATCTGACGTCTAACTCAGTTTTGTTCTTTCAGTTTCAGTCAATCGTCCCTGGTTTCCTGATATGGTAGAACCAATTTGCTGCCAAAAATCTAAAACTGACAACAGAAAGGCAAAGATGCATCACTTTCACAACTTTTATGAGACCCCAGAAGGAGATGAAAGAATCTAGTAAAAGCCAGCATCATCATCAGTCTACACAGATCTATAACCGGATGTGGGGGGCAAAGCAGAAAAGGGCAAAGAGAAGAAAAGGCAGAGATCCCCACTAGTGAAGTGAAGGGCATTGCCAAAGAAAAACCAAAACTTTTTACACCAGCTGAGCTGCCTCTAGCAGACTCTCTTCCACCTGTGCTCAACCTCAATTGCTTATCGGCCTGATGAAGAGCTACATTTCGTATTTCGACATGATCCAGCAAGGCATCCTAAATAAACATCGGTGTATATGTACCGGTGGCCGCCGCCTTCAGTCGTCATGTATGAACCGATCCAATGGCTTCCTTCTCAAAGTGCCTGATCTCCCCTGCCAAGCGCTTCATGTTATCGTCGTAAACGTAAGGGACACCATCAAACTTGATCTTGCTACCACTGACGGGTCTTCGCACGAACTCCTGGCAAGGCTCTCCCACCACGTTGATGGAGTTGTGGTAGTGGTAGTATCTGATCAGGCTCTCCGTCTTGTGCGTCGACCTCCCGTGGACGTTCTGCGACATGTGCACGCCCGCGGCATAGGCGTTCCGGGCCTGGATCGCGTATTTGCGGTCTCTCCGGACTCCGGTGACCGCGTTGCGGAAGACAAACTTCTCGAATCCCCACTCGCTGCATATCAATGGCAAATGCGCGTTAGTTCAGAACTTGAGTAGCATGAAATGTTCAAAGCTAATTGTTCTCATTGCAGGTAATGGACGAAACTATCTTCAAATTTTGACATCATCAATAAAACAATTCTCTTTCCAGAAGGATACTTATAATGTTTTCAGTAAGGCACATACGAATTTCAAATGTTTGTTGTCACAACTAGCTGTTCTTGAAATATTTCACTGGTAATAGCATTTTCAGACTCCAAATTCAGGGGAAAATACAGTTACCTCAGGTTCCTTCGTACACATAGAAGTATTTTAGTCTCAACAACTGTAACACACATAAACCAAACACACCATTTCTTACACTTTCGCAGTGCCTTTAAAAGAAGGTTAACCCAGGGGTTCAAATGGACTTGTATTAGAGTTATACGTTGGTGAGCCTCACCTCCAACAATGTGGCACTACTCTCCAAACACTGGCCCTTACGACCCTATATGGGGAAACAGGCAAACAGCTGGGCTAAATTTATCTTCATTTTGAGATGGGTATGAAAAGAATGACCTTTAATTGTTGAACCAAATCACGATTTACTAAGGTTTTTGGTTCAATGCTGAAAGCTCGAGAGCAAAATATATAAAAGCAGTGACCTTTGTTTGTGAGACCAAATGATGCTCTGCTAAGATCTTTGGCTCAATGGTGAAAGCTGGTCAACAAAATATATTAAAGCACTGAACTTTGTTTGTGAAACCTAATGTTGCTTTAATAAGAAGATTTATTGTTCAATGGGGAAAGCTGAAAACAAAAAGGAAAACGGGTCAACTACCATGTTACCTTGAGGACTCATTGACTCAATTTGACAAGGAAGACTAACCAAATCTTACAATTGTAACTACACATACGCACCAAACCCACAATTTCTTACACTTCCGCACTGGCTCCAAGTAAAGAGGGTTAACCGGGGGTTCAAATGCACCTGCTACTAAAGTTATACATTGGGAGCCTCAGCTCTAACAATGTGGGACTACTCTCCAAACACTGGCACGTTTGAACCTATATGGAGAAACAACTGGGCTCAATTCATCTTCATTTGGGAATGGTATGAAAAGCAATGACCTTTATTTGTACCAAATCACGATTTACTAAGGTTTATGGTTCAATGCTGAAAGCTCGAGAGCAAAACGTATAAAAGCAGTGACCTTTGTTTGTGAGACCAAATGATGCTCTGCTAAGATCTTTGGCTCAATGGTGAAAGCTGGTCGACAAAATATATTAAAGCACTGAACTTTGTTTGTGAAACCTAATGTTGCTTTAATAAGAAGATTTATTGCTCAATTGGGTAAAGCTGAAGAACAAAGAGGAAAAAGGGTCAACTACCATGTTACCCTGAGGACTCATTGACTCAATTTGACCAAGAAAATCTAACCAGTCTTAAATAAAGGTTGCAGGGTCGAAATCAAGCAACACAGTGCCCAATTGATCAACAGAGTGAATAAACAAGTAACTGCTTTGAGAATGTCTGTCTGATTAAACAACACAACACACGTTCCAAACAAGTAGAACAAACTGTTCCTCCTACAGCCTGAACCTGATGCCGGTAGGTGAATTTAGGACGCGGAGCGACAGAGATTGCAATTCTCAATATAAATTTCAAGTGGGAATGGACGAAGCAAACAACAACAAAATACTCCAGGATAGTAGGAAACACAAACCTTGAGTAATTGCTCTTCGGATCCTTGACGCAAAGCTTGGTGGACATGGGATTCTGCTCGATGGTGAACTGCGAGTAACCAGACAGCTTGCCGAGCACCTGGTCAAGGGTCTGTCCATTGGGCAGGTAAAGGTACTCGTCGACGTCGAAGAAGAAGGTCCAATTGGCGGCGTGGCGGTAGCGGTGCAGGCAGTCGTTGACCACCAAGAACTGGTTGTAGTAGTAGCTGTCGAACTCGGCCTGCGCCCGGATGTCCTGCACCGTGAGGCGGCCTGCCCTGACCCACGGATCCAGCACCGCCCTGACCTCGGGACTGACGCCGCCGGCGTCGTGGAAGACGAAGTGCGACCTGGGCCCGAAGAAGTGGGCGTGGTAGGCCATCCACTCGCGCATGCGGCCGGCGCTGAGGTCGCCGTAGAGGGAGGAGCCGCAGTAGAGGTAGTCGTACTGGAACGGCGCGCTGAAGCGGGCCTCGTCATAGGCCCCCGGCGCCTCCTCGAGCGCGACGAACCGCTCGTAGCGGCGGGAGGCGGTGGAGTAGTAGGCGTGGACGAGCAGCCTGCCGCCGGCGTTGGCGGCGTTGGGGTTGGACGGGAAGGTGCAGTTGACGACGACGGTGGTGTAGACGCGGCCGTAGCCCCAGTCCGGAAGGATCTTGTAGGCCTTGGTCCGGACGGCGCGCGGCGCCGGGTCGGCGGCGGTTGGGTTGGGCAGCCACTCGCACTTGTAGTAGGGGGTGCCGAAGACGTGCGTGGGCTTGGACGCCAGCCCCACGATGGCGAACGTCCGCGGCCCGCCCCGGTACGCGCCCATCTGCACGAACAGCGCCGCCGCGCTGCCGTACGGCCGGAGGACACGCTTGTTCGGGTCCTCCGCCGAGCCGCCGGCCTCGCCTCCCTCGCCAGCCGCACGGGGACGGCGGCGGCGGCAGCGGTGACGGCAGCGGTTGCCGCCGGCCTCGCCACCTTCCTCGGCAGCCGTACGGGGACAGCGGCGGCGGCGGCCGGCACGGCAGGAGTCGCCGCCGGTGCGATCTTCGTAGCGGAGGCGTGGGAGGACGTCGAGTTGGACAAGGCCAGCCGCTCAGTGATATTGGCGGCGGCGGCGGTCGTGGCGAGCGGGAGGGAACAGGGCGGCGCGGAGGCGGAGGAGCGGGCGGCGGCCATTAGGGAGCCGTACGGCTGGAGCTGCCACAATGCCACGAACAACGTCAGGAACGCGAGCGAGGCCACGAAGAGCTTGATGTCGACGCACGGGACGGCGAACGCCCCGCCGCCGCCGCCGCCGCCCGCGTCTTTCCTCGCGTTGTGCTTCATGGCCGTAGACGTCTCCAAACCCAAAGCCCTGGATCCCCTTCCGCGATTGGGCTCCGCTCCGGGCGGTCTAAAAATGTGGAAGTTTTCCAAGAGTGCGCCGCGCTTTCCCCCGTTATCTTTCTGGGGAACCGGCTGGGACACGGATCTGTGCCGGCAATGAGTGCCGGGGAAGGTAACGAGGCTGGTTCGTGTGAGGGAGATTGGGGATTCGACCGGTCGGTCGGTCGACGGTGCTTCTGGACGCGGTGACGGGGGCGGCGCCGCGAAGCAACAGTCAAGGAAGGCTGGCTGTGGCTGGTAACGGGAAGGAAAGAAAGGAAAGCCGTAGTGGCTGGTAATGGGAGTGAGTTAACCGCCGATCCGCTCGGTCCGTAACGTACCGCGGCACCGCCCACCAACCGCGTTTCTAGGCGTAGTGGCCTCCTGCCTGGACTCATCATGGTGTAAAAACCGGACGAAGAAGAAGAATCAACGTCGTTGCCAGCCAAAAGCGTGTGGCCGCGAGCGAACGGTCGCCATGGCTCCGTCGCGAGTCCGAGCATGCAGGCAACCGCGGCGGCGCCGCCAGGACATCCGGGCAGCAGGCTCCACGACCACGGCCATGCATCGACGTGTCCACTGCTGCTAGAAAGCTTAATGATTCGCGCTCCATAAAAAAAGAACTTGTTAAAATATTCCGCGTGCCACGGCTCGAGCGAATATATTTACAGTTTAAAATCGATCTGCTTGCATCATCTCGTTCTTCCTCGCTGGCGCTCCGGCCGTGCTCCGGGCCTCTGGTGCCTGCACCTGTACCTCCATGCGGGCACAGGTCACCCATCAAGGCCACGCCTTTACCGGGATGAAGGCAGGCAGGCGCAGAGGAGAGGTCCCTCTAGACTTTCTTCTTCTGATGAACACTGAGCAGTACTGGTGCGAATTGAATACTGCTGCTCTTATCCGTTGCTGTACATTGCCTGCTTTCTGTTTGTCATGTCATGTGCGCAGCGGCGATGCCAGCGGTCGGCGCAAACCGGCGGTGTCAACCCCGTTGTTGGCTAAACTCTGTCTACTGGGAGAACGCGAATTATCTGCAACTAATTGCGGATGCAACCCATTTCCGGATATCTCATTTTGAAGTTTTCAAAAATTGCGAAATAAATCATGCACATAGATTATGTTGAATCTTCTACACCCAGAAAATTTCATCCAAAAATATGATCATACGTGGTCTGTGCAAAAAAGACAAATGAAATTTTGAATAGTGTCAGGTCGCAGGTGATCATATTTTTAGATGAAATTTTTTAGGTGCACAAGATTCAACATAATCTATGTGCATGATTTATTTCGCGATTTTTGAAAATTTTGAAGTAGGGTATCCGAGAATGAGTTGCGGGTGCAACTACAGAGAGGTTACTTCTTCTGGCATACGGTGTCCTTGGACCTTTTTTTTTTTTGAGATGGGTGTCCTGACCTTTTGCCCGTACTTGTGCCTCTGCAACTTCTGTGCCTTTTGTTCTGCGTGTAGGCGCGGTCGGCCGGTTCGGCACCGAATGGATTTGGCCCCATCAAATACAGAGACACATTTACTCTTTTAAGACGTTATTATTGTGATTTAACTCTCTTGCTAATTTGAGGCAACAACAACAAAATAACCCTCCACTGTTAGAAGACAAATCAATCTCCCCTAAACTTAGCTGCAACAATTGCGCGGCAGGCGTGAATGCGTGATACGCAATCCCAACATATAGAAGAAGAAAAATCCTGTTTGGAAATGCAATTAACCTTGGTAACCTATTACTATCTTTTTTTAGGTTAAAGAGAGAATTTTATTAATCAAAAAAATAGGGATTTACACTCATGGTTTTTTATGATATCAAGTGCGTCCGGAGGACCATGAAGAATCCACTCTGCCGATGCTCCGGATCTCATTCCCATTTGGCTAAATGATGGACTACCATATTCGCTTCTCTCTTTATCTTGTGCCATTGCACTTGCACTGCTCGATCACAAACACTCGTTGTCTCCACAATCACTTGCAACCAACGAGGTCGGAAATCCTTTGGTGCTGTAAGATTGTTGATTACTAGTGGTGAAACGCCACTAGTTGCTGCCAGCACAAAGGATCTGCATGGTCTGTACACATATTTCCATCAATTTGAGAACGTAAAAATAT
Organism: Poa pratensis; assembly: GCA_947311845.1. Taxonomy (NCBI): domain Eukaryota; kingdom Viridiplantae; phylum Streptophyta; class Magnoliopsida; order Poales; family Poaceae; genus Poa; species Poa pratensis. The sequence goes on along the minus strand of CAMZMU010000034.1, from coordinate 70,639,774 downwards.
AAAGAAAATACAAATTGAAATGATTAGTCACTCGCTAACAAGTACAGATGGGATAGGAGAGGCAAACAGATGTTGTGGAGCTCATTGCAACAGGTGCGACTCCTCATTTTTACAGTCCGCAACTAGATGTTAGAATGCAGTGGTGGAAGCAGTGGGACCAGCAGGGGCCTTCGCCTCCCCCCTTAAGATTTTATATTTCTGCCTAGGTCCCTGCTTGCTTAAGCTAGGGCTATGTATTTTTTTTGGCCCCATTATAGAATGTACAAAAAAAATCATTTATGTTAGAACGTGAACACAAGAAAGCTACTTTAAACAAATGCAAGTTCAATTGATTAGTGGAATTATCAGGAAGTTGTCACATGTATTAGAGGCACAATGAGATGCGTGGACGACGTCACACACCTTGTCTCTTGTTTCTTGTACAATGTGACCAAACTAAGATCAAAAGTATAGACTGAATAAACATAATTAAAGATGGAAATCATATGTTCTAACAAATTCATCCTGTCAAGAAATAAAAATGCTCGCACATCTGGCTTAACACAATAAATATTCGAAGACATTTGTGAAAGTGAATGAAGCCACATTTATAGTTTTGATAATTGATGACTATCTCTTTAATAGGGTTTATGTAACAAATATTAAGCAACCATGCAAAGCAACAAAGATGGATGCACATGCATGAAAAGTTTGTGCGCAATTTACAATTTTTATATTTGATTAGAAGTAATCAAAAGTGTGATCAACATTACCCTAATATCCTGTAAAACACAAAACATCGAGAGTGCGATTAACACAGTGCTACTTATTTTTTTTAAACAATGCGCAATTTTTATATTTTTAAACAGTGCTACTTATTGTTTTTGCCAATTAGACACTATCACTTAAAATTTATCCTTAAAGTGAATATTCTGGTGTATGAGATTAATTTATGCCACTAGATGAACTATACCGGGCACTATATGTGTTTGTGTGCTCAGGTTTATTATGGTACATGCGAATATATTGATCGAGAGCTCCGAAACGTACGGTCTAATAATATCATGTTAACGTTTTCTAGAGTAAATGATTTCCTACTCAAATGTACTCTCTCTGTTTTTTAATATAAGATGTTTTAGGTGGTACACATGTTGTCTATATGCACACTAAAATGAGTGAATATGCACACAAAAATGTGTCTACATACATTTGTGTGCATGTGCATGTGGACAAAAGATAAAACATCTTATATTAAAAAACGGAGGGAGTATGTAATAGCATCTCCGCCGTCACCCTCAAAGAACCCCCAACGGTCCAATGGGGATTCAGACCAAAACAAGTCCACAACGGCAGCACTACTATCTGTCCAAGTCAATCGAAAATCTGTCCAACATTCCCCACGCCATGCCCAAATTTGGAGCCCTCTCGGCGACGCCGGACAGACGCATCAGTCCATTGTGTCGGACATGTGCCTGGCACCTGTGGCGGACTCACAGGGTATGCCCGGTATGCCACGGCATACCCTGCGGCCTATCTATGCTACCGTGCAGTATAGAAAAAAAGAGAGCTGATGGATTGGAGAATAGGTTAGCTGATCTATTGCTGAACCCAGCAATACGTGCGACATGGGTCAACAGCTTCGCGTCTTGATTATTGATCTCCTCTATTGATCCAATTCTACCACTGTGCCGCCATTGCTTCTCGCCCACCCAGCAAGGTCAGGAATTCAGGATACCGAATAGGAGGAGTGGATTGGCGATCGTCGATTGGAACTCCCGTCTGCGGATCGACCTGGACGTCGGCACGCCGCGAGGAAGCGAGGTTACTCGACGCCGGCACCTCACCGGCTCACCGCAGCGCCCTAAAAGTTGAACACCAGTTCGTTCCTCGCCGACCGCCGGGAATATACGACCACGAGAATAGTCTACGCCGGCAAGCCGCTGCGGTAATTACCCAGTTAGCTAATTTTTTTAGGTCTAGCTTTATATATCATCATGAGATTAAATAGTTACATTTTTTTATGGGTTCTCCGTATTCTTTATATTTATGTAAAAAGATTATGTTATCTATACCGTATTGCAAATTTACATTGCAAATGTACAGTTATTTTATTGAATTGGTAAATAGATTTTGTCCAAATGGCCAACAAATTTTCCGTGTGGCACACCCATTGGTAAAATCTTAGGTGTCTGCTGTCTGGCACCCCCTAAAACAGACACATTTTAGGAGATGCCGGACATATTTTCGGGTCGTCGGTGGAAATGCTTTTTTAGGCTTTTTTGTTTAGAGCATTTCCCTTTATACATATTTTCAGCGGCTCGACCTGAAACCTTGACATTACTAGGCTTTTTTGTGTGACGGAATAAGCCAGTGTTCGGTAGACGTAGTGTGAGTGTGCATATATAGATAGGTTTGTAGGCGGTGTGCATGTTTAATCGATCTCTACACAAATGCCATTAACGATCTCCGAGTGACTCCTTTTCCATGGTTGATTCGATTTTTTTATAAAGGGCTTTATTATTTAAAAGGTTTAATCATTACATCCAGACTCTGCATAACAAAGATGCACACAGCGGCAATCCACAAAGGTAACAGGAAACTAAAAGCAACAAACGAATTACAAGGGAATAACTATAAACCGCATATGCCTAAGGTGGACCAATCCGAAAATCAAGTGGCCAGCCATGTTGAATAAAAATATCCCTCATCGTTCCCTCCAGTCGTACACATGCCTCCGTAAAACGGTCTCGATATTCCACCCGTTGTAATATGGATCATGAACAAAAAAACTTGTTAAACGATAGAGTACTTGCATAAGAGAATAATTTTTATCATTAAAAATCTTGTCATTTCTACAAAGACATAGCGACCAAATTACAGCTACCGCTCCCATCGTAATAATAGTTCTTAACTTATGATCAATCTCATGTAACCAATTGCCAAAGATTGCAACAGATCGTGTTGGATACAAGTTAGAAGCTATATGGATGGTTGACCACATAGAACGTGCAACTTTACACTCGAAGAATAAGTGTTTAATTGTCTCATCATGTGAACAAAAAACGCACTTAGTACCTCCATGCCAATTGCGCTAAACAAGGCTATCTTTCGTTAAAATGACACATTTTCGAACATACCAAGCAAATATTTTCAGCTTTAGAGGTATCCTCATCTGCCATATTTTCTTATTGTTATCGACCAGAATGTCGGAATGGACCAAAGCCCTATACATGGAGTTTACCGAGAATTTTCCATTCCCATGTAAATTCAAGCGAAACTCATCGGGCCCTTGCGACAACTGGACCGGAGTCAGTCTCCCTATAAGGGTACTCCAAGCCGCAAGCCTAGAACCTATTAAATCTCGCCTAAACATCACATTCGGAGGTGAAGACCGCATAATCTTGGCTATGATATTACCTTTATGATGAACAATGTTGTATAGAGCTGGATATTGTTCCCGGGGTGGTATTTCCTAACCATTTGTCTTCCCAAAATCTAATTGTTGATTCGACTTGTTGCGCCAGAAACACATATGCTTTTATTGTGCCGTTTACGCAGACCAGCCGATACGGTGGTTTGGACGTCAACGTCGACGAGGACGTATGTTCAACTGAGGAAACAGGAGCAACATTCGACGAATCCAACTTTGCAACCAGGACGTAATCGTCAGATGGTGCATTTAGTTGGGATCATTGCTAGTCAACTGATTCCCGAAAATATGATCATTTAGTTGGGATCATTGCTTGATGCGCCATTCAGGTGGCGACACACACACGGTCGGTCAGAGAGGGACGCCGTAGTTTGGTGGTCTGACGGACCTGTGACCCGGGCCAGTTAACATCAGGACGGGAACAGAATCTGACTTTGCTTAACCTTTAACCAATGTACTCCTCATATAGTCCTACGCATTAACATCCATCACCCGGCTACAGCTCCCCCATGTCGACTCACCAATGAATGGAACAAATAGGCGAGCGTCCGAGTCCGACGGTGATGCGTCTGCGAGCACTACGGGCAGACCGTGGACGCACGCGCGCTAAATGAGGGAAGGTGGGCTCCGCCGGGGGCCGGCGGCAACGGTAAACTGGCCGGCAGCGGTTGGCGGCTCGCGGCGCGTGACGACGACGAGGAGCTCGATCCGGGTCCCGATTACCCGATACGTGTGGTTGCTCTGCTCCATGAACATTGGCCCCGGTTTTCGTCTTCACGCCAGCCTGCGGCGTGCTCCGTTGATGTCCGGCCCGTTGGCTCGCCTTTTCTCCTTGGTTTCGCGTGCCGCAAAGCGCAAAAGGTCCAGTCCGTGCAGCAGTAGTATAGTATAGTCCTTCTACAGTCATGGTGTAAGATCGAACATGCTCAGTGCTTACTGTGTGTTCTCTTTGGTGCTTGTGACGCTTGCTACGAGTACAGCGGTTCTGGCCGGGCCATATCGGCTAGGACTCCGGCAGAAGGATCCCGGAATGATTTGCCATCGCCTGTCCGGCCGTCGTACATACGAGAAGCTCACCAAAGGTACGCAGCTCTGCCTCCGCGATGTAGCAGGATGCGTCTGAATCAAACAAGTTCTGGCACCGTGAGGTGGGGGAGCTCCGGCTCTAACTTGTGCGTGTAGATTAGGTGTGCGTGCCCGGGCGGCGCTGTCGAAGACGGTGGCGATGGCGTCGGTGTGTGGGCTCTGGTGCTTCCCCTCCTTCCCCCGTTCCGGCCTCGTTGCCGGGGAGGCAGTGAAGCTGTTTCGTCGGGCGCTCTCCTCCGTCTTTGTTTCTCTGGCCGGCCGTGGTGGCAAGGGGAGAAGCTGGAGGTGGTCGGCGTTCCGCTTTTGGTGCAGGTGGTTCTGGTGGTCTTCCGTGACGTGTCTGCTCCGGCCGGCCATGGTGGCGAGGAGAGCGCCGTCTGGAGGTGGTGTGGGGCTGGTGGTGGTTGGCCTAGGTGTCGCCGGCACGGCTGGAAGATGGGTGGCTCCGGGAAGCGGGTGCTGTGGCCGTGTTCGTTCAGCGCCTCTCAGTTCCGTCGCGCGGCGGCGGACGGCTCCTGCGGTCGTCTACAAGGTGTGGTGGTGCTCGTGTCCCAGCGGAGCGTCGCCGGCGAAGCCTAGGTTCTTGGGAGCGCGTTGCTGGATCCGATTGTGTTCTTCTCGGGTGGCTCGGGGTGCTCTGTGCAAGTTTCTGGCTCCGTTTGTAATTTTCTTTTCTTTTGGACCTGCTTGTAATTTGTGCTGAGTTTCCTGATTTATGAATCGGATCCTTCCTCTAAAAAAAACAAGTTCTTTTTTTAGAGGATTTTTTTTTAGAGGAGAATCAAACAAGTTCTGGGCTGGGTGGGCAGCGCACGCGCGCGCGTGGTAGAAACTGGAAAGGGATCTTTCACGAGCCCGTTTAGACTAGGCCTATATGGTGGCCCGTTCGTGCAGGTATGTTTTTACGCAGCGGGCCATGTTTATTTGGGCTGCCAACACGATATGGGCTCCTTTTCCATCCGGACCGAGCGCCCGCGCAGAGAACTTGCTCTTTTTTTTTAGATCAATGCTCGCTCATTTATCAAGACAAACATTCAGAGTTCAGATACGCCTGTATACAGCCAGGAACACAATGCCGGAAAACCGAGTAAGCAGCGAGCTCACTCGATCCTGCCAACGTTTGAGCCATCAATTTAGCACTACGATTAACCTAAAAAAACAGATTCTGCGCCACGTGATGTTTTTTGCTTCCCCAATGTTGATTCATTGATTCCATTTACCCTTCAATCTTGGTCCCTCGTATGTGTCTGCATCGCGTTGCTTCAGCCGCGAAAACGGAAGAAAGGGACCGAGATTGTGAAACGAAAACGAGTTTGAGCACTCTGGCCTCTCTCACCACCTCCATCTTCTGCGTCTACTACGCACACGACGGGAGCGACAGCGGCCGGTGCCGCGTGGGGTCTGGGTGAGGCGCGGGGGCGGGGGCACACGACGGGGAGGGACCGAGGGATGGGAGCAGCAGCAGCCGAGGTTTCTGTTTGCGGGAGGAAGAAGAGACTAGGAGGTCTTTATCTAAAAAAAAAAGAAGAGACTAGGAGGTGGTAGAATGAAAAAATGTGACCAATGGCAGTGGACCACGTGGTAGAATCTTTTTTGGGTATGATTTTACCGTCTCTATTTTTGAAAGGTACTATATTGTACGGCAAACTATTTTTCAGTATACCCTAAAAAGATTTCAAGGTACGCGATTTACAGTACGTGCTAGAGATGCTCTCATGGTGCCACCATTGACGTAGGAATGTGTGAGCGGAACTGTCGAAGGATAGTGTTTTCACGATCCCACGACAATCTCACTTCCATGAATTAGAAGGGAGTTTATTTTTCGGCAGGTGGTGCATGTCAACAAGTTTGAGTCATAGATGATGTAGATGAAATTGCTCAGAATTTAGTCATGGAGCGGATACAACATCAGGACAAAGGTTGATCTCAGCAAGTTATAGATGTGCTCGATCGGCTAGAGGGTTTTGATTGTATCTAGGGCTTAAGACAAGGGTTACAAGGGATGTTGATGACGAAGCTTCAGCATGAATTCAGCATAGATGTATTGATGTGGTCCTTCGGTATCCTTTGGTACATTTCTAAACCTTGTTCGCATAGGGTTCTTCATGCCTTGTACATGAAGTTTTGATCTCGTAGCCTTCCTTCAATGTAGTCTGTGGTGATGCAATCTTCTGGAAGTCTTGGTGCAACACGGCAGGTACGTCTAGGTCGGTGGAGGAGATGCTAGAAGAGAGTCACCGACCGGGGAGGTGCAGGTCCATAGAATTATGGCCTAAACCCTCTTATCTTTGACAGGAACTGCTGCTCGTCCCGACTTGAGGTCAACAGATGAATCCCTCTGTCGACCATGTTGGCCTCTCTCATGGATGTCGTCTATGGATGGGCCATGATCGGCGGCTTGAACTAGACCATGACTCCAACCATGTGCCCGCATTGTGTGGCCGCCTGGATCCGTAGTGCATTATGTGTCTTCAGCGCTATCTGTGATCAGATGTCGTTTTATTGAACCGCTAAAGAAGCCCACTATCTTACTCGATTCAACTCGAACAACAAGTAACCCGAAAAGAGTGAAAATAATCAGAAAAAGTATGACATCGACACTCGGTTAAACCATCAAACCTCTAAGGATACCAGCATACTAGAGCATTTTCCAGGAGTAGTCGACACTCTTGGTTGAATAGTCGGACGACGAAGCGAGCAGGAGAGGGAGTGCGTGCATCCACTCCCTGGTTTCCACCTCCTCAGAACAATGTGGGTGAGGCAAATGATGTGATGGGAGAGGTTTCTGTAGATGACAAATCATGGTAGATGTTGTTGTAGTTGCTCTTGCGGAGGAAGCAAACCATCTTGCTAGAGTTCTTCAGCTAGAGTAGGGCCTCACGGCCCTAAGGTCATTCATAGGCCCGACCAGAAACTAGGGCCCGCTTAGGACCAATATCTATAGGACGATTTTTTTATTATTAAGCTTTGTTCTTCAGACTAGTCACAATGGGAGTAACTTAGCTAGTAACATCACACATCTCAAGACCATTTTGCTTATGTGGCATGTAGTTAATGAGGAGAGAGGTGTTTGGAGTAACTTAGCTAGTTACCATAACATCACATTTATCAAGACAAAATGAGTCTATAGTGCAATAAATAAGATCTTATATGACACCACAATGATGTTACTCCCCACTGTGAATGTGGTAACATAGACTAGTAACATCACCATGTTACTACTCTATGTTACTCCCCATTGTGACTAGTCTCAGCTAGTTGGCGGTGAGCTGGAACATGGGCGGAGAATGGGATGAGTTGGACGAAATTTTGGGACCGAGGTCAAACTACCGGGCGACGGGATAGGGTGGATAGGTCCAACATCATCCATCTACTGGCATAGAGCCCGGTAGACATGTATAAAAGCCAATGGAGGAGCCACGTGTTGTTTGTAATATCAAGCAACATACCAAAATTTAGATGTGTTGCAATAGTGTGTATGTGTTTTACTAGTTTTAATGTGTAAATTTTCAATATTTGTAGTGTATATGTAGCTGTGACAACACATGTTGAACCTACTAGCAAGGCATGGCCAGCAACTATAGCGGTAAAGGACGTGTCCAGCGGTGTTACGAAGGCGAGGCGACAAACGGGAGCTAGGTGGCAACCACAACATGAGGTGCAAGGTGACGAAGGAGATGGAAGGCTCTGTGGATGAAAGTGTGTAACCTCCTGCCGCATGTGGGGGAGAGAGTTGCAAAGCTTAGATACCATGGAGACTCAGGTTTAGGATCATGTTGGTATGCGGTGGTACTTGGTAGGCAAGGTTAGTTTATTTAAAAAAATTGAAGGAGAGTTCAAAATAAATGACCTGAGAAGCGAGAGCATAAAAGGGGATATGAGGACATACCGCTAATTGACACTACATATGCTGGGATCTGAGTACACAAATGATTGACACTACATACATTCTAGAAGGGATATTGATTCGATTTGAAGAATTGAAAAGGACGAGACTAAGATGTCAAAAATCTTGGTATCCAAAGATAACGTCCCTAAGGGGCATTCCTTTTTTCGTAGTCCCAAAGTCGAGGAATCACGTTCTCTTGATACTAAATGATATCGTAAAAAGAAACATACATATACAAACACATTATAATACATCAAGGAATATAAATATATTGGTTGAGGAATATGAAAATATTAGTTTAGATTAACATTGAAACCCACAATAACAAAAAAATATTAAACATCAAAATTTAAATAACACAATTTTTTTTGCAACAAAATAAAGTTTTAGAATAGATCTAAATATAAATGTGCAATGACAATTATGGCAACTTATGACCAATTTGTTCCTTGATATAAAGATTATTGTGAGTTGGTAATGCTACTAGCTATATCAAAAAATAGTTGCTACATAATACATCGAAGAATTTGCAAATAAATCAACACAAATTAACGACTAGCTAACTTACGAGGTAAAAAGGTTTTGTATAAATATTTAGGTGAGTACATTTTCAACTTGATCATGGCCAGTGTACTTGTGGTTGGCAATGGTGAACCTGGGTCAGCTGTAGAGTGTCGATTGGAATTTCAAGATGGCTTCTTATGGATTGCTAAAAAAAGGAAAAAGTCGAGGCACTTTTAAAAATTCCTTAAGAAATCATCCTTCACAGTTTTAAAAAGGTCCCAAAAAATAATTCAATGGACTTATACAAATGCTTTAAAAAAAATTATGGCAATTTCAAAACCGTTTTTCTAATTTTTTTTTTGAAGTGATAGACAACAATCCCGAGACAGATCGATAGATCTGCAAGAGTTACTTAGTCGTGCCAAAAAGAACTTCAATAACACACTGAATTTGACTCAAACATATGTAGTACATTATAAAATTTGGATAAACAACATGAGTCTGAATAATATCAATTTTACCGTTCTTTTACAATGCACGAGTATATGACCTTACCTTACATTTGGACATGGTACGCCCCTAAAATGTTTATGGCCTGACTTTTAATACTCCCTCTAATCCTTATTATAATATGTATAGTTTTTCTGCAAAGTTAAAAGGGATGATCTTTGACCAAGTTTCTAGAAACAATTAATAGCATTTACAATATCAAATTAGTATCATTAGATTCATCATGAAATATATTTTTATTTTTTATTTAAAATATTGATAGTTTTTCTAACAATTTGGTCAAACATAGTCCCGTTTGACTTAAAAAAAAACTATACGCCTTACAGTAAGAAACGGAGGGAGTATTGTTTAAGGCATACTTAATGTTGTATTATAGGACATAAAAAGTGTAAGGAAATTATTTATATTGGTTAAGACATGCTGTGCACGTGCGTAATTACTACAAACTACAAACAGGTTGAATAGTTCTAACAGGTACAAAAGGTCACCCTGGTGCAGCCATATAATTTTCTCTTCCAACCACAATATGTCACAAAAAATCATACATATATGCCACAGTATACTTGTTTCAGTGAGACATGTGTTTTTTTTTTTTTTGCGAAACAGTGAGACATGCGTGTTGTAGGAATAGCCATAGTATATCACCAGAAACAAAAGCATATTTAGGTTTCAGCATATGCATACACATGCCTGAGATAATTAAACACTGCCGTCTATCACAACCCATCAGTGAACTCCCCTCGCGTCGCCCCCCAGCGGCGCTAGGGGCGACCACCAAGCGCCGCTCGCCCTCACTCCTCGGCACCGCCCTGCCGCTGCCGTCGCCGGCCTCGGCCGCGGCGGTGGCGGCACCCCTCCGCTGCTGCCAAAAGGTGGCCGGAGGGGAGGTCCTCGCTCTCGTATGGTGGATGGCTGGCCCGTGGGGGGGGGGGGGGGGGGGCGGCGGGCTCGGGCGGAGGAGCTGGTGTGCGGGCTTCTGGCGGCGTTCGAGGAGGCGGCGGCGCCGTCGCCTGCGTCTGCAGTGGTGGCCGCCCGTTCTGGGCCCGTCGGGCCCAAGCTGTGGCGGCGCGTGGGGTGGTTCTCCCTGGTCCGGTGGGCGAGGAGGCCGGAGTTGAGGTGCGGCGGAGGTGCTCCGGCGCCCGGGCGGCGACCCCGGGTCGGGATGGTGTGCGGGCGGCGTGCTGGTCGTCGCCCTGGCGGCTCGAGGTTTGGTGCGGTTGTTGGCCGAGGTTGGCTGGGATGCGGCTTGCGGGGCTACTCGGCGTTGCTCCGCGGGCGGTTCGGGTGGCTCGTGCGTGGGTTCGTGCGGGAGAGGTCTTTGCCTCCCGTCGGTGTGGCTCGCGGGTGGTCGATCTGGTGGTGGTGTTGCTTGGCTGATCCGGGCGAAAGCTTGTCTCCGGTTGTCGGAGCCGGTGATGGCGGCTCGCGTCGTCCCCTTCTTGAAGGCATCACCGAGGTAAAGCATGCACCACCTCCGCTATCTCCGGGGGAAACCCTTGATCCGTGGATCGGATGGTGTCGGCGCTACGGCGTCGTCTCCCCCTTGGGGGCATCATTCTTGGAGATGCGCACCAGTCGAGGGACCAGTGGTTGGAGGTGGGGTGCTTCGTGGCGTTGCGAGTTGTGTGGCAACGATGACAATGGTGAGCGGAGCCGAGTCGCGGCATGTCCTTCGTCACCGACAGTCCGTGTTGCGTCCCGCAGTGAAGTCCTGAAGTCGGAGCTGCGTGTCGCGGGGCGGCAGGCTGGCAACGATGACACTTTTTCTACTGCGGCCTCGCGGATTCCGTCGATGCAAGGTGTGCATCTTTCTCCGGCGAAGCTCTTCGTCGAAGTCGGAGCTGCCTCTTCCTCGACGCTTTGGGTCAACTGTTTGGCATAGGCCGACATGGTTCTCGGCGTCGGCTGTGGCGAGGACGTCGTCGGTGGTCGTCCTAGGTGAAGTCGGAATCGCTTGCTCGGGGAGGAGTGACGACGATGACGCTCGGTGTTGACCTTGATGGTGTTTTTCTCCTCGGCGATGTGTGATTCATGTGGGTAGCCAGGTTGACCGGGTCTGCCCAATGTGGTGTCATGACTACATTGGTGCATTTGTAACGGTTTTCGGCCGGTTCCCCGTTAATGAACCGATCAATTCCCCTCCTTCTTTATTAATAATACGAAAACCGTTTCAAAAAAACAACCCAGCAGTACTAGTATGGGTAATGGTCGAATGTCTCAGTATCAATAATGGGACGATGATCTAAAAAACCAAAGGGAACGATGGGAACCTTCCGGCGGATATATCCAATCAACTGAACACACGTTTGCAGCATAAGTACGAGTATAATAATTCAATTCGTTCAACGATACAGTATTCAAAATCACATCGTGGTATTTGAACCCATGAAATAAGGAGCATCCTCCCGTCAAGAAATGTAGTATATCAAGAGACAAAACATATCCTACTTTAAAAAATAATGAAAAAAGAAAATTCAAAGGCCTAGTAACACTTCCGCACGAAGCCCAGGAGTTTTCCGTCCTGTAGCAAAACAGGAGAAAAATATCCTACTTTACCATGGCACGGAAATTGAAAGTTAAACGTGCGAAATTCCAGTTTAGCCGCCAAAGGGAAAAGCTTCACTCTTCCAGCTGGTTGCCCAGGGGGAGTAGATAATTTCAGTCTCAAACTCAGTTTTAGGCAATTTATTGCTACTTGGACATAGTCTGAAAAAGAGTACAAATAGGGATTAATAATGCACAATCATATACTCCGTAGCTTGCAGCGTATCAACTCTTCTGTAGTACTGAAAGCTACTTACAGAGAACTGGTCGGGTCACCTCTCATTAAAAACACCGAGAAGGCGACTAGCTATTTTATGTACAGAAATCTTACCGTGGGAAACTTTACACCACTATGTACCACTCACTTGACCCAGAAACGAAAAGGAAACGCTACGACACCATTTGCATTTGGTCGCAATCTTGGCATGCATGCACACTATTTACACATCGTGGTCACCGTTCACCAACTCATGATCGTGAGAAGAGAACACATGCCCAACGAACGAACTGGTCCTTCTCCGATCCCACGTGCCGTTGACGGACTTGTACACGTCCCGCAGCTGCCTTCGCCGGCGCTTCTGGCACTCAGAGTCAGTCAGTCACACCGTGGTCACGTCCCTGTCCGTCAGGTCGTGGTCCCTGCTCATCAGGTAGTTCTGCGTCGTCCACCCCGCCGACGAGGCGTAGTGCGACGAGAAGGAGGTCATCGCCGTGCTGGTCCCGGACGTCGGCAGCTCCCCGTCGTCCTCGCCCGCGAGCGCGGCCGGCTGAACGGGCCACATGAACGCCGGCTTCTTCGCCGGCACGTCCGGCGTCGGCGCGGAGCGCGTCAGGATCTGCACGATGTCCCGCGCCTTGGGCCGCTCCCCAGGGTTCGGGTGGCTGCACGCCAGCCCCAGCAGCAGGAGCCGCTCCGCGTCGTCCTTGTCGAACTCGCCGCTGGCCAGTAGCCTCGGGTCGACGGCCTCGAGGATGCGTCCCCCGCCGGCGCCGTGGCGCTGCCACACGCCCTCCAGCAGCTGGCTGCACCCGGCCGGGTTGCTGCAGGAGACGCGCCGCCCGGAGACGATCTCCAGGATCACGGCGCCGAAGCCGAACACGTCCGACTCCCTCGTCGCCCTGCCCGTGTGGAAGCACTCCGGCGCGATGTAGCCCAGCGTGCCTGGGACGCCGACCTTGTCGGTGTAGGAGGTCTTGTCGGACTCGAGCGCGCGGGCGAGGCCGAAGTCGCCGAGCCGGGCGTTGAAGGCGACGTCCAGCATGATGTTGGACGGCTTGATGTCGCGGTGGATCACCCGCTGGTTGTACTCGTGGTGGAGGTAGTTCAGGGCGGACGCCACGCCGGCGACGATCTTGTAGCGCTGCTCCCAAGTGAGGATCGTGGATTCCGGGCCGCCGAAGAGGTGCCTGTCCAGGCTGCCGTTGGGCATGAAGTCGTACACCAGGAGCAACACGCCATTCTGGTGGCACCAGCCTGCAAATTAACCATCCCAGTTTATCAGTCGGTGATTTGTTGATTTACTTCCACAGTGTGAAAAATGAATTAGAAGATTTGACTATATTCTTGTTGAAGCCACCGGCGTTGTGCAGGTCAGAGATGAGATCGTGTTCATAACCTTGTCGGGCATACGTTCTCTACAAACTATCTAAATTATTATGTTTTCTTATCCCTAAACCAGGTAACCATTAAGTAATAGACAGGTCAAATTTTGCAGATTGGCATCTCAATCGGGTGTCCTATGCATTGCTCACGATTCAATCATGATCGCAAATCCCAAACCATATAATATAAGCAACCTCACTAGCTAGGAACAAGTCATGGATATTTGGGTGCCAACTTGAATTTATACTAGTACTAATTTCTTGGAGATAAAAGCAATTATTCTCTGGCATCCTTATCTTTTGATGATTCGTCATCTGAAAAATTCCGTACTGTTGTACGGCGTTTAACATTTCCAACGTACGTACCACATGAACAATTCATTTTCCGCGTAAATCATCAGGAAAAGTTCACTTTTAGGTAACCCTTTTGGCATATCCTAGTTGGACGTATATCCTATATGAAAATATTTTTGAATGGCAATGTGATAAACACTATTATTGTTCAACTAGCTAGATTGGACGAACTAATGTACCTACTAGTATTGAACGAGAACGTTGTGAAATGAGCACATAAAGAAAGGAAGAATTCCTTACCGACGAGCTTGACGAGATTGCGGTGCCGGAGGAGGTTGATGATGCTAAGCTCGGCGAGGAAGTCCTCCTGCCCCTTGGTGTTGGCACCGGAGAACTGCTTGACGGCCACCTCCACGCTCTGGCCATGTTCCCCGACCACGGTGGCGCGGTACACCACGCCGTAGCCTCCCTGCCCCAGCTTCATCTTCTCGTCAAAGTTGTGTGTCCCTTTCTTGAGCTCCTTGTAGTCGAATTCCTTGGGCACCCCGGGGATGCTCATTAGACTGAGGGAGTTGTTGAACGACGAGGTGGGGTCGTCGCCGATCCTCCGCCGCCTGTTCCTGATGTACAGGCCGGCGAAGAGCCCGAGAGCCAGCGCGACGGCGCACGGCAGGCCGATGGTCAGGCCGAGCTTCCAGCCAGATAGCGGCTCCTTCTTACCGGGGACGACGTCGCCGGGGAGAGTCTCCACCGTCATGTTCCACATGAGCACGCAGTTGAGCTGGTACTCGACGCCGGTGGACGCCGAGAAGCCGAAGTAGGCCGTCTTGCCGAGGAGGACCGTGGAGAGGTCCAGCGGCGCGTTGAGTACGGGGGTGGCAGGCCTGCTCCCGTTCTTGGCCATGTACACCCACACGTGCCGCGACGTGCCGTTGTATTCCACCCAGACAAAGTAGCTGCCGTCGTCAGTGGTGGTGTTGCTGGGCGCGAGGTGGATGCCGAAGGGGGTGAGGGAGGCGGAGATGTTGGACCGGACGCCGTTCACGTCGAGGCCGACGTGGTTGTCGTCGGGGTCGTAGAACTGCTTCACGCTGTCAAACTCCACGGCCGCGAACCCGTTGGCGGCGCTGCCGTCGGTGGACGCGTTGGTGAGGCCCAAGTACTCGCCGAAGCTGCCGGGGGACGGCTCCACGCTGCCGCTGGACGAGACGACGAACGCGAGCCCTTCGCCCTTGAAGGACGGGTTCGCGCGGAAGAGGTTGATCCGGAACACGGTGGAGAAGGAGGCGACGCGCCGGCCATCGGCGGTGGAGTTGGACGCGTTGGAGGCCCAGAGCACATACGGCGTGGCGAACAGGACGCGGCCGGAGCGCTTGGGGAGGTACGTATCCTCATCGTTGCTGGTGTCCGGCGTGATCTGCAGAGCCTGCGAGCTGACAGTGGCGTTGTTGGAGAATGTCAGGTTACCCGGGAGCTTCATCAGCGTGGTGTCGAACGAGGGAAAGGAGAAGGTGCGGAACTCCTTGCCGCCGAGGGTGGTGGTGAAGGTGGTGGACTGGCCGCCGACTGCGGGGAGGAACGAACTGGCGGAGATGGCGTAGAGCAGCAGGAGGACGGAGAGGCTGGTGGTGCTAGCACGTTGGTGACGGCGGGAAGCAGCCATGTGGTTTGACCGTTTTGGGGAAGAAGAGATGATTGCTGGATGGAGAAATGGAGGGAGTCGGATGTGTCTGAAGTCTGAACCAAAGGGGTTTTTTAACTTGGTGAAAGGGTGCTGCCACTTTCAAGAAGTTTTTTTTTTCATGGCAATACGATTCTCATTGATAAATAAAAGACGAGATACAAAGGACGTATACACCAATTTTACAGATTTGAAAAGATAGGATAAACCTATGTGACAAACGCCTATCCATCTTTTTCGGCACCACCGTAGCAGCCACCAAAGAAAAAATAGACAGATCACCTCTTCACTAACATTAACTCAAGTTTGTTGTATCGCTTTGTTACTTACTGTCACGGATCTCCTACGGTGACCCCATCCTCCTTTTCTCACATCGATTTGGCCTCGAATCCGGTAGTTTAACTCCTGCCCTAGGCATGGCTGACGCAGCCGCCTCCGCCGACCCCGCTGGAGCTGCCGTCGAGAAGGCCGTCATCCTCGATTTGGCGGCCGAATGTTTGAAGAAGCCAAAGAAAGAGCTCATGACGCCGCAGAGGGCATCCGAGACCCAGAAGCGGGGCTCCGGAGGAAGAGGGAGAGAGCACAGGCAGAAGCCAAGGCCGTCGCCACCGCCAAGAAGGGCCAGGACGATGACAATGACATAGTCTCCAGGGTCGCGCAAGCTGACCTCCTCATGATCGGCATCGTTCCGCCTGCAGGAGCGGGCGCAACCGAAGATGGGGGCGACGATCCATCGGAGAAGGAGAAGATGCCAAGGGGTAGGAACAACTACAAGGCCGAGTTGTAGTGTGCTGCAACAACAATGGCATTGCAAGAGACATTGAATGGGTTCCTAACCCAAAAGGACAAGTCTTGTGACAAGAAGGAGGAGAGGAAAGAGAGGGAATGCCGAGAAAGAGAGGAGGCGTCAAAGCAATACTTCGAAGTGCAAAAGGAGAGGCTCGAGATCGAGGAGGAAAATGCCCGGACAAAAGCCATTGAGGCCGATGCCAGAGGCGAGGAAGCCGATGCAAGAGCTAGGGAGTCCGAGGCAAGAGCCAAGGAGGCCGAGGTCAATGGAAAAAAACCTTGAGCTCGCCCTACGCCAAGAGGAGGCCCGGATCATGGACATGGATCTCTCCGCCTCGACCCCTCGGAAGAAGGCATACTATCTCAAGAAGCAAATGTACTATATGGGCCTAGAGTGATCACATCTCGATCGTTTTAACAATGTTGTATGCCGGTATTGAATTATGGCCGAGATGGCCAGAACTATGTTGTCTTTTGGGATGTTGTATGCCGGCATGGCAATATTCTTTTCAAACTATGTGATGTGTTTGATTCATTGCCCATATTTGTTTGTTTAAATGATCAAAAGTGATAAAAATGATCAAAACACTGGCCTGGCGACTGGATGCGTCGGCCGTTGGGTGCACTGGCCAGGAATGGGCGGACATGGGCCGGACGCCTGTCCGTTAAGCGACCCAAACAGAAAAAATCCGGACCAAATCGGTGTCTGTTTGTGTCAGCCCGTTGGAGTCATACTTAACCTGTGGCCAAAGACAAGATTGCACCTGAACACTTTCATGCTGCATTTAAGAAAAAATCATGGACACACTTTTAGCAGGGTATAGTGCACACATATATATTTTAAAGGGTATAAAATAAACGAAATAGGTAAGTTTACTTTAATTTTAGTTCTTTTAGTCATGACATGTCATGCATATCGGCCATATGGTGTCGCGCCTTGCATGCAAGCGCAGGGGTGGAGGCAGGATCTGAATTAAAGGGGGACCGACGATGATAATCTGCACCTAAGGGGGGCAAACAAAATAATTGGAAATTATTGGGCACATAATTACATCTAAAACATGGCTAAACCATGGAATTGTCAAGCTTCACCGAGTCATAGGGGGGGAGAGAGGAGGGGCAAGGCACCTGTTGATCCTCCTAGCTCTGTCATTGTGCAAGCGGTGGAAGTCGTGGCAGCGACCCTAGAGGGGGGTGAAGGTGGGATGCCGAGGGTGCAACAGTTTTAGCGGATATCAGGGTGACAATCTTTTTGTTGATTCTCAGAGATTCTAAAGACGAACCAACAGGGTCGTGAGGCGAGCTTTCACCTACACACAAAATTTGGGTGGCTCACTTTCATCTCCTCCCATAGCGGTTGTGGTTTCTCTTCCCTTTTTGACAGTGTTGTAGCGTGGTGGTTCAGTGTTTTCTAGTGTTGTGTCTTCCGTGCTTCATAGGGAGCCCGTTAGTTTCCCCTCGGCGGGTCATGTTTGATATGTCTTGCTCGAAGGAGGGTGCTAGAGGACATGATATGGGGACGATTTTTCTTCGACGACATTGTTGGTGTTAGTAGGTTGGTGTGTGTTGTTGTATTCGAGTTTTTTTTTTTGAAACGAGGCAAAACGCTTGCCTTTTTCATTGATTAAGAAGTTTAATTACCAATTACATGGCCAGATCCAACATAATCCCTAACGCGAGTCAGGCGTGTTAGCATAACGCGAAACAAAAACCCTACCCTCCCAGGATGAAGTTCATCCAACATTTCACACCCACCATCACCCAAGATCTTGCTTCTATCATGAAATGAAGGAACTACTTGCCCTCTATCGAGATGTTCTACAAAAAAAATATTTCTAGTCCAACACTTTGTGTACTTTACGACACAAAGCTACATGTCTATATGGATCTTTTCTGATTTCTTGGAACACATTCTGGTATATATGGTCCCATGACTTCCAGAAAGAAAGGCGAACACCGACAGGCAAGTGGCTATTAAGAATTGGATAAAGATGCTGCGCTTGTGTGGCATCAGCGACGTTTTTTGGTTCGATGCAGAACTATGGCCCCCGGTCAAACGTTGAACTCTCCATCGCCCTCCGTGTCTTGCGCGCGCCTTCCTCCTCTCCCCGGTCATAGCCTTCTTCAGTGCGAAAGTAGTGCCCACCCATCTTCTCGAATCTCATGTCTCAACGCAGAAACAGGAATCTGCAGCTCTGCTCCTCCATGGTGGCATGTACAGACCCTGTAGCCTGAATCGGTCGCCGTCTATGTATGAGATCGGATGACTGGACCAAAGGTAGCTGAGTATCACACTGAAGAAAAGAAAAACCAAATGTAGCCTCTTTTTTTTTCTTGTCCCTGAGCTTTAGAAATGGCATAACTGACGTAGCTACTGATGACGTGCGGATGCCTACCGTTTTTTCTTGTCCCTGAGCTTTCGCGCCGTTGTTCCAGAGGCATGTGCAGACAGCGGCAGCGTAGAAAGACTGCAAACTTGTGCTATGGAGTTTTATCTTGGCAGTAGAAGTTTCAGCATCAGCATGCATAGCCGCCTCTGAAAAGACTAATTAAACTGAATGCAATTGTCAACTAGTAGTTCAGAAAAAGCAAGGTTTGCTAAACACTTTGGAGCAAAGCAAAGGAACGCGTGTTGCTACATGCACACGGGTCTTGTGGTGCTGGTTCGGGCGCCGTCATGTATGATCGGATGACTGGACCAAATGTAGCTAAGTATCAGGAACAATTAGCTTCGTTTCTTGACGCTACCAAATGTAGCTTCTGACCGAGTTCTGATGCGATGGATTGTCAACTGAAGAAAAAGAAGGCGTACGGACAGGAGAAGGGGAGTTTGTTCTCCGGGCTTCTGCGAAGCCTGCAGACACGACCGTTTGCTTGCGGCTACTACCCGGAGGCGCGAGGTGCCTCTATTGGCTGGTGGCGGCCAGTCCTGCGTCAGCGAACCACATCAGATATTGCAAAACTGACGTAGCTACCAGCCTGAAATTAAACTGGCGTAGCTAGCTACTCATGAGAGATGACTATCGATTTTCTGACCTATACTGTAGCAACTAGCAAGTCTGAGTATTTACCAATCTAGAAATACTAAAACCAATATAATAGCTTGGTTTGCTACTGGAGCCATGGTTAACAACGAGATAAACTTTGTTTAGTCACCTAGGAGCATAAGCAAACTGGCCACTTGAAATAACTCAAAAAATGGATAGGCATGTAAAGATCCTTGGAACTTTATGCTAGTAGTACGTCAGGAAAGCATCACGCCCCGGACTACATGAGGCGTCATGTTGAGCTAATACCGTTTGGTTCTCTGAAAAAATACTCTGTTATACTGGGAGACAGCAAACCAAGAGTTTATAAGTCTACCAGCTGTGCAATAACAATTCAGTGACAGCTCAGACCGGTGCAGGTAGGTTTAATCAAACTGATCCACTTACGGCATTACAGTACCCTTGACACGTAGAGACAGAGACATGCCATCTTTAATTAACACAGTAGGGGGCTCTCTAGACTCTGGAATATGAAGTACAGTATGGATTTTTTTGTCTTCTCAAGGAACTTGCACACTAGCAACCAATTGACACTGACGTATAGCCTGATGGTTCACTGTCAACAGGGAGGACATTTTCCACTGTGGGGTACCTTGGGTGTATAAGAATAATCAGCAGCTTTTGTATTGAACTAATAATTTATCCTATTTTCCACTGTGAGGCTGAGTAAACTTTATCATATTTAGCAGATTGTTCCTGATGAACTAACAATTGTATATGGGGAGTCACTCCTATTTTATGCCCGGAAGATAGCAAATGAATAATTTATATGTCTGTCAACCGTGTAATAACAATTGAGCGACAGCTCAGACTTGCGTAGGTTGGTTTAACTGGTCAACACATGCCATTACCCTTGACTACCTCCAGACATGTGCTCTTTAACTAATAGCAAGAGGCCCTCTACGTACGGAGTAATCTTTTCTCAAGGGACTTGCACACTAACCGAATAACCAATTGACAGTTTGACACTAATGAATGATTGATGACGGTTCGACATCAACGGGAGGGTATTTTTCCAGTATAGGACTGAGTTCGTTGCGAGCATGTGTCTTCAGTTTTTGGTAGGATAAGCACTAACTTTCCGTGTAAACTGCTCAACCAACTATTTTACTGGAATATAATCACTAACTAAATGTTCAACTAACATTATACACTCCGACGACTTTCCATCGAGCCATATCGCATCTCCATTCATCTAAAACAAACACTTCTTCAGTACAGACCGTTTGCATTTTTAAGTTATAGGGCAAGTAAGAGACCAGTGCAGGACGAGACCAATCAAAGAAGTATTCCACCTTGAGTCCTCCTTATGTTTCTGGGAAATTCTGCTAGGAACTACAACAATTGGGAACCAATTCATCAAGCAGATCATACTTAATTTACCAGTTTATGTAACAATGAGGTACTTACTCAACAAGTGTCTAAATCGACCTCGTGCTGAGGAGGTGTTTCAGTCCAATGGCACTTTTGGCTTTCTAATCATAGAGTAAAATCATGTCCATTAATCCGATCACCATGGGGTACTGCAAGCAGAAACACAGCAACGATATCAGACACCTATTTGTTGAGAAAGTATAAAAAAATCTACCTAGAAAGGTTCATAGAGCAATAAAATGGAAGAGTTACAGGCACTGAATATGTGCTAATAACATCAACTGGGTGCTCTTTTAGATTGGCTGTTGGATCGGTAGTAAACAGCAGAGGAAAAGAACATATAGCAGGATATGAGTGTTGTCACAACCGTATCAGTATTCCGGAATAGATATGGCAAAAATGCAACTACGGTTATTTGTTTTGAGAATGGCGACAAGGGGTTAAAATATGTTTTTTCTTCTTCGAATAACCGGGGCTATGATATGTTTGTGGACCTGTTTAAGTTTTCAGTTGAAATGTCGTGACACGTGCTACAACACATACTTCCAAGAAGTCGTCCTTTTGCCACTTGGTTTGACTAGTAATAGTGCACGTGCCACGCACGTGTAATATTAGAAAATATTTTTCTGTTAAGTAAAAAACCAATGAAATGACAATAATAATTAATCAACATGACACAAACTTTGTATCTATTAAGTATACGAAATGACAACCATAGAAAATAAACATTGTTCCACATACATATGATGTATGAATAAAAAAACTTCATTGCTAAACAGAGATCAAGCACTATGCTTTGTATTTATTGGAGTACTATTTTGGAGTCGCGTAGCTAATCGGTCTAGCTCATCCATCTTAGCTGCTGGTTTTTTTTATTCAAGTGCGTCGTATAGAAAATATATAAATAAAAAATCGGTATCAAGTGTGTCGTATCTCCATATACCAAAAAATGGTGAAGAATAAATTCAGTAGTTTGCCTCGGGGCTGCCATGTGAGATCTCTTCTTCCCTCATGCGGGCCATGAAGCGTCACTGGACCGAGAATTACAACATTCCAAGTGTCAAAATGTTCTCCAACATTCTACGACAAAGGACGAATAAAAATGAATAAATGAAAGCTCAAATAGCAGATGATCAATTGTGCTGTCTTGGTGAGCAAACTATCAACTTAGTGGGAGACCAACGGCTTTACTTAAGCAGTAAATAGTCTTGCTCCATGCCTATAGTTTTACATTCCCAGTATATGAAGTGTTGAGTTCTCTACACTTCCATACACAGTTCCTATTAACAGAATAAGGGCATTTAAAGAACAATTAGCTTTTCACATTCACAAATACATATATTCTGCAATTCTTTTGCAGAGAGTGAGAGACTCTCATGATTATCTGTTAATTATCCATTAATGAAAACATGCAAATCATGACCAGCCGACATCACAGTGAATTTTGGATTCTTCATCCTTGGCGAAAATGAAACTTTTAGTACCACTGTATTGCAAAGAATCATAGTCATATTTAGATTCAGATTCAGACCAAGTGTCTAGAAGTAAAAAGGCATCTTGCCTGTAAACCTGTTGTCGATCCCAATGTCTACATCATCACTGTCCGCGACAGCTTCGGCTTCACAACAGGACAAGCTCTAGCGAGCATGAAAGCAACGACAACTGCTGCCTAGGCTGACATTTTTGGTCCAAGACCAATTTGGGCTTGCCCAGGAGCTGATGCCGTTGCAAATGACGTCCAGCAATCATCATCTTGAGGAACTTATTGACGGATGGTAACCTGCAATAGATTCTGGCTGCACTGCTCTCAAATTTATCAGCAATTCAAATCAACTCCGATTAAGCTGAAAATCTTACGGTATGTCAATAATAGTTATACCTTGCTTGTGTACAAATTTGATTTTTTTCTGAGCTATTTTAGTTACCCAAATAAATTGAAAACAGAGAGCAATTTCAGAAAAAAAACAGATAGAAGTTTTCAGATTCAGAAGCCGAGAGGAGAGTAATGTAAAATCTTCGAATATTCAGATGGCGAGGTGTGCAAAAACTATAAAAGCAATTGAGCTATATACACATGTATGTCACTTCACACTTCACACGCCTCCCTAATCTTCTGGGTGTGTACTACATATACTCTGATGAGTCATGACTTTGTTGTTTATAAAAATATGGTGGAGGTTACATCGAGTTGTGCTGGTAGACAGGCTTGGGTTCCTAAAATGTACATCGTTCTAATCATGCGGCACTTTCACGGAAAGGAAGAATCACATTTATTCACCATACGGGCATGCAAATCTGCAGTGCGATCATGTGTAGCTAAACTAACAAAAGAAAGCTTTTCCATCTACATAACCAATCTCCCATGCCAGCATCTTTAGAAGAGGGGAAAATCAAATAGACAGAGCAGAAATTAGACCACATGATGAATACGAAGCGCCAGCAACGCTGACCTTTGCTTCCGACGAATGAATGTTGGGCAGGGGACAGGGGCAACACCAGGCGCGCGGTGCGGCGGGCAGGCGTTCGGCGCGTGGTGGCCGCGTGCGGGGCGGCCGTACGTCGGTCGGGCAGGCGGTGATGGAGGCCGGGCAACGACGGCAGCACGGATCTAGTGGGCGGCAGCGGCGGCGCGGGGCGCAATAGCTCGTGGC
Organism: Poa pratensis; assembly: GCA_947311845.1. NCBI lineage: Eukaryota > Viridiplantae > Streptophyta > Magnoliopsida > Poales > Poaceae > Poa > Poa pratensis. The sequence goes on along the minus strand of CAMZMU010000034.1, from coordinate 70,616,394 downwards.
CGGCCGGCGGTCGGCGGCGACTGTGAGGATGGCGCGCGGTGTAGTTTTTGGAAATAATACGCAGGAGAGAAAATAGGGAGAATTTACAGTTTGCCACTCTTTACTTCAGACCTCTATTATTTGCCACTCTCGAAATAGGCTTTCGCCCCGCTTTATAAATAAAGCCACAAACGGCCGAACTGATACAAGGTAATGAGGAAACCTCTTACACAACAGATCAAAAATGAACAACAAAGCACAAGAAAAACCAGACTTGCCACCGGTGACACCGCACCGAGACCCAGGGGAAAGGGCTCCACGCCGACGCCCCCAAGAGGGTAACGACGCTACGCGCCGCCGTCGACGAGACCGACGGTCAAGGGTTTTCACCCGGAACCCTCGCGCTGAAGTGCCCACAACGGCGCCCCCAAGAGGGTTACGACACCCGCAGGCATCGCCGCCGTCGGCGTCAAAACGCGGGGCTTTCGCCCGGACAAACCTTCACACACGCCCGCTATCGAATCGCCCGCTGTCCCCGAGCCTGGTCTTCTGAACACGATCTGGGAGATGTCGTAGCCGAAGCGCCGCCACCACCAAGGTATCCTGCTGTCTGCTCCTCGCCACCCACATGACCAAGAAACAAGACCATCACCGCCGCCACGTTGCTCGCCGAAGAAACACTCGTGTGGTCCACCTTTCGAGGCCGCCGCCCCGACATCCACGAACTCGAGCCCATGCCACGAACAACGTCACACCGCAATGCCGACGGAATGGGAGAGGTAGGCGAGCACAACAACCTGTAGCCATCAAGCTGTGCAGCAGCCTAGGTGAGGGGATCCGCCCTCAGTCACCCGAGGTGATTTGCTGTCCGGACGTGGCAGCAGGGCCGACCAGGCCCCAGATCAGGCCCGCCTGGCCCAGATCAGGCCCGATCAGGCCCAGATCAGCCCCGCCGCCGCGCTGCTGCGCCCAAGCCGCCGCTGCCGTCCGCGCACAGGGCCTGCTCCGTCCCGAACCACTCCACCACCGCGCGACGTTGCCGCCATGCTCAGCCGCCGTGCCATGGACGGCGCCGCCGCGGTTTCACTCCCCACCAGGCCCCGGTCAAACCACGAGCCTGCGCAGGGGAGCACCACCAACACGACGCCCGGGGGCAGGCCACGCCGTCGCCGACGCCGCTCCGCCGCCGGTCAAGCCCGTCTCCATGGTCGCACCGCCGCCACGCCAGATCTCCCGCCAGACGAGCGCGCGCCGGGTAGTAGCAGGCCCGCCGCCGCCGGCACCGCAAGGGCTTTGCCCTGCGGCGAGCGCCGGCGACAGCGGGGAGAGAGGAGGCGAGAGGGGGAAGCTCGCGGCGGCGGCTAGGGTTCCGTCCCGGTCGCCCGAGCGGGGGGCGACGCGGGACTCGTTGGGACAGATTTTCGTTGGGAATCATTATTTGCCACTCTTTACTTAGCCTTTTATCATTTGCCACATATTAGATTAATTTCTTTCTAATTTGCCCATCCCGTCTGCGGCATTGAAGCAACGCCAGCCTCCGCCGGCCTGGCTCCATGGTCGCTGCTTCCGGTGCCATGCCAAGGGACACCGCAAGGTTGACTGCCGCGACCCTATAAGGTGCCTCACCTGTGGCGTCTCAGGCCATCGTGCAAGAGACTGCAAGCCTTGTCCCGCTCGCTCGCCTCTCCAAACCGGGCCGGTACAAGGTCTTCGTCACCCCGCTCCTGCCGCCACGCCCCCTGCTCCGGCCCGTGCGATGCCGCACCTCGGTGATGCAACCTCCAAGCCATCGGACGATCATGTCATCAACAACCTCCAGTCTGTGTTGTTGCGGGTTGTGCAGGAGCAGGCGACGCTGTTGCGGGCAGAGCTGCGAGGCGTGGTCGCGTCCCAGCTTCAGGAGATGGTCGCGGCTCAGCTCAAGATGCAGGAATCTATGCAGGGATTGGTGGAGCGTGTTGAGAGCTTGATGGAGCGGGCTGAGGCTGCTTTCGAGAGGTTTTCCTTGTCGTCGGCTGTGCCATCTCTGCTTGCTGGTGTCAATGTTGGCTGCGTGGATGGTGGTCTCGAGCTATTTGGTTGTTACTCCCCTAGGGGTGAAACCAATTCGGCGCTTGCTATGAACTCCACCTCCACGCTTTTGGCTGCTTCAGAGCATGTTTCCCCAGCGATACAGGTGTCCTCGGTGCAGGATCTTGCAGTGGAGATTGTTGTGCCTTTGGCATCAGAGGAGTTGAGGGGTACTGATGCCCCTAGCCCGGAGGAGAAGATTGCGAAGGTGATGGCGCAGTTTGACGCAATTGAGCCACAGGAGAAGACCTTGCCATTTTCGATGGCGGACCTCTGCCGAGAGATTGTCGACATGCGCAAGGACAAGCAAGTTCGGGAGGATGCTCCCTCGTTGGCCGAGCGACGAAGCATCCGGCTGGACAAGAAGAACAAAGACTGTGCCATTCCAGTAGCCAAGCGCGCCGAGTTTAGGCGGGCGGAGGCTTTTGGCGAGATCTCAAAACCCAAGAGCAAAGGGAAAGCCACCGAGGAGGTTCTAAATGAGAAGATGCAATTTTATTTGCACATGTACGAAAAGCAGCACACACTGGTGACACCGCAGGTGATGGAGGCTGTTCGAGCTTTAGTTGCGAGCAATGCTTGAGCTCTTATGTGGGGAGGGTGCACTTTGGTGCATCTCTAGTGGAGAGATTTTGTGTGTGTTTGGAGAGGTTCTTTTAGTTGGTTATGAGGTGTGCCCTGTTAGCTTGGGTTTAGGCTCTCTTGTTTCAGGCACAAACGATGTTCCATGAGTTAGAGTGTGCGGTTTTTTAACCGCGTTTTATATGGTTTTTTGGGTTCGGTTTTCCTGATTAACTGGATCAATTCTCTCCTTCTATAATGCAATGCGGGAACTCCCCGCCATAGGTTTCAAAAAAAAATACGGTACATATGTATCTCTATACCTGGTTGGACCGAACCAGTTTTGATTGAGTCGTCTTGTTCCCCTGTGCGCAACGGACGAGAAACAGAGAAAATCAGAGGAACTGAGGCGAGAGCGCCGCTGCGGCAGCGGCCGGACTACGGGTCGCGTAGCCATGGTTCGCGACCACGAACGGCGGCGGATGGACGAGAAGCTGATGAGAAGGATGGCAAGCGTGCACAGGCGTGGCGAGTAGTTGTGGCAGCGCAGTCGGCCTACCTGCAGCAGCTCAGGCGCGCTACAACAGAGCACCATTCTCGGATGGTGAAGACGATAGGCCATCATCTCTCTACCGGAGTCCAAATGGACGGCTCCGCCAGCGATTGGGGTCTTGAGGCGGTCATCAGGAGCCGACTCCAGTGGCCCCTCGTCAGGAAGCCTTCGTCGGCCGTGTGGCTCCGGTGAGGGCGGCGGCATCATCGTCGTCGCCGTTGTACGACGTGCTAGAGTACTTGGACTTGGAGCGCGAGCAGCTGCCTTGGGCGCCATTCTCCATCACGTCGTCCTCTGGCCGTGATAGTGGGGTGCTCATCTCCTTCCCGGCCGCCTCGACGTCCGGGCAGCCGCTATCGGAGACGAGGAAGCAGGTCGGTCGTAGACCGGGCGGTCGTGCACACAGGCCTAAAAGAAGGTACAAGCCATGGTGGTTCTGTTATGTTGGCAGTGATTTGCTTGCAGGATCAAGCCATGTTGAGTTGTTGACCCTACGGTCGTGTTTGTGAAAGGACAAGGATGTCGCCTAGAGGGGGGGTGAATAGGCGATTAAAACTTTTCCGGTTTAGACTTGATAATTGCAGAATAAAACTATGTGTTTAAATTAACAAGCCAACAACCTAAATAAACTAGACTCACCTATGTGCACCAACAACTTATGCTAAGCAAGACAAGCAACAAGGTGATAGCAATATAGAATACTTCAAGCACGAAGGCTATCACAATGTAAAGTGCATAAGTAAAGAGCCCGGGTATAGAAATAACCGTGGCACGCGGAGACGAGGATGTATTCCCGAGTTCCTCCTTTTTAGGTGAGTACGTCTCGTTGGAGAGGTGTGAACCAACACAATGGTTCAACAACCACAAAGGTTTCACCTTCTTCTCCGATAAACCGCACCACAAAGGTTTGGTTCACCTTCCACTATCGGAATCCTTCGAGGCGGAAATCCGGAGCCTTTCAACAACGATCCGGGGCACAACCCACAACGGGATTGGGGGCTCCCGAACAGCTACAAGTGACCACACAAGGGTCTCAACCACCACACGGGCGTCTAGGGTCCAAAGACCCAAGAGTAATAAGTTCACAAGTTTTCAACTTCCACGAATCCTCGTGGAGAGCACAAACCAATGCAACGAAGCAATGGCAAGAGCACAAGGCTCAAATCCATCAGTCTCGAATCCCACCACAAGCAACTAATGCTTATGGGGGTATAAAAGAGGAAGAACAACGAAGAACACAACAATTGGAACTTCAAGATCAAGATCTACTAGGTTCCCCTCACTTAGAGGAGGAATGGATTCGATGAATATGTAGATCTAGATCTCCTCTCAATTTCCCTCAAAGATATGCAAGAATCATGGGAGGGAATGAGAGGAAGGCAAGCTTTTTCCAAAGATCAACAATGGAGGAGAGAGGGGAGAAAAACTTGCTCAAGAGATGTATCAAACAATGGGGAAGAAAACCCCTTTAAATAGTCCACTAGAAAGAATGGCCGTTGGGCTGTTTTTTCGTGAGCTGGGCCAGAGAGCCGGCATGTGGCCCGGCCTTGGCCGGCGAGGGAGCCGGCCTGCTCCCCGAGCCGCCCGGCCTGGAGCCCGGCCTGGGCCGGCCAGGGAGCCGGCCTGCTACCCGAGCCGCCCGGCCAGGAGCTCGGCCTAGGAGCCGGCCTGCGCAGAAAAAAACATTCTAAAATCCATATCTTTTTCAATAAAAATCCAAATGCGATGAAACCAACTTTGTTGGAAAGATAACGACCGCCCGGCGCAGGGTCAAACGTCGTCGAAGATGGTCAACGGGCCTCGCTCACCGCCCGCAGCGGTAGTGCCGGATGGAGCCATGCGGTAGTACCGCGCCACCCGGTAGTACCGGCCTACTACCGGGCCAGTACCGCTAAAAACAGAGTGATGCCAGTACCGAAATGAGCTGTATAGAGGTAGTACCGGGCCTAAGCTGGTACTACGGCTGGGACAGGAAAAGGCTCCTTTTCTCCACAAAAACCTGAAATGCAATAACTTTTGCAAGGAAGCTCCAAACGAGATGAAACCAACGAGGTTGGAAAGGTAGCGACAAGAGCTTTCCTACAAAAAAATTCCATAGAAACCAACGAGGCTTAGAAATATTAAGGGTCACAAATATGGAGGAGATATCACACATGGGAGGTGTGGATCTTATCTCGAGGAGGACCGGTAATATTTCCAACACCGAGACGCAACAAGTTTTCCATCTGGACTCCGTTTTAATGATCTTGGGCTTGCTCCGAAGATAATCACAAGCACTACAAGATCATGCATATACACATCATAGTCCATCATGTGAGGAGGATAACACAAGAGGAGAGATTGACCTCTCTACAAGAGACGAACCGGTAAAACCTCCAACATCAAAAACACCACAAGATATCCAAATGAAATCCGTTTTTGATGAACTAGAGCTTGGTATGGAGATGAACACAAGCTCTAAATTCTCACATGAATAAAAGCCAAATAAGAACCAAGAAAGATGATATGCCAAATATGTAAAGGTTTGAGCTCTCCACAAAGGTGCGATCAAGTTACTCACTTGAGAGCCCCTCTTGATAGTACGCCGTCTATCCTATAACCCGGTCTCCCACTAACACCACGAGACCGGTAAAATAGAAAACCTATCAAGATCATACCTTTGCCTTGCGCATTCCACTTGAGCTCGATGATGACGATCTGACTCTCTCAAGTTGAAACACCTTTCTTGATTGTGCTTGCTAGCACATGCTTGATGAAGACTTCTCCAAATACTCCCCCATACACCATTATGGGAGAGCCTTGCTAAACTCCGTCTTCATGAATCCACTTGCACTTCATCTTCTTATCTTGATATAGATGATGGCTTGGAGATAAACATGAAGTTCACTCAATCTTCTTTTCCAAGCCATGCTTGCAATAAGCTCAACTCTTCACATGACCATTCTTCATATAAACCCTTGGATGGAACCTTGGTCATCATGAAATCTTCTAGAGTCCAACACATGAACTCCAATCTTTTCCAATGGACAACATCTACAAGTATATCTCAATGCAAACATTAGTCCATAAGGATTGTCATTAATTACCAAAATTACGCATGGGGCAACACATGCACTTTCAATCTCCCTCATTTTGGTAATTGATGACAATCCCTTTTACGAGGGTTTATATAATGAATTAAGCAACCATGCAACACAAAAAGTAAGGATGCAAGAGAACAAAGAACAAAACCATATTCCCTTAAACCCTCTAAACTTCTCCCCCATTGGCATCGATTGCCGAAATGGGAGGAAAAATTTAGAAGGCCAATATAGTAAGAGCTCCCCCATAATGTGTGCATTTCTCATAATATGAGTGAAATCAAATGCACATATCCAATGACGAATAGTTGGGGAAAGATCAAACTATATCGAGGATCCAAAAGTTGCAAAAGAATATCAAAGAGAAAGATACTTCGACGAAAGAAGCAAGCAAACAAAGGATCCAAAAGAAGTGTTCTAAAAATCAAGAGGGAACTCCCCAAGGTACGTGCACAAAGTAGGATTTTCATTTTAATATGTTGTGCACAACATGGAATCCTCACTCCCTCTTAGATCATTTTGAAACACAAACAAGAGAGTAGCAAATAGGTCCGCAAGCTTATTAAGATGCAAAAAACATAAAAATAAAAACAAAGCTTGTGCCACTTAGAAACCACCAAAGAATCAAAAGCGATAAGAGGTGGTCACTAAAGAATTGGAATACCAATTAAAGATGTAGCTACTCTCATGTGTATAAGTTTCTAATTAGACATTAATCATGAAGATATAAGTCCAAAAAGAAACATGCACACATAAAATAGATACAATGGTGAAGAACATGATATCCAAGAGGAAGTCATATATATACCAATATGATCATTGCTTAAAAGCATAGCACAAAGCTCAATTTTATCTTAGAAGGATAAGATGAACTTCCAACACAATCTCATCATAGCATCAAAAATGTCCACAAGGGATAAGGTGATAAAAGGGATGCTCCGAGAAAGATAACAAGTATCGCAAAAGGAAAATGATTTTGAAGAAACATCAATATTGCATATGTGAGACAAAGAGTAGAAAGTGCTAGATTAACATATTTGGAATTGGTGAATCATTAAAATGATTATATATATATTCTCCTTGATATGTAATCATTCCGGCTTTCCCACATTTGCAATAAAGTTGTTTTGCAAGAACCAAATGAATTGCAACAAACGAAATTCATGCCAAGATACAACCTACATAAGGTTGAAAGCTAGTAAAATATGCGTGAGGTAGATACTTGTTACCGAGATAGCATTGGTGATGTAGAAGATAAGAGTTCACGATCATCCGAGCTTGACTCCAATAAGCACATGGTGATAACACCTTCCTTGTAAATGAGACAAGCTTCCAATGCATCTCCAAAGTACCTAAAACAATTCAAGTACAAAATGGTTCCCAAACTTATTGGGTCCAATGTAGTTAGAGCAACTACAATACATAGGACAAACTCCACATAAATATGTGCATATTGATATGAAATTGAATTTCATGCACATCTTAGCCATTTAGGATTTGATGGAGCTTATCCTATATATTGGATCAACGAAAGTAAGCATGCCATAAGGTATACATATAGTAAATATGCATGCACAAGACTTCCAAGAACCAAACGAGATACAATTTGGACAAAACACCAATTAAACCAAGAAAGCACACACAAGTGTGACAAGAAAGAGAATTGTCCAAATTATATCAAAAACCCAAATCAACACATGATTGAAGATACCACTTTGAAAAGATGCCAAATGAAAGTTAGATACCAATTGATGAAAATATCATCAAGGAATAAACCACACCCTCTACACTTCTCATGATGGCACAAAGTACCAAGACGAGAAATGTTTGTCTTCCAAAGAGACACGTCATCGGGATCAAAAACCAATTGAACACAACTAATGTTCAAAAGCATACAGGATGGCTTCCCCAAGATTTGTGCATTATTTATGATCTTGCATTTGAATACAAAATGCACACAAATGGGATCATCACTCTCCATATATATCATTCAAACACTAGTCATGATCAAGAAGAGCAATAAGATACAAAACCAATTTAACAAAAGATGTTCTACTCAATGTAGGATAGCTTCCCCAGAATGGGATCATTGCTTTTCCTAACTCACGAAAGCACAAGGCAAATTTTGAGTAGAGCAACAAGGATCCAAAAGATACAAGGAAGACAAGAGAGAGTTAGATCAGAACAAATCCTTGGCAAAGAAATAAGGCGATTCAAAGCAAAAGCCAAAGTGAAGATGGTTTACAAATTTCACCACACATGTGAGTATCACTTGTCAAGGACAAGGAGTATATAGAGATATTTCTCGGTGGTATATAGGAATGATATTGAAGACCAAATTCACAACAAATAAGCATATGGCAAAAGAGAAGATTTAAAGGCCAAAGCTTAAATAGATAGATATTCTTGATAGCTTCAAGTATTCACGCGATCATGCAAAGCCACTACAAAGAGTAGCTTGAAGCAACGATTTCCCAAAAGGATATGCGAACATATTTGGGGAAAACCGTACCAAGAATGTCCATCGCAAACAAGATCCAAAAAGAGTGATTAAACAAAAACATTTTACCAAAGATGGAACTTGTTTGAGCAACATGCCACATAGGAATAAGATAATGAAGAATATCAATTCTAGGTGGCAATACCTCACATGTTCACATTTTCTAGGTTTGTAATATGCACAAAGCTTATTACTCCCCCATAATGTGATAATCCAAAATTTCTTAACAAGAGGCAAGCAAACCAACAAGAGATAATTAATGGACATTAGAATTTGAATTTCTCATGAGAACGATATACCACATAGAGAGTAGATAATATTAATATATCAACACTAAGTGGTATTCCTCATGTATACACAATTTTAGGATTGTGAAGTGCACGAAGCATATCACATTCCCAAAATAGGATAGTCCATTAATCTCTCAAAAAGAGAACCAACAAGATAAGATATCAAATAAAGGAAATAAGGCACAACACAAATACATGGTGTGCAAACCAACATACACATGCTTGATTACTCAAGATAAGTAAGTAGAGAGCACAACACATACCAACACTAGCAAGGTACAAAACCTAACACATGCAAGGGTGCAAGCAACTTTCAATGTATATATGATTTAAATAAAAGTTACCGCAAGTCTCCAATGCCCTCCAACAACACCTATTGATCAAGTTTTAGCTTGTTGGTCCCCAACCAAGTTGGGTCCTAAGAGGTTAGTCACAATAGGCTTGGCAACCCAAATGGTTCTTTTCTTGACACCACTTTGAGTACCAACATATTTGGCAAACACATTGCCAACCTTATCCTTCCGAAGAGAATAATCATCATTAATAATAATGGGGTTGGATAAGGTACCATTTGTGCATGAAGAAGCAACATGACCCTTCTCACGCATAGGTAGCAACATCTACTTCCTCCTCTCTTCTTAGTTGGAGTCTTGACTTGAGGAGGGGTAGCTTGATTCTTCTTGGGAAGAGGCCGTTCTTCAACTTGAGGAACTTGAGGCTTCTTCCCTTGTTGCTTCTCACTAAGAGCCTTCTTCTTCAAAGGGCAAGATCTAACATGGTGCCCTTCAACTTTGCACTTGAAGCAAACAATCTTGGCCGAATCTTTGACTTGTTCTTGGCCCTTTTTCTTCTTGTTGAACTTGGACTTGTTCTTGATATTGGAGTTGAATCCAAGTCCACTCTTGTCATTGGGGCGTCTTTGAACACTCAACATATTGTCAAGTGTAGAATCCCCAACATGACGCTTTTCCAAGTCTTTCTTCAAAGAAGTGACTTGGGCCTTGAGCTCATTTAATTCCTCTACATGGTTAGTATCAACACAAATACTAGAGGAAGTAGAAGCTTCATTGTTAGAGCAACAAGGCAAGGAAAGTAATTCATCACAAGATGTAGCAACATTGTGAGTGGATGAATTACTAGGACTAGCACATGGCAATATAGCATTTTAGTAGAAGTTGTGCCATTGTCCACATGAGGCTCACAAGATGTTACCTTTGTAGCGATAGCCTCATGAGCTAACTTTAGCTTAGCATAGGATGCTAGAAGATCATCATTAGAGCTAGATAGCTTTTCATGACTTTCTTCCAATTTCCTATACTTGCTAGTTAGCAACTCAAGTTGAGCCCTTAGCTCAACATTCTCCTTCAAAATAGATGCTTCACAAGAAGTGGAGTTAGTAGCACAAGCATCATCAATATTAGAAATGGAAGAAGACAACTTGGCAAGCTCCATTTTTAGATAGTTGAGTTTGGAGTTGATCATGAGACTTGATAAGGAGAGAGTGTTCACTTTCTAAAGCCTTGTGGCTTTGTCAAGTCTCTCTATATCCTCAATTAGTCTAGCATTGCCAACACCAAATTCAACTTTTTCCTTTTTAAGCACTTTATATTTAGCAATAGCATGATCTCTTTCCTTAATGATTTTAGCAATAATAAGATCATTTGTTTCATCAAGAGATTCAAGTTTCTCCTCAAGAGACACTCGAAGCTCTTGCTCTTCCTCAAGGGCATTCATTAAGGATGCCTTTTCATCGGCATCCTCTCTCTCAATTTGACATTTCTCGAGAAATTGAGTTTCCAAGTCCTCAATGATTTCCCTACTCTTAATAGCATAAACAATGATTTCACTTAGAGGAGGGATAGCTTTGCTACCTTTGGGGAGAGCCAAATACCATCTACCCTTCTTTGTTATGGATTCAACATCCATAAGTTCTCCATGAGAATCCTCATCCACATCATCACAAGATGTAGAGGGTTCCAAAGGTGGAGAAACCTTTGAATCCATAGCCATAAGGCAAAAATGAGTAGTGGGCAAAGATGGTGAAGAGATACTTGAAGCTCCATTGAGGTCCACGTCTTGTTCCAACAAATGTTGGGATTCCTCTACATTGTTAGCCACGCAAGAAATAGAGGATATGGAAGTATTGTTTTCATGGCAACAAGACAAATGAAGCATATCATCATGAGATTTAGTTAAACAACTATTACATGATATGCAAGGACTATCAACACTAGCATGTAAGATTTGGAGTGCTAGAAGTGTTTAAGTCCAAAGATAGATCATTGCAATGAGATAGAGATGAAGTATAGTCAATAGAATATTCACCATCAACAAAGCAATTTCTATCACCACTCACCATATCATTACCTTGTGACAAATCACATGTTGGTGAAGTGGAAGAAGTTGTGAACTCGTCACGGCCGGAGGTGGAGGAGAACAATCATCCTCAATAATGTTGGACACTTCATATATATCTTGAAGCTTGGTCCAAAGCTCATGAGCGTTCCGAAAAGGCATGATTGATGCAAGAACTACATCGCTCAAAACACATATGAGACAATTAGATACAGAGTATCGAGATAAGAGTTTTCCTCATCCTCTAAAGATAACTTTTGGGAATCCTTTGGAGGAGAAAAACCCATATCTACAATTCTCTTAAAATTTGGGTTATGTCCCTAAGAAGGTTAAGCATGCGAATTTTCCAAACATCATAATTTGTGCCATCGAATATAAGAGTGGGATCGTGCACTAATTCTCTAAATGACATCTTTACTCTCTAGGCGGTAAAGCCCAATAAAGAGAGCCCAGGCTCTGATACCAATTGAAAGGACAAGGATGTCGCCTAGAGGGGGGTGAATAGGCGATTAAAACTTTTCCGGTTTAGGCTTGATAATTGCGGAATAAAACTGTGTGTTTAAATTAACAAGCCAACAACCTAAATAAACTAGGCTCACCTATGTGCACCAACAACTTATGCTAAGCAAGACAAGCAACAAGGTGATAGCAATATAGAATACTTCAAGCACGAAGGCTATCACAATGTAAAGTGCATAAGTAAAGAGCTCGGGTATAGAAATAACCGAGGCACGCGGAGACGAGGATGTATTCCCGAGTTCCTCCTTTTTAGGGAGTACGTCTCGTTGGAGAGGTGTGAACCAACACAATGGTTCAACAACCACAAAGGTTTCACCTTCTTCTCCGATGAACCGCACCACAAAGGTTTGGTTCACCTTCCACTATCGGAATCCTTCGAGGCGGAAATCCGGAGCCTTTCAACAACGATCCGGGGCACAACCCACAACGGGATTGGGGGCTCCCGAACAGCTACAAGTGACCACACAAGGGTCTCAACCACCACAGGGCGTCTAGGGTCCAAAGACCCAAGAGTAACAAGTTCACAAGCTTTCAACTTCCACGAATCCTCGTGGAGAGCACAAACCGATGCAACGAAGCAATGGCAAGAGCACAAGGCTCAAATCCTTCACTCTCGAATCCCACCACAAGCAACTAATGCTTATGGGGGAGAAGAGAGGAAGAACAACGAAGAACACAACAAATGGAACTTTAAGATCAAGATCTACTAGGTTCCCCTCACTTAGAGGAGGAATGGATTGGATGAATATGTAGATCTAGATCTCCTCTCAATTTCCCTCAAAGATATGCAAGAATCATGGGAGGGAATGAGAGGAAGGCAAGCTTTTTCCAAAGATCAACAATGGAGGAGAGAGGGGAGAAAACTTTCTCAAGAGATGTATCAAACAATGGGGAAGAAAACCCCTTTAAATAGTCCACTAGAAAAAATGGCCGTCGGGCTGTTTTTTCGCGAGCTGGGCCAGAGAGCCGGCCTGTGCCTGGCCGGCCAGGGAGCCGGCCTGGGCCGGCCAGGGAGCCGGCCTGCTACTCGAGCCGCCCGGCCTGGAACCCGGCCTGGGCCGGCCAGGGAGCCGGCCTGCTACCCGAGCCGCCCGGCCAGGAGCTCGGCCTAGGAGCCGGCCTGCGCAGAAAAAACATTCTAAAATCCATATCTTTTTCAATAAAAATCCAAATGCGATGAAACCAACTTTGTTGGAAAGATAACGACCGCCCGGCGCAGGGTCAAACGTCGTCGAAGATGGTCAACGGGCCTCGCTCACCGCCCGCAGCGGTAGTGCCGGATGGAGCCATGCGGTAGTACCGCGCCACCCGGTAGTACCGGCCTACTACCGGGCCAGTACCGCTAAAAACAGAGTGATGCCAGTACCGAAATGAGCTGTATAGCGGTAGTACCGGGCCTAAGCCGATACTATCGGCTGGGACAGGAAAAGGCTCCTTTTCTCCACAAAAACCTGAAATGCAATAACTTTTGCAAGGAAGCTCCAAACGAGATGAAACCAACGAGGTTGGAAAGGTAGCGACAAGAGCTTTCCTACAAAAAAATTCCATGGAAACCAACGAGGCTTAGAAATATTAAGGGTCACAAATATGGAGGAGATATCACACATGGGAGGTGTGGATCTTATCTCGAGGAGGACTGGTAATATTTCCAACACCGAGAACGCAACAAGTTTTCCATCTGGACTCCGTTTTCAATGATCTTGGGCTTGCTCCGAAGATAATCACAAGCACTACAAGATCATGCATATACACATCATAGTCCATCATGTGAGGAGGATAACACAAGAGGAGAGATTGACCTCTCTACAAGAGACGAACCGGTAAAACCTCCAACATCAAAAACACCACAAGATATCCAAATGAAATCCGTTTTTGATGAACTAGAGCTTGGTATGGAGATGAACACAAGCTCTAAATTCTCACATGAATAAAAGCCAAATAAGAACCAAGAAAGATGATATGCCAAATATGTAAAGGTTTGAGCTCTCCACAAAGGTGCGATCAAGTTACTCACTTGAGAGCCCTCTTAATAGTACGCCGTCTATCCTATAACCCGGTCTCCCACTAACACCACGAGACCGGTAAAATAGAAAACCTATCAAGATCATACCTTTGCCTTGCGCATTCCACTTGAGCTCGATGATGATGATCTTGACTGTCTCAAGTTGAAACACCTTTCTTGACTGTGCTTGCTAGCACATGCTTGATGAAGACTTCTCCAAATACTCCCCCATACACCATTATGGGAGAGCCTTGCTAAACTCCGTCTTCATGAATCCACTTGCACTTCATCTTCTTATCTTGATATAGATGATGGCTTGGAGATAAACATGAAGTTCACTCAATCTTCTTTTCCAAGCCATGCTTGCAATAAGCTCAACTCTTCACATGACCATTCTTCATATAAACCATTGGATGGAACCTTGGTCATCATGAAATCTTCTAGAGTCCAACACATGAACTCCAATCTTTTCCTATGGACAAGATCTACAAGTATATCTCAATGCAAACATTAGTCCATAAGGATTGTCATTAATTACCAAAACCACGCATGGGGCAACACATGCACTTTCAGTTTGATTTCGCACCAGAGCAAGAAGAGCCAGGTGAAGAAGGTTGTGCGCGAGTCCATGTGGCAACGGGGATACTAACATGGCAGATCAGAGGTAAGACGGTGCGTGTTACTCCAGGGCTGGCGGGGATCTCGGCGGCTGGTCCTGGGTCGACGGCGAGCTCTGGGTCAAGAGGCTGCTCCGTGGCAGCTGACTCCACGGCGAAGTCGAAGCACCCTCTCTCCACCGGAGGAGCGGATGAATCGTAGGGGAAGAGCTCGCTGGAGGTCGTCGTTGCTGCTGAGGGCATCCGACGGTGAGGCGTGAGGCAGTGCGCGTGAACGTCGGCGAGCGGCGGTGCGGGTGTGCGGTGGAGACTAGAGACAGGAGAGCGACGGGAGGGAGGAGGGGAGGTGCTGCAGATCGGGGGTGGACGGCGGAGTGGGTCTGTGGGGACTGGGGACTGGGAAGAGGGCGAGACCGCGAGATTGGGAGTGGGCGAGATTGGGAGTGGCGGCTAGGGTTCTGCGAGGGAGAGGACTGAGGGGGAATCGTGGGATGCTAGGGTTAGCAAGTGGTATATATACATACTGTGTAATTGGCCCCACATGTCATACCGGGGATGGATATTATCGGGTATGGGGATCAGTCAACCATAACCGCCCCGGTATAACCGCTGGGGAGTGATTTGTCTCTGTTAAGAGCCCCACGGGGATTAAACTTGTACCATAACCGTCCCCTAATAGGTGAATTATCCATCGGGGAACGGGGAATGGGGCCCCGTTGCCAAATGGATGCGTGAGGTGCCGGTGGCCGAGGCCATCAACAGAGCACCATTCTCGGATGGTGCAGTTCGTGGTGGCTGATCGTGGCCGTGCGACCCGTGGTCCGGCCGTTGCCGGCGGCGGCGCTCCCGCCCCAGGTCCTTTGTTTCTCCGCTGCGCAACAAGACAAATCCAATCGATCGATTCTAATTTGGTTCAGTGTAGCCAGCTAAACGGGTACGGACGTACTGTATTTAGAAAGTATTTCAGATTTAAAAGTAATAATAAATCTGTATAAACGAGAAGCAGGGCAAATTGTAAATAAATTGGTCTAATACATGGCAAATAATAGAAGGCAAAGTAAAGAGTGGCAAATAATAGAGGTACGAAGTAATCCGTGGCAAATTGTAAATTCTCCCGAGAAAATAGGAGACGGGGGATCGAACCGTTTCCGTTCCGCTCCGTTTTGTGGTTAGTCCGGATTAGCGAATGACCCTTGATTAACTGATGTGTGGCCGGGATGATTTGGATCACCCCTGTCTCTCCCTTTTTATATTAGTGGTGATAATGGGCATTGGGGACTTGCTGAATCATACAAGAGAACAGGGACAGGCTTGCTACTTAGTTATTCTAGTGACCAGTGGATACTGTACTGACAGTGTGACACTCCACTGATGTAAGTGCAACGTATGTGAATTGTGTCAATGTATGTCCCAACTGCTTTTATCGAGTGCATTACCTATTGATGCCCGATTTACAGAAACTGCAAGTCTGTAACCATCAACGACTCCTGTCCAGCGAAAAGCCTGCTGCATTGTATTTCACCTAGTGTTACATAGAGAATCCAAGTAATGAGCAAACAGTTGGGTCCACTGACCATTAGAAATGACATGCCGATTTCATAACATTTATGTCAATTCGTACTTAGATGTGCCCAAAGAGTTGGTCAAATCAACCCGCAAGGCACAAGTCAATGGCCAACATCAACATCAAATAGTACAAACAATGATATATCATAGAAAGCATGCTATTATTAATGTGCAAGCATCTACAATATTAGTTCACTTCGTAGTAGTATAGCATAATAGGGTGTCGGCTCGGGCACACCTCAATTGCCATATGCTGGCCGAAGAAACTCTGAAAGTGAGGCCAGCCATGTCAAACAATACATCGATTCAAGAGGGAGGGCTTAAACCCGATGTTCCCATATGCATGCCTCTAATGGAAATATCTCACAGTTATAAAGGTCCTCGTGAAGGCGATACCCAGGTAGGCAATTCGATGAACACCCGAGGGGCGTGACGCCAAGTAGCCACTAGTCAGCAATGTGAGGTGTTGTTGCGACCTCTGTCCCCCTCAGTCATTGATGCAACTGAAGTACAGTATGTCTCAACCCATTGTCTTAACCATAAAGTAGAAGGTACTATCACCATCTAAAAGCATTTCCCATAATCCAGATATATCTGATTTAAATTAGCTTGCAGTCGCACCACAGCGTCATCTCTTGTGGCTGGGTGATAATAAACCAGAAAAAATGCAGCTTCTGGAGTAGACCATGGCACAATCATATAACATAATAGCATAACGAAGGATGTATTTGGACATGACGGAACTAGTTTCCAAGTGAAAAAATCACACATCTATTGATGCACACAAAGAAATAACTTATGTATATATCTCAATATCCATCATCAAAACTGAATGAATCCAGATACATACATTATCTCTACAGTACAAAAACTTGGTGGACAGCTTCTTGATCGCAGGGAACTTATATATCATGTTCTGCATAAATGACGACTACAATGGAAGAACAGAAATAAGACAACAATTGCTAGTATACAACACTTGCCCCTTGGATTTTTGCTGCCACAGCCAAGAAGCTTGAAGATCGCTAGATTTTGCAAATAAGGTGTCTACTCCACTTTCTATTGGTCTGGCAATAATTGCTAGTATACAACACTTCCCCCTTGGTACCTTTTATGCCAAAACCAAGAAGCTTGAAGATCACCACACTTTGTAAATGATGTGTCTATTCCAATACCTGATTTAACCGAAGTAAGTTCTACTGTTCCAGTAAGTAGTAACAGCAAAACCAGGGCTAGAACCAAAGAGGAAGCGGGCCTAGTAGCGGCCCTGACCTGGTGGTCTCCTGTTTGAATTCCTATCTGAGGTGCCATAGCGGTTTTGTGACTGCTGTGGTCGTGAATTAGGCCTTGCAGGAGTCGCCCCACCTCCAGAATAGGAACTATGAGGTTGTTGCTGCTGCCACTGCTGAGCCGCTGCATATGGTGCAGGCTGGGCCCCACTATACCCCCCAGTGTGCGATGGGGGTTGCCCATATCGCCCATAACCCGATGATGGAGGAGCAGGATGTGATGAATATGCATGGCTACTATTCTGGTGGTGTCCTCTCGAATCATTGTGGCTATCTCTTGCATATGGTTGATGTCTTCCGCGATTATCTCTTGTATATTGATGACCTGATGGCAATGCATAGGCCGGTCCCTGACCACTAGGAACATGCCAACCAGGGCGTCCAGAAGGCTGCTCCATCCTTGGTGGCATTCCATTTGGATAATGCATACCATTCATTATAGTTTGATATGGCCTAGCCGGAGCGTACTGCCCGCCACCGCGAACGTTCAAACTGTTCTCAACTAGTCGGTGGGCAGCCTGTCCAAGTTGGCGGCCATGCATCGCTCCTGCAGGGTTTTGCCTAAACCATTTCACAAATAGGTTAGGATCTGCAATGTGGAAGCAAGGATTCACAAAATAAGGCAAAGAGCTCATACACTACCTGCCGCTGTTATCATTATGCCTCCTGTTGTTATTATCAAAAGGCCTCCTGCCACTGTCCTCATGCCACAGAATAGGTGGTGGTTTCAGATCACTAGCTTCAACAATCTTCAGAGTAGATTAAACAATAAGGCTGTTAACCATGAGCACATCCCAGGTGGAATTATATACTAATGTTGCTGTTACACCAAAATCATACTGTACCTTCTTGGGTATGATAACACCAACAGGTGGGCGTGCTATGTGCTTCTGAGGATCCGGAAGCTTATAAATTGAACATCTAATGAAGGCAAATGTCATAATCTTGAACTGAAGTACCAATATATTATACGGAGTATAAATAATACAGATAAGAATGAACTTACATCACTTGATTGTCCATAATATCCTCCAGTCCAGCCACAGGTGATCTGAAGACAGGCGGGCTTGGATCCCCACCACAAAGTGAGATGTAACCATTCATTCCTCCGCTGCACAAAATAAGCAAGAGCAGCTAAGTTTTAGTTATGGTAGCTTATACAAGAGGCGCTTTTTTGATAGTAGTATAAAATAAACAGCCCCAACAAACAGCGTGTTCAGCAATCAGTCTACGATTGAGCAAATAAAATAAAAAGAGTCTGCAGACAATCAAGAATCCTGGTAGGATTAGCTACCTGGCAGAAGGATCGAGCTGTTCTTTAATTTCATTTCGCTCATTATCAGATAGATGGCCGAATTTGCTGCTCAGGGAGTAGATATAAGGCGAAATTGGATGGGAGCCATTCACGAAAAGCATATTGTACATGGTACTGTTTCGCCTTGCTTCCTCGGGCTACACAAAAGATGAGGAAAATGGTGATGAACTTGATACAAGGTTTCCTATTATATATGACAAACATAGTACACCCATGAGAAACTGTTTCATACCGTCAAAGTATGCTCGACATTTTTAATCTCAGACAGCAACCTAGCTTCATCGATAAAGGGCAGTTTCGCTATGCCCTGCACAGTATGGAATTTATTTAAACATGGCTGACATATGATATACAAATTATGCTCACTGAAATTAACGTACCTGCCAAGAAAACCTCTTTCCATTCATATCTACTTCAAAATCTGCAGAGTACACAGGTGAAGACGGATTATAATTGGCTTAAGGTTGTAGGAGAACGTGATAAATCCGTGATGGCAAAATCAGCATACCGATCGGATAAAAGTCGATTATAGGCGAACTTGGATCAGACATCAATTGCCGATACTGTAGAGGGAGTGCATGCGAGCTGAAATGTAGTGAAACAACCCATCAATAATACACCACGTTAAGGAACTATAAGATTGAAGAAAGGAAATATATATTCACCTCGCTGCTGGGAAAACTCCCATAAGCTGATCAAAAGGTTTGAATGGTGACCCAAGTTCGAAAGTTATATTAAGCTGGCCTAAACCTTTTAAATCCGAAGCAAAAGGCGCATAGTGGTAGGGGTAAAACCTACATATGGTAAGGAGAAATTAGAAAGAAACGGGTATTGGGGGAATGGATAGACAATGATATAAGAATCATCAATAATTGTGCTACAAATAAAACTATAATTATATTTGGCCATTACAACAAGCTTACCATTGCCATGAGCAGACACCTTCATAATAGTAGTGCATTACCCAACACAAACCTTCAGTATATTTGAGAACCTAAAGGAGCATGTAGGACGTCATAAAAGAAGATGATACACAATTATAGGAGAAATATTTTTCCAAACAATGACCGTGTGACATTTTCTATGAAAGTTGGCACGAATAAAGTAATAATGGCAACAGTCTCTGATGTCATTAATGAATCATGAATGTGGTAAATTAATAGGCACTTCCACGATACTTACAACATCTCTTCGTATTTCTTCAATTTGCTCAGGTGTTCTTGCCCCAAACTTTTCTTCGTAGTACCTTTCCCTCCATCCAGGTTCTCCGAGCTTTATCTGAATATTAACAAAAATTAGAGCTTCATGAGGTCCAAAAATAGAAGTATATTTTCAATTCATGTAGTCTCAAATATCTTCGGTTAACTTAGTGTTGCATGCAACACACCAAAAGTTCCAAAGAACAGGGATGGGGCACTATCCCCCATCAGGGCCTAATCCCTGAGCGCTTATATTTAAGATCCAAAATATAAGTGTGCTTTCATTAAACCTATAGTCTCAAAGATCTTCAATAACTCAGTGTCACATGAAGCGGTTAGTAAAGGTCTAAAAAGACCAGGGATAGCGCAGTCACCCTGATGTGTCATTCATGTGTATCTTTTCTTTTTAGATGGCTCATTCATGTTTCGACTTTGTGTGATCCATGAATTTTTGTAATGACTGATTCTTAATAAGTTAATAAAGGCCGTATGCATCATTTCGATGCAGAGGCTGGGACTTCCCCTTTTCGAAGAAAAAAATTAATTCTTGCATTGCTTAATGATATTGGGATAAGTGGTGCTCCTTTTAAAAGGACGACTTACCTAGCCCCTAAAGCAACTAATGTATTAAATCATATAAGCATACCTTAAAACGAACGCGATTCAATTCATGGCTACTTGGCTAGTATAAAAAGCGGGACCTAATGTGGTCTGTGTATTTTTTCGGCCCTAAAATGCGAACCAAACGGGGCCTAAGTAATATTGTAACTGATATAAATCATTACCCTACCAGGAATGTAATTTAATCTTATATTATCTCTCCGGAAAGGAGTCTTAACACCGAGAGGTGACGGCATACAGTGATCAGTGTTTTAAAAAATACCATATGATAATATGCCAGATTATTGTTGAACTTACAACCACAAAGAACCAATAGAGCAGCAGCACAAGATTTGCACATATATAACCAAAGATAGAAGATATACCTTGTCCTCCTCTGCATTTTCAGAATTAAAAAGATCTGATTTCTCACGGAGTGCATCTTTAAGCATTGACTTAAGTTCTTCTTTGTTTTCACGTTCCTGTGGAAGTTGCAGCAAGATTCAGATGAAACCATAAAAATATCTTCGAACAAATACAATATCTTCGTAAACAAGATCAAATGAAGTACCTGTGCTTCAAGGCCAATTTCAGCTTCAACAACAGCAGCAGAAAGGCTGGAACCTGACGTTGACACATGTGCTTTCTTAGCTCGACTGCCCTTTTCTGTACTATCTTTACGAGAGCCATTCTGTTCGTATGGTGCAGCCACAGACCCAGAGGCAAGGCGAGACCCTTGGAAACGTGCAACAGGTACAATAAGATCATTCCTGACATGGGGATCCAGATCGTCACCTCGCTTTGCTTGGGCCTTATCACGTTTTACTCTTTCCGCTTGACGCTATACAAGACAACATCGGTGTAAATGTTAATTTGAAACACGCACTACTAGTTTCTATCAATTTTAACAATTGACCATCGAATGTACAGAAGTAGGTCACATATCATTTGCATTCAAGAGTCACATAACTTTACACGGCTCAAGAAAATTGTGTTGCACTAAATGAAAATTCCATGACACAAAATTCAGTTCCAATGCTAAATATGGATAGAAGACCATTGAATGTAAAGTTTTTTTCTTATCTGTAAAAATTCATAGACTATAATATTCACCATGCATGACCAGCTTAAACAAAAAATAAACACTAAACTACAGAAGCAGATATCAAACTATATATCGAGCTAATAGATACAGAAGTATACGAGGAACACAATTATAGAAAGAGGGAGATTAGTTGGCAAGATTATCCATAGAGAAGAAATGTCATATTGGCATATTGCTCTGCACGCCAGTTATAATTAAAGTTAAGAGCAAAATCAAGCTAGCCATCATTTTTTACCTTGTGAATATGTGCTCTTTTCTGAAATATTCTATCCTCATACGAACCAACTGCTTGAATGAAGTGTTCAACTCTATTCAGATCCGGCTGCAACAATGAAGAAAGAACCATGTTATTCCTGAAATAACTGTATGGGTCGTTTGAAATCAAGTAGATATTTGACAAAGAAGCCACATGGATCAGCTCCTGCACAAATGAAATTTAAATACCGTGCATGCATCAGTTAAATAGCCCCCATTGAAGGAAATTCCTTCTTGTATACAGCCATTAGCAAATTAATAGCTCCCTGCAGACAAATAAGGAAGTTAACACTGTGTAACAACAATTTAAGAGAGTGAACTACAAGCAGAAAATGAAAACATGTTGAACATTCAAATAATAAAACAGAGTGCCACTCTACTACATATCTTGTTTGCTACAAAATAGAAACAAACCTCACGAATCTCTAGTGTTGGCATGTGTGGAAGAAAATCATTGCCAACAAAAAAGCACATGAAGATGAAATCATCAATGATACGTTCAAGATCAATCTCGAAAGGTGGATTTGGCATTTTGAACTCATAACTTATGTATTCCCGTAGGGTCCATATATTCAAGAACTGTGAAGAAACAAAAGTGAGGTAAGTCCACTGAATAAACCCATCATATACTATGTTGCAACAAAAGAAATTTATCGTCATTACCTGGTAAGGTTTCTTCGGTATAATTTCATCACCTTTCTCGTCAAATTCCCCAGCTTTCCGTTTTGCCTTTCCTTCACACTTTGCCGCTAGATGTCCAACTTGGCCACACAAGAAGCATTTATCCTGCTGCCCAGGTGTAAAAACCACCTGCAAACACAAAGTGTATGCAAATAAGCTTTCATGGCATAATGTCAAACAAAATATTAAGAAAAAAGAATGCTCTGAAAGAAAGGTACAACTTATAAATTTCAAAATGTAGAAAAATAGGTAATTTAGACAACAGGAAAATATAACAAAACAGTTTGCTTTTTCTTAGCACAAGGCAATGATATGCATGTATAGAGAGAAGCGTAAATTTTCGGCATTTTGAGAAGAAGAGAGAACCTCTCTCAGTATGGAAAAGTGCACTTCATGTGTTGCTAAAGCTAACATGATAAGATCTGCATCCTGCATTTAATTGAGAATAATCTATACATTAGCGAGACAACTAACAGATAAAATATTGTCCAACAAGAAACAAAAGATTTATCATAAAGAGAACTTACCAGGCCGTACAGGCAATGTCTGGTATTCGGGTTAAATCCAGGGAGATTCCTTTGGCCGCGAATATAGGACATAACTTTGTGTTCCCCTTCACCAGGAACATTGGCATCAGAAAGAATAACCTTCGGAAGATTTTAATCAGAACATATATTGATTATACATACTTTTCCAATACCAATCTATGACGTTTCTGAACCATAAGGAGATATACCTAAAACATGCAACAAAAGGTAATGCCCAGTAGCAAGTCAAATTATCAAAAAGGCCATGCTTACTTTAATCTGTTTCCATCCAGGATCATAATTCAATCTGAGATGGATGTAGTACTGCAACGCAACTGATAGAACAGCCATAAACTCTGTCCCTGGAGTAATAACATTAGAGTCACAGGTTTGTGACTGCAGTTTTGCAGGAAGTTTTCTGCCTTCCCTCTCAAACTCTTCACGCAACTTTTCTTCTTCAGAAGCCTGGAGATAGGACAACAGTGACCGGTGAGTGCAATCACAGATGGTTGCAATACAAACAACAATAGACACAAGTGTACAGTTATACACTGAATATAAGAAGATAATTCCACTATAACACTAACCGCGTCAGCTGCATCTTTTGCAGCTCTGAATCGTCTAGAGCGCTGCTGGTTCATCTTAGCGCGAGGAGCCACGCCATCTGTAGACCATTGTAATATAATACAAAATGAAGAAAAAAGTATTTAACATAAGTCCATGACAGAGAAGCTTAAAAGTAAAGGAATTATGTCGTCATTTTTCAAACAAGGGCCTAATCATTCTAAAGGAAGACTACGACTATCATGAGAGTGTATGCATCAGGACGAACTTCTCCCCCTCCTTCCAAAAAAAATATAAAGCATGCCAAAGTTTTACAAGTTCAGACAAAAATATCAATATCTATAACAGCAAACAAAGAGCTACAAAAACATGATTTTCATGGTGTGTCTACTAATATTAATTTGTTCTACTCTAGATGTTATTTTTTCTAAAAACTTGGTTGACTTAAACATTTTACTTTGGATTATATGGATTATATTTTGGTGGAGACGGAGTATCATGTGAGCATATACATAGTTGCATCATAATAAGATAAGATGTTCTTCATGACAGTACCTAACAATAAACAGAATTAAGTATACTGAGCAATCATAATTTCTACCAGTAATCCATATATATGTATGACCATATGAACCCTATCAGTTCAAGCAACATTAGAACAGGCAAAGATATAAGAACAGCAAGAGAATTCCCATAACAGAGACGGAAGGCGTACCAATGGCCATATACAAAAGCTTCCGAGGGCGAACCATGATAAAGAGCCGATCTATGTAATCAAACATGCACTGGAAAACCTCGGCAAAAGTTGTTGGTGAGGGCTGTGGCAAGAAAATACAATAGCACGGAGATTATTAGAGTCAACGCAGGAGTTAATAGAAATTGAGCAATAAGCTTTCTTATTAACAGGAAATAAAAGGCTTCTGGTAAGACTGTTGATAAAGTAGGAGTGCAGAGTCTGCAATCTGCAAGGCCTCCTAACTAAAATAAACTTGACTGTTCTTGGCAGACTCGCTTGTCCAGAAATTAATTTGCAATGCGGTTTGACAGAGAACGGGAAGACTCGATTTCGGTAATAGAACTGCAGCATCAAGTTTGAGTAGTTGAGCTGCAACATCCTCCAGGCATCTCAAGATGGTTTGGGTACAATTTAGAAGCTCGATTTTAATTACAACATTCATTCTCCAACAATTAATAAATCCAGATATCTTCTCAAAACCAAATCTCTTCTACGCATTAGCTCCTCACACATCAATCATCCAATCACAAGTATACAAAGCACCTACGCTACACCATTGCATTCCTAGAATGACCATGTTTATCTAAAGTACATGTTTAATTTGCAACATCTGGGAATCACAGGCTGGAGACGTTGACCACTTATTTCTTATTTGTCACAGTAAATCACATGGAATCAATTTGAGGAAGTCTCCTGTGCTTCAGTATCTGTACTATCTGGGTCAGGTAATACTGCCTGTTTTGGTGTTACCATAATCAGTGTAATCTTTTAGCGTTTTGTGGTTGCATATTTGTGAAATTACATATTGCATAAGTGATAGTTTTATTACTTTTTGACATATTGCTTTTGAATTTTATCAGATTGGTCTGGCAATGTCATCCCTCACCCAAACACCCCCAGGCTTCGGAAGCACCAAACCGAAGTGCCCAATCAAATCAACACGTACGTCTCAAGATGGAGGGGGGATAGAGATAGAGCGAGCGAGCGAGCGTACGTACCCTGTCCTCGGGGTGGAAGCAGGGGTGTATAATCCCGTTCATGTCGAGGTAGAGGTTGTCGAACTCGAGGCTGTTGGGGTTGGGCTTGGAGGTGTCGACGGGCACCTTGACGCCCTCGATCTCGACGGGCTCCTCCTCCACCACGTCCACCACCACCATCGGGTACTTCTCCGCCAGCCACCTGTAGAACGCCGGGACACCCATCTCCGCCGCCGCCGGCGAGAAGGTTAGCTCGCGGTAACCCTAACCCTACAAGCGAACTAACGGACGGGGCAGGGGCAGGGGCAGGGAGGGGAGCGAGGCGCGAAACCCTAAAGGGAGCGTGCACCAGCTGAAACCATGGCACGTGAGCTGTTGGATTCAAAACTGATGGACAGGATCAGGTGGGTGGCCTCCTCGTACATTTGCAAGAACAGACCTTCTAGTGTCTTTGAATCGAGCAAATCCACCTCTTTGAACCCCGTTTAAATCGTCTCTCTCCCTCACCCTGTACCTACCTCTCACCAGTCACCATCATTCAAGCTCCTACCAGTATCACTAGAACACCAAGCAAGCTAGGGTTAAGAAAATCGCCTCTCTCCCTCTCTTGTAAAAGCATCTCTAGCATATCCCCTAAAAATCGAAACCTTAAAACGCGTATAAGAGAAACCGTAAACCACCACCACCACCGGCAGCACCACCAGCACCAGCACGAGCAGCTACTGCTTGCTTTCTCCATCGTTCCATGATTTCCAATCCCCTCATATCCCACCACTCCTTTATTAGTTCGTCCATTTCTTTTGGGTCCATCATCATTACCCGGTTCTCCTCGGCAAGCATGGTCGTCATCGCCTTCTCCACCTCTACCCTTGTTCTTCGCTCCCTCTCAAGGATCTCCACCTTCACCCTTTCCTCCTCAAGCTTTAATCTTCGCTCCTCGAACATTTCCTTGCGCTTCGCATCCTCCCGGATTTGAAGCCACCTTGCCTCCTTGTCTTGGTGCCTCTTCTTGGCCAACGACAACTTTTGAGCTTCACCAAGTCCTTGTTCTTCACCATTTCATCAATATTGGCTTTTAAGTTGGCGGTGTCGACTACCTTCTTCTCCCTATCCTTCTCCTTCTTTCTTCCATAGGGCTTTCCCTTGTCACCCCCCCCCCCCCCCCCGGTTCATCACTATCATCATCGCCATCCAGAATTCAAAGCACCCTTCTTCGGTGGAGCTTCTTGTCCCTCAACCTCCATTTCTCACTATACTCAAGCAAATTCCAACAAATGGTGGAGGAGAAATGCTTTGCCTTCGGAAGTCGGCATTTGCTTGAACCTTTCTTGGGCAATGTGATCCTACTCCCATGCCTTGATCAAACTTTTATCTTTAAGTTCGGTATAATTCAATGATCTCTTCCGGAGTGGCGGCTGAGATGCATAGAAAACTTCCTCCTCAATCTCCTCGCAATCATCATCATCCTCACCCCCATCCATGTCGGTGTCAAAGGGCGAAAGGGGCACACTATGAATGTCGACCACATTCTCCTCTAACATATTCACCTACGAAGTAGGAACCAACTGTAAATTGAAACTACGGAACGAAATAAAGCACAAGTAAGCGATTAATTAATGGGGGGCAACATTCATACCTATCTGACGTATTGTCGAACACGGTTGTGCTCACTGGCAGGCTGCACGAAAGGCGGAGTGGGAGCAGCAGGCGCCGCTCCTTGGGCGGCACGAAAGGCGGAGTGCGGGCCGGGTAAGACTTGGGAGTAATCCTCGTCCGATTCAGCAACAACCCACGCTTCAGAAATTCCAGAAATAAGTGTTCACAGAACGCATACGTACATAGGTCTTAACTCGACTCATTCATTAAACATGGCGTGGCGCCCTGGCGGGGAAAGGGGTGGATGCGGGGAGTTGCGAGACGGGCGACCGAGGAGGTGCGCGCGTGAACTACTCCTCTTGTAAAAAAAAATTCAAAACTGACATTCAGGCAAACATGATCTCGTACAAAACAACTCGCCAAAGAATGGCTTTTACTGCAACCAAGGTGAAAGACTTGCCTAAAATAGCAGTATATACACGCTATATTCGTGAGAGATTGTTTTTTTTTCCAGAAGTCATAGAGAATCATTTTCTGACCAAATTTTTACACGGGTACGTAAAATGCTTGATCATCTTTGAACGTTAGAAATTCAGAATGTTTTACCATTTTCAATTTTCTATTTTTTGTGTATAAGTTACACTGGTACCAGCAGCCACAAGTCAGCGTCCGTAGAAGAACAACCTATATAAGGAGATCCAACACCCTCTTAGCTTACAATGTGGGACCATATTTTAATTCCACCTCTTGCCAGCATGAATTGGACACTTGTGATTTTCATAAATTTATTTGACCCATTAGAAATTCCAACAAAAGATGCAATAACGTATAACCAAGCAAGTTGGTGTTGCAGAGACAAACAAAACTGTAGGTACGGTCTCTTACTTGTAGCATATCGTGTCATGGTTGATGATGCATGAAAGGACAGTAATCCGGCGGTAGCCTTCACCTCAGAATTCAGATCTTTCACCGTTCGTGCGATCGGTTCTCCTCTTATCCGGCAAACAATCTGCCGCCAGGAGGCGAGGGGAACCCCGATCTACACTTTGAGATTTTCTTATCTTTATTAGGATTCCGAGTTGGTGATGGCGTGTCGACGGTGATTTTGGCGTCACATAGAATAAGAGTCCAATGCCTCCATTTTCATCCTAGTGTTTATTTCCTGCAAATCATAAACTCTAGATCAGACATTTATCGTTCGCCGTTTTCGCCATTCTTGGCGTAGGTGACAACAATTGTCGTGTCAAGTTTGCTTTTATTAGTGTTCTCATGTTTCTTTCTTTTTGTGCATGTGAGGTTCTTCTCAAGCATAATGATGATCAGTCGGTGTTTGAAAGTTTGTGCAACGATATCAAGTTCTCACTTATTGGGGTGAGTGACTCAAGCATCTCTAAAAGTTATTATAGCCTATGCAAGTTTGGTCCCTGTCATTTTTTCACGAGCTTGGAGGAATGCCAAGATGCAAAATAAGAAGATAGAAATGACGACTTTGAAGATCTTCGATGTATCTACCGTTCTTTGTTGTTCACTTTCAGCAGTGGCGGAGCTAGGGGGATCATTGCCCCCTCCCCCCTCCCCCATCGTATGCAACAACAAGCTATTTTTTAATAAATAAGCTAGGTTTAAAAGATTTTTTTAGAGCAAATCAGCATGGTTGCCCCCCCCCCCCCCCCAATGGACGATTACCATGCTTTGGCCCCGTTGAGCTTTATTCCTGCCTCCGCCACTAACGTTCAGCAGAGGGAGGCATTCGCGGTCGGCATCATCGTGCCGCTGCTGACGG